>VZTQ01002143.1:202110-351276 GCA_013400755.1 Pelecanoides urinatrix
GTCCAGCCAGTTTCTTACCCAGCAAAGAGTGAACCTGTCCAGGCCGTGAGCCGCCAGCTTCTCTAGGAGAATGCCGTGGGAGACAGTGTCAAAGGCTTTGCTGAAGTCCAGGTACACCACATCCACAGCCTTTCCCTCATCCATGAGGCGAGTCACCTGGTCATAGAAGGAGATCAGGTTGGTCAAGCAGGACCTGCCTTCCATGAACCCGTGCTGGCTGGGCCTGATCCCCTGGTTGTCCCAGACATGGCTTGTGAGTGCCCTCAAAACGAACCGCTCCATAATCTTTCCCAACACCGAGGTCAGGCTGACCAGCCTGTAGTTCCCCGGATCCTCCCTCCAGCCTTTCTTGTAGATGGGTGTCACATTGTTTTGAAACAAGCTGGAAAGTCTTTGCAGAAAGCACCCTTCTGTCCTTAATATAGCCGGGCTCAAGTCTGAACCTGGCTGAGTTTTTTAAAGTCCTGTCCTGATGGAAAGAATGTGTCGGTTTAGAAATCAGCATAGATGGGTCCATTGATGCTAAAATTGTCCCACACCAAAATATTATGCCACCACAGAATTAATTATGGAGTTACTGTAAGGTGGAGTTTTGGCCTTGACCCCTTGCAGTCCCTGCTGAAGGTACAAAGAGTATCAGGGATATAATCAGTAAAGGTGAAATGCTAATGATTCAGCCTCGTGGATTAGGTTTTTTGAGCTGGATTTGGTCTTGTAAGCTATTCTTGCCCACAGGGAAGAAGGGAGTGGCTGCCTCAACATCTCTGATACTATAATTTTGATTTGGCACTGTTTGAAATTCACCCTACCACAGAGCTGCCTCTTTCTTCTGAGAACATAGGCACGGTCTAATTGGAGAAAATTAATTCAGAGTTTGATAGCTTCACGTCTTCTCAGAGTCGAAGATGAATGCTGATGCAGGACCAGCATCTAAGGTCTTTGGAGAGAAGAACATGGTTCAAGATCCAAATCCCTATCATAGCTAAAGCAAATCCCAAGCCTCTTGGAAATCACTGAACTTTCCCTCATTGCCTTAGGAAGGAGAGCATCCAAATGCCATCTCAACAGAAACAAATGGATTGTGTGATGTCACATTCTGGTTGCCATTGGTGAGAACATGGAATGGGGAAGGTGTCCTGAGGTGTCTGCAGAAGCATCACTGCTGTGAATGCTGTCGAAGAGCGTTGATCCAGGACTGGGACTGAAATGCTGCTCCTTACCTTCTTTTATTTAACTTTGCTGACCAGCAGCATCAATCCGGGTTTTTCGTCTAATATTTTTGTGTTCAGTCATGACCAGCAGAGCGAAGCCAGAACTGCTGGTAGGCCAGCAGGATATACACATATCGGTAAATGAAATAGGCCTGGGCTTATTGCTTGTACCTGATGGCATATACATACGGCTTGTACTACAGCTTGATACTGAACCCTTCCACGCCTGTTCCCTAAACAAGGATTTTATCCAGCCTGCCTATGGGATATGGTCTTTGGCCCTTCTAGCCCCCAAACTGCCTGGGCATTGCTTGGCAGAGTGCAGGTTTGGGGAGGTTTTGGGGGCTTTGGTGGAGATCAAGTAGCATGGATAATTATAGACCAGTGCTTTTGCTGATGTCCTGCCCCTCTAGTTTAGTAGCACAGGCAGTGGCACTGCTCTATGTGAGCAACGTGTCTCATTTTGTACCCAGAGTGTGGCCTCCGACTAGCTTATGAGTCCTTTCTGAAGACTGGCAAGAGGATCACGGCGGGGAGATATGCCCAGGCTGGGGAGTTCCCGTGGCATGTGAGCATCCAGGGCAACGGGAAACATATCTGCGGAGGCACAATGATCAGCGCATTGTGGATTTTGACTGCGGCCCATTGCTTTGCAGAAGAAGTGTGAGTACTCGGGGGAAGTGAGGACAGCCCAGGCACAATGGGGTCATAACATCGCTCCTTGTGGGTTGTTGTGGTTTAACCTGGCAGGCAGCCGAACACCACACAGCAGCTCGCTCACTCCCCTCCTCACAGTGGGATGGGGGAGAGAATTGGAAAAAGAAAAGTAAAATTTGTGGATTGAGATAAAGACAGTTTAATAGAACAGAAAAAGAAGGGGAAAAAATAGTAATAGTAATAGTAGTAGTAATAGTAACAATAATAATAGTAATAATGTTAGAATATACGAAATGAGTGATGCACAATGCAATTGCTCACCACCCGATAACTGATACCCAAAACAACCCGATCGCTACTTCCTGGATCACGCCTTCTATTTCCATACTTAGCATGACATCATATGATATGGAGTACCCCTTTGGCCAGCTGGGGTCAGCTGTCCTGGCTGTGCTCCCTCCCAGCTTCTTGTGCCCCTGGCAGAGCATGGGAAGCTGAAAAGTCCTTGGCTATGTAAGCATTGCTTAGCAACAACTGAAACATCAGTGTGTTATCAACTTTATCGTCACACTAAATCCAAAACACAGCACTAGGAAGAAATTTAACTCTGTCCCAGCCGAAACCAGGACATAGGTGTAGGATATGTATGTCCTTGGGGTCAAGTGCAACATATATGTGACTGAGCCAGAAAGAAAGCCCTCGAAACAGGAATTGTCTACTTTGGGGAAAACAGGCCCATTTTTGATCAGAGGTAGTGTTACAACAGAAAGGTGCAGAAATCTGCATAACCAGGAGATGCAGAAGAGGAATATTTTGAAGGATGGTCTGAGCAGCCTTGTGATCCTGTTCTGATGGCCCCAAACATTTCCTGTACACCTACACATGTTGCAGTGCCTTGTAAAAAGAGGTGTATTCTATTCCATCTTATTCTAACCCCCAAATTACCTTTGCTTTCATATAGCAAACACCTTTACCTCATGGAGCGTCTGATTTTAAAACAGCTGTTTCTGGATAAATCAACCCCATGCAATGCCCAGGGGCAGAGTCCAGCCCTCTGTGAGCCCCTTCCAAAATTCGGCAGGTCCAAGAGTAGAGACTGCTCAGTGACAAATGACCTGTGGGATCACAACCTGAGCAGCCAGCCCAGGGCACGGCAATCCCGAAGATCCAGCCCACTCTATCTGCTCGTTAACAACTGGGCTATTTATAACTTGATTGCCTTCATGTTCTACCTCTGCACCTCTCACCCCAGAAAATCAGCTTTGCCTAGAAGTGAGGGTAGATTTCTGCAATATTTATAGCTAACCTGCCTCAGCAATTTGCTGAGCACCACCCTACCCTGCTCAGGGGGAACAGGCACCAACCTTTATAACACACAGCCTTCATGTTTGCTTATGTCTACGCTGCTTCTGTTTTGTTTATAAGGCCACCAGATCTCACTGTTGTAGTGGGAGGAATTGACCTCAACTTCCCTCTGGAAGAACATAGGCCGGACAGCTTGATCCTCCATGAAAATTTTGACAGGATAAGCATGGAAAATGATATCGCTCTGATCCAGCTCAGCTCTCCCATCGAGTTCAGCAATGAGAAAATCCCCATCTGCTTGCCCTTCATGGATAACGTCAATACGTGGCAGCACTGCTGGGTTGCTGGGTGGGGAACCACAAATACAGGTGAGATGCTATCAGGAGATGTATTTGCTAATGGGGGCTGGTTTTTATCCATTTAAAGTAGATGTTCTCTCCCAGGAGGGGTTACCCACACTAACTTCCACTACGTACCTCCCTGGTAAACACATCCAGACCCTCGCAGCCTCTGCACATCCACCAGTTCTCTGTTCAGTGCAAGAACCAGTCACCGACTGGTGAAGTCCCTGGTATTCTGAATGTTCAAGCTGAAACTACCTTTGCTCTGCAGGAACTCAACCACTTGCTTGCCTTTTTTGGCACCCAAAGTAAGACAAGCTCCAGCCTGGTGGGCAAGTTAGGCTGGGTCTAAAGCAGTCTGGAATAAGGGAAATGGTTAGTGGGGGTTGTCTTTGGCTTAATGCCTCCATCAACTGATTGATTCAATGGTACAGGCTACCCCTCTTCTTCACGCATTTAGAACAGCAGATTGCTATTGCTAATTGCTCTCATTTAAGCCCTAATGAAAGTAGCTCCAGCACTGATTGTGACCCAAAATGTCTATCCTGAACAAATGTCACTAATTGACTAATGAGCGATTTCATCATTGGGAAGAGGTAATCGGGGTGGAGTGGGCAGGGTGGTGCCTTGGGGCTTTAACAGTCCTTTCTAGGATGTTGTAAGCGAATGTCCCATTTAATCCTCACTATTCTGCTCTGTAGGGTTAGTCTCCTCTCTGAAACTCTGCATTTTCCTTCTTAGGCTTCATTTGCCTCACGTAACAGTAATACACAACACAACACTGTTATAGTTGTGAAACTCTCCCATTTCACCAAGGTAACGTGCTCTTAGAAACAGAAAAGCAGGGGGCTGCTGCAGAGTCACAGCGGCTTGGCAGGATTTCTCTTTAGCTAGTCTCTTTGCAAGAAGCGTGGCGTGGCTCCGGAGAGCGGCCTCATGCTGCTGTGTGGGCTCAGTTGGCATTGCCTCCGCTCTCCAAATTGCACCCTGCGGGAGGTCAATGCACTCAGCCCTGGCACACATCCCTTCTGCCAGGGAGATGTTTCAGAAGAAAAACAGCAGAAGCTGAGTTTGGTGAGAGGGATGTGCGATGGTGTGATGCGGGCCATACCAAAAAGTAGGAGGCGTTGTTCCTCGTTGGGGGAAAATGGGTCATTTCTTGTCTCTTATCAGCATTTTTAGGTGGACATCTCTCAGCTGGCACCTCAGGCAGCGTTCGCCTGACTCCCCTTCGAACATGANATCCAGGGTTGAGGTTCTTAGGGACATGGTTTAGTGGTGCGTTAGGTTAACAGTTGGGCTCGATGATATTAAGGGTCTTTTCAAACCTAAATGATTCTATGATTCTATGACTGCAGTCAATTAGACCTCAAGTGGAACCATCCACTTGCATCCTTGCAGATGCCTACATCAAAGCATTTTAATCTGTGAATGCTTCCATGGAGCGTCCCCATCTTAGCTGGGAAAGGGACCTGACAACTTTCTGTCTTTTAGATCTTTCCTTCGAGTCCCACCTTCCCGAAGGTGCTGGGACGATTTAGCTCAGGGAAATATGGAAGAAGGAATGAGTTTCTGAAAGTCTGTAGCTCTCCCCCGCCAGCAGCAACATCCTCCAAAAGTCAGTTTTATCCTTCAGACTCAAGTTCACTTTGAAGAGAAACATGGGTGAAATGAGTGGGTTTTCCAAGTAGCCCTGCATATTTGCAGCCTTTTTGTCACTTGCTGGTGCCTGCTGCGATTTCATGTTTTTTCCATCTCAAGGGAAGAATAAAGCAGTTATTTCCATTGTGTACTGCCATCCTGAGAGCCACTCTGTGAAAGACACAGTTGGTCCCTGGATGAGGCACTACCTCACAGTCCCCCGCAAAGCATGGCGGGGGGGATCATCTGTTCTGGGGAAAGCTCAGCGGACTTTCCCCTGCAGGGCTCTCCCAGGACCCCATGAAGACTCCCTCAAACTGAGTTCCCCAGAAACGTGAGTGAGAAACCCCAGGTGTGCAGTGCAGCTCATCTCGGGTCATCACCAAGACCAACAGGATAAGCCATCCCTTTGGGGTCTTCCAGCTGTGCTGCATCCCAGAGTTCATCTACAAAAATGTTTTTTTTAAAATCCTATTTAGCAAGCCTCCACTCCCCAGGAGTTCAGCTTTGCTCCTCCCTCTCCACCTACCTACCCACCTCCTAAGCTGGCATAAAGTCAAGAGCACACACTTATCTTTGCTAACATTTGGACAGCCCCTGTAAGCCCCCATGACCCCAAGACCATACGGTTGTGCCCTGAGACCCTCTTGCCCTGAGATGCCTTACAAACTCAGCCAGGAGCAGTCCCAAGGGCTAGTCTCCGGCTGCGGTTTCACCCTTACAAGTCTGCGCAGTTCTGCGGGGTTTATTAATCGTTCTCTTCTCTGCTTGGCGGTTGCGGAGCCAGGGTCCCACGTGCTGCAGAAAGCGCGGATGAAGCTCATCAACAGGGAGAAATGCTTGCAGCAGATGCCATTACTAATGGAGAACATGCTGTGTGCTCAGCTGGAGAAAGGAACAAGAGGCCCCTGCAAGGTAAAGTAAACGGGCTCCCGGATGGCCACGCTGCCTACGGGGGCATGGAGACGTCGGAGGAGAAGCTCTTCAGCTTCAGGAATGAACATTGATCCTGCCCACGGCTTCCTGGGGTTGCTGAAGCTTCTTTGCAGGAGGCCAGGGCAGGATGCCCAGGGGCCAAAGAACTACCTGCAAAGGCATATTGACCTGGGCAGGGGGGTGCAGGACTCTTAGGGTCAGAAAGCAGTGGTGGTGCTGGAAACGAAACACCTTGTTGAGCAGATGGGCCTCTCCTCGCACTCTCCCCCCCGCCCCCGATTCCCTCACCACAGAGAAAGGAACAGGAACTCTGCAAGGGAAACAACGAGCTGAAAGGAGGGCAAGGGAAAAGGGTGGTTCCCAATAAGTCCCAACATTTGCCCCTGCAGTGGGCACTGAGGAGGCCGCACCTCGANTGGATGGGAGACAGTTTTGATGGCTCTGGGCAGAGGAATTTGGACTTTTATCTCACAGCAAATTGAAAAACCCAGTGTCTGCTGTGGCCAAGCTGTGCAGTGGTGGGAGCGATGGGAGGAGAGGTCTCCTGTCCCTGCAGAGAGGGGTCAGCACAGCATGGGCTGCGTTCCCTCAGCCCTGAGCTGGGCCATGCTGCTCTATTGCCAAGTTAAATACTGAAAGGAGACACAAAAGTTTGTCCAGGTGGGTCAAAGCAAAAGAATTGGGTGCCAAATTGTGTCCTGTATGTTTAACTTGAATATTAGAAACCTTTCTCAGGCGAGGTCTTGGCTCTGATACAAATGTCCTTTGATAACATGGCAGGTTGGTCTGTGGCTGCCATCTTATTGCGAAGAGTTAGTGGTGTAGGATGATGGACTTTTGAAGCTAAATAATAGAGTTCAAGCAGTATTTGATATCAGCGACCGCTAAGGGGAGAGAGCTGACACAAACACCCAGATATGGGAAAACCTCACTCAGAACTTGTGCCCTCAGAACACACTCCATCCGCAGGATCGCTGTCCCGATGCCAAACAAAGCCTGCAAGCCAAAAATCACCTTTTCTTTCATAGCGTCCCACCTCCAACCCCTCCTCTGAGTGCCTGGTGGGGACTGAGCTCTCCCTGCAGCCTCAGCTTTAGGACTAAGGTCTCCGTCCTCTGCCGGGCAAGGGTTTTCTTAGACGTGTGCATGTCTTTGCAGGGGGACAGATGGGCAGACATGTACGCATGGCTTCATGCTATAGGAATCATTCATTGAGGGAACTAAACCAACACCCAGGGCAGAGAGAGATCCCCTGCCCTTTAGGCAAAGGCAGCGGGTCCAGGGGTTGTGGACTGGAAAGCCATTGCTGTCTGGGGCCGTAGCTGGGCAGTGGAGGGGAAGCTTTGCTTTGCAAAATCGTTCTTTGATTAGCCAGAGAGCATCTGTCTCTGAAACCATTCATCTAGTGACTTTCACCTCCATTAAAATCAATCAAAAATTTTAAAAAGAAAACTGCCGCAGGATAACATTAACATGATTAAGGAATGCACTTCCCAGCCCAGCCTTAAGTTCTGCGGCTGAATTATGCTGGTGAAATAGTGAGAACACTTGTACCTCAACAAAATGAATCTCCTGTATTCAGAAAGCTGACGAGGGTGCTATTTTGATCTACAATAATGCTAGAGTCGTCTGAGAAACGAACTAGAAATGTGAGCTTTCCAAGCAGTGGAAGTACACAACGATTGCATGTGTGATAATGCTCATAACCCAGCAACTGCCCACTTTTAGTGGAAACTTGACCAGGCAGAAATGTCTTGCAACCTGAAATAACAAGAGCAAGACAAAACCACACCCTAGGCTAGAAGTTGAGCTCTTCAGGAGAGAAACAGGTGACATGACTTTTCATCAGAATTTGTTAATTTGTTGGAGGGGAAGCATTTTCCTGATGGATACTTTGCTGGGAAGCACTGACTGAAGTCAGGTAGGGCACATTTTGGCTTTGCTAGGCTGGTTCAGAAATCTGGTGGCTTGCCCGTAGTAGGGTGCCTGGTAATGAACTGGGAGACCAGGTCCAAACCTGGTGCTTGCTCTGCAGCATGGACCACTGGACACCCAGTTCATCTGCCCCGGGCAGACAGCGAGGCAGACTGTAGATAGTGCAATCTATCAAGCTACGTATGTCTATAAAGATTATGGCGTTTGTGTCAAATGAGAATGAGGCCAGATTTCAAAATACCTAAGTCCTTTACAAAGTCACCACTGTAAAGGAGGTAGAGCAGCCCTGGGGACAGTTTTTGTCTATGCCAACCAGCTGTCTCCTGGATGATTTCCAGACACAGCTCAAGCTTTTGCATGGGTCAGGAGCCACCCACAACACAATTATAGAATCACAGAACCATAGAACCATAGAACAGTTTGGCTTGGAAGGGATCTTTAAAGGTCATCTAGTCTAAACCCCCTGCAATGAGCAGGGACATCTTCCACTAGATCAGGTTGCTCAGAGCCCTGTCCAAGCTGACCTTGAATGTTGCCAGGGATGGGGCAGGATCGCTTTGGATCTTGGCACCCCGGTTTAGAGGCCAGGAAGGAGCAGGCAAGGCAGACACCCCTGGTCAGGGAACAAGCCCTGGAGATGCTGAGCTTGCTGGTGGTCACAGTAAACCTGGAAGCCATGCACTGCACAGATGCATGATCTGTCTGGACATGAAGCAGGCAAAAGCCTTATGTTAACCTTACCTGAGCTTTGCTGAGAATCAAGATACATTTGTTCATGTCCTGAGCCAGGTTAAGATGGGCAAGTTCAATCTAGACCCAAGGTTGTAGGTCCACATGATCCTGATCTGGATCCAAAGGATTACCATCCTAGGTCTTTGCACTGTGTGCCATTTGTGTGCTAGATTTTCCCCGTTGCAGCAAGCTGGTTTTTATGAGTAGCTAAAGCCACACAGATATCTTCGCCTAGGCATCATGTAGAAGTTTTATCCTACTGACCACCGCCTTAATATCCCCATGTGTGGACATGAATAGAAAGGCTGAGGCATTTCACCAGCTGCCATTGTACTAGTATGAGACAAGACTAATTTGTGGATCACTGACTATGTTCTTATAATAACTCAAGGAGATTTAATAGCAGAGCTGGTGAGTATTTGTACTTCAAAAAAAATCCATTCACTTTAAAAGAAAAATCTATTGTATACCAATTCCCTAGCGGTTCTGCAGACAAATATATAGATTGACTGTGAATTAACACTAACAGGATCTGTAATTGACTTATAGTTCTATTTAGTCACAAACATTAGCATTAATGGATGTTCATGGGGTAGAAGTGCTAAAGAACAAACACTAGAGATGGCCTATGTGTTATTTTTTTGTGTGCTACATTTCTCCCATGACCCTATGAACCACAATTGATGTCTAATTCCTTGTTTTCTTAAGCATCTTTTGTTAGTCTCTGATGCAATGGTAACTTGAACAACAATTAGATGATAAGGGACTCACAAAGCAAATGCCTCTTCAGTGTCCTGCCTATCCAGACAAAATTCAGTAAATGGCCCAATTATATTTCAGAGAGTTCCTGCAAAGGAGGTCTGTGGGGGTAGCTCTGCCATGTGGTCATTAGGACAGAGTCTGTTCAGCTGGAAGTCACAGTTCATGTACAGTTCAGGTCAGCAGCAGATGAAGGGGGGCCCCGTCCCTGGCCTGACTTTCAGGGGAAGGAATCATTGTGTGGCCACAAACCCGCAGTGGGGTGGTTCTTAGCTTCACCGTGCCCTACACCATCCCCTGGTGTAAGGCTGATCGGAGTCATGGGCTGAAGGTATCTACCCCTTTCCACCGACTGTAGCAAGAGGTGATCTTGGCCATCCCTGATAAAAGCCTGAAATGATGCTAGGATGCAGCTAGGGCTCTGGGTTTTAATTTCTTTAGTTCTGTGAAAAAGGCAGAGGAGGATCTCTTTCCTTCGCCTGTAATATGTCCTGCCCACATATGCTGGCAGCAGCTTGGAAAGGGCAAATGCCCTTTACAGCATCTGGGGTGCTCAGGGCTCTCACCCCTCACAGCAGTAGTTGTTGTACAACCCTGGGTGAGCTTTATCTAGCCAGATACAAATGTCTTTTCTATAGCCGTCTGCATCTACCGAATCATCTTTCCATCAATAGGGAGACAAAAAGCACTTCCAACGTGTAATTCGTTGAGACTGCCTTAACCATCTATTTTAAAATGAGATAAAACCTGTACGAGTGCTTATTGCTCCCCATTAACTAAAAGCAAGTCCAAGGTGTCTAGCTCACAGGGAGACACATGGCTCCAAGGCAGGACAGTTGCCTACATCTAAGTTTCCAGTGCTGTTTTAGATATCCCAGGATATCCCCCTGGCATCCCACTGCCCCCATCTCAAACCATGCCCCAGTGCCAGTTTATGTGACTGCAATGGGAGCTTGACACTTGCGCTGGAAACACCAAGGAGAGGTGATCAGTCTGGAGCTGAACTCACCCCTCGCACCCTCACTTCGTCTGTGCATGAGAGTGCTAAAACCGTGCAGAAGTGATGAAAGCTCTTGCATTCTTTTATAAGCTCTTGCATCCTTGTATAAGCTCTTGCATCCTTTTACTGGTGCTAACATGGCTCCAAAACTGCAAAGGAAGACTTGTGAAATAGAATTTTTTTAAAGAAAAATTCTGCAAGTGAAAATTGGGTCCATACAAGTAAATTATCACGGATGCAAGGAAAAGGTCACAAACCAGGGAAGCCTGGTGAATCCCTCAGGCTGTTCAAAATACCTGAAAGGAGGTGGAGAGATGATGGCCTGATTGCAGTCTGTATGGGTGGAGAGTATCTGTATGAGGTCTGAGGTTATGGGCTCTTCTGCCTATCAGACAAAGGTCTCCTGGGGGCCAGGAGTCAAAGCTAACCACATTTCAGTTCAAAGTTATTACTAACTATACAGAATTACTTTACTATTGTACCTTGCCTTAATATTGAAGAGAGCAATCCGCTCTCCATCCTTGTGGTGGATTCTCCATCACTGAACTACTGCTAATATGATGGAGTGGGTTTTTTCCCTAAGGGGCAGCTTGGTTTAAGTAGGAAGGTATCCTGGGAAGCCCCAGAACAAAGGGGTAGAAAAGCTTTTCTGCATTCGCAGTCTCTTAGATTTGCTTCTGAAGGGTGCTTTGATGTGCAGCTCATAAGAAGCAGAACACTTTTCCTGTGTCCCATGGTTTTATAGGGCTTTCATCATTTTATCATTTTATGATATGGGCAGACAAGTGAACGCATTCAGGCTGTGGTGGCTTAATTCTTTATTCTGTCAAAAACATTCCTTCCTATTGCAAGGACCTGGGATGTTGATGATGTCGCATGCCTCTTCTGCTTTCTTCCTCTGGGTTGTAGCTCTCGGTCCCTCAAACTGAAGCTGTCTGGCTTGCAGCAAGGGGGTTCAGCATTACTTTGTGTGCCTGGTGAGTGAAGCTGGGGGGAGCAGAACCTCTCTGGATCCAGCTGAACACAAAAACCTGCTGCCTGCTTGCCCTCGGCGTGGGGGAATGGGTGCAATGACTCAGAGGAGCCGCTTCTCGTTCAATGACAGTGAGTCAACACGGCTTTAAGGGAAAGTCATGACTCACAGGCAGATTTAAATTCTTTGAAGGAGTCGACAAGCATGTGGCAGAGGGTGATCCAGCTGGTACAACTGCTGAGATTTCCAAAACTCTTTTAACAAGATTTCTCACCAAAGGCTCCTGGAGAAACTGAACTGTCATGAAGTAGAAGGGCTTCGGTTTGAAAGGGAGGCAGCATGGAGGAAGGATTTGACTGGAGAAAGGGCTTACAAGGGGGTTGTGTTGGCATCTGTGCAAGGAATTGTGATGTTCAAGGAGGGCAAATGCTGAGATGACCAAGTTGGCCGATGCCACAGCATTATTCAGAACGGTCGGAATTAGAACTGAGTGTGCAGAGGTGCAGCAGGATCTCATTATTCTGAGTGACTGGAGGTTAAAGCAGCAGATGCAGTTCACTGTTGATAAAGGCAAAGTAATGCATATAGGGAGAAGCGACTCCAGCTGTACGCATACAATAATAGGCTCTAAATTAGCTATTACCATGTAAGAAGATCTTGGAGTAACTGTGGATAGTCCTTCAAAAACAGCAGCACGAGGCTCCGTGCAGGTCAAAAAGGCAACGAGAGCATTATGAATTATTAGGAAAGGAATAGGTAGCAAAGCAAGTGCATGTTGTGCCAGGCACTAATCTTGGGAGCCTACATCTTGTGTGCGGTGTGCGATTCCCGTCCACCCCACCTGAGAAAGGAGCAGTAGTTTTAGAAAGGAGAAGAGTAGGAAGGATGAACAGGGACACGAAATGGCTTCTGGCAGAAAGAGGAACAACAGAGCAGGACTCTGAGGCTTGTAAAAGAGATGTCTGATGGGGATATGACACAGATCTCCAAAGGCAGCAAGAAGAGGACAGTCAGGAGCTGTCCTCTTGTCACTACCGTTTGAAACACATGAAGGAGGGGATGTCAGATGGCCGTATCAGGCAGCAGATTTAAAACAAAGAGAAGGAAGTGTTTTTTCATCCAACAGATAATTAAACTATGGAAGTCACTGACCAGGATGTTGTGGGTATTTATCCTAAGGGATAAATGGATTCAAAAAGCAATTAGATAACTTCCTGGATGAAGATCTCTCTAAGGCTATTAACCATTGTGATGTAAATACAACTCTGTAAATACTTGCCCTGTTTCTCATTCTCCTTCCCCGAGCACTTGCTACAGATGACTGTCAGAGACAGGAGTCTGGGCCACATGGGTCTTTGGCCAGATGCATTATAACTGCCTTTAAGTCCCTGCCACCATAGTTACTAATGGACCCTGCTGACATCTGCGTGGACGGCGTAGAGAGGTCTTGTCCTCCCGTCTTCCAGCAAGGGGACGGAGGGACAGAGTAGCTGAAGGCTCTCACCTGAGAGGGATCCCATGAAAGGAGTCCAGGTGCCCTGTGTTACCTGGTTCATTTTTGATACCTGCATGCTAAAAATGGCCATAGCCTCCTTCCTTCCACCCCTCTCTGAAGACAGCTTGTTCATGGTGAAGTACCTGAAGAAATCATCTGTTTGCAAAAGCCTGTACCTCCTGCAGCCAGGGCAGCTCTAATGGCAAGTGTTGTTATTCACATGCTGATTCTCTCCAATTTACACAGAGCTTAGCAAGGTGAAACCAGCAGTGACTTGCAAGGATTGTGTATCCACCTAATGAGCATCAGATGGGTTGTTCTCCCTCCCCCAGAGCTTCTCCCACCTAAGAAGATTTATGTGGCTGAAGGTGTTTGTTCCGATCAATTACCATGTTGCAGACACGAATACAAATACGAAAGGAAGAAGATTACACTCTTGATCCAAAGCCCACTAAAGTCAACAGAAAGGCTCCTGATGTTCACAAAAAGGCTTTGGCTGCGGTGAAAAGGATGAAACTTTTGATCAGGTTCAGTGAACAAGGCGCCTTGTTAGTCAGTGACAGTTTTTATACAAGCCAGAACTATTTATCAGTGAATATATCATTGCTCTCACCTCTCCTAATGGGAGGATTAACATGCAGTTGTGGAAGACATGAATTTAGCACCAGACCTGATTTGATGTGGTTCCTTTTCACGCATCTTCTAGTTGACAAAGAACATGCAACAGAAGCAAAGATGCTATTTTTAGGTTTTTTGCTGTCCAGAAGCTTGGCACTTAGACTGAAGAGCAGGAGCAGGTATCTGGTGTGTGTTGCTGACCAGAAGTATTTCACCACCAGGATACAGGAGGCTGAACGCTGAAAGCAGCATTTAATAAGTGCTTCGATCTTCAGAGTTGTTAACCTGAGCATTCATTAAATTAGTGCTACTGGAAACATCACAGAGCTGAGATAATTATACCAGTGCTGAAAACTCGCTCCTCCCGCACCCTCTCCTACACAAGGATGGGAAACCTTGGGCCAATGTTTCTGAGAACTTAAGGTGGATACAGGGATATTCAGAAGTGTCTAAGAACTGAGTTTATTTTCTCTATCTTTAACCCTATAGAAACCAGGCTACTGATTGATCTAGACTACTGCTATAATTATGTGAGCGAGATCATGGAGAGGATGATTTAGCCCACTTTGTGATAAAATCATCGAGTTAAAGAGCTGAAGTTAAGAGAAACGGCTTGTTAGAAGTCGCACCCATGAAGCAGACCAGCTCAGCCCATGTGGAAAGGGATCTGAAGGAGAATTTGGGACTCAGGGCTTGTGGATTAGAGAAATGGATTTGCCGCTGCTGCCTGGGTTTTCACAGCATTGCCTAACTCCCTCTCTGCCCAGGTTTTAAATCGTTTTCCGCAGCTGATAGTCCCCCAAGCCCTGCAGACAGCTCTCCCTTTCCTTGCCGACCAGGCAGAGAACAAAACGAACATCGTCAAAGAGGCAAACAGGGAAAAGCAGATCTGATTTGAAAGGAAAAACGCGTGACCTGTAGTTTGAATAGGGATTCCCGGCTCTGCCGTTGCCTCGTGCAAATCACATCCCTTTTCCGCTGCGATTTTCTCGGCTATGAAATACGATAAGACTTTTCCCCTCAAGGATAGTCACAAGGTATCAGGAATTAACTGGTATTTAAGCGCCCTGGGAGAAAGGTCCTTTGCAAGTGTGAGCAGCCTCCAAATGGGACACTCTGAAAGTGATCTGCCCCGATGATGGTGTGCAGGGGCTCTGCCAGGGCTAAAAATCTCCTGTACCGGGAAAAGCCAGCACGACGCATCCCGACATATCACCGATGAGGGATCGTCAGCCGTTGTTACGTCACTGGCTTGCAAACGGCTCCCACTCTCTCAACTTCATTTATTATCTTTGTGTAGGAGGCTTGAAGCGTCTTCCTTTCGCTTCCAGGATAATATGTTTGGCCTGTTCCTGCCCTGAGGGAATTAGCAGTAAAATTCCCAATAATTTAATTGTGCGTACAGCCTAGATGTTCATCCATTCAAAGAGGATGCCATCGCCAAGGATGCTGATAACGCATGGATCCAAGGTCACTGCAAGGTCGCTTGTGCGATTCTTGGCTGAAACAGGGTCGGGAAATGTCTTTAGATCCTTCGTCTGAAGAAGGTCCAGCAGCACCGGCTGAGATGCAGACATGTAGCTACACCATGGCAGTGCAAACAGTATTGAATTTACAGTTGGACTCGATCTTAAAGGTCTTTTCCAACCTAAATGATTCTGTGATTCTATGATAAGAATGCTTGAGCAACAATTGCTCTGTATTTATCTTCATTTTTCCCTTCTGTATGCATGGGAAAAAAAAGGAAAAAAATAAAAAAGATAAACATATTACAAACCTGGACCCTCCATCTAATGAAGTGAGTAGGAATTCTGCCATAAACTTCAGCGGGTGCCAATGAAGTTGCACAGGGGAATACAGCCACTTCCTTAGTCATTAATTAATGTGCGTTAGCTCGGGGTAGCTGCTGGCGGAAGGGGGTTCTTACATTAATGACAAAGACATTTCTCAAAGTAGTGTACAAAGAGGGAAGGACATTTCCCAGGAAAGATGGCTGCCTCAGGAAATGGGTTTGTATTGAATTTCTTATTCGCCACATGAAGTACTGGAGATAGGGTAGAAAAAAGATTCAAACCCACGGTGGAAGGAAAGTGTCTTATTCAGAGCAGTGGCTGCACAGCACCTAAGGCGTACATAACTGTCGGAAAAGTGCTGTACCTGCCGGGTGGGTTTTGTGCTGGTACCTCTTCTCCCTTGGGTTGTGTTCAGAGATTGCACACAGAGGTAATAGATGTGCTCTTGATGTTCAAGCTACAGCAGCCAACAGGAGGACATTCCTCTCTGCAGGGTGGCTGCAGCGTGTATTTGAAGGCTTAGAATCATAGAATCATAGAATCGTTAAGGTTGGAAAAGACCTCAAAGATCATTGAGTCCAACCGTCAACCCAANACTGGGTGAGTGATGGTTGCCCTTGCAGTAGCAGACAACTTTTCAGTAAAATTACTGTGGTTGCAAGAAGGATTTGTCAGGATTAGTGTTAATCTCTTGTCCAATTTCTGGATGCTAGCCCCCCAAAATAAGAGTGGCAGGTACCTAGCACCCACCTGCACCAGTTTTGCAGAGAAGTCAAGGAATGAATGAGCAGTCACAGCAAATGTCCCTTTTCATTCTCAGATATTGTCCCTTGGGGACAGGATTCAGGTATCCTTCTGGGGCCACAGGAGCATGTGGAAAGGCTGAGAAGGACAGGGCATTGCACTGAGCCAGAGCTTGTGACTGATCTCCTCCTCTTACCTTCTGTATTTATTTATTCTGCAGGGGTCTCAGGGCTGAGCTGTGAAATTTTGAGTCCAAAACTTCCTTGTTCCCCCAAATCCTCATGAACCCGGGATAGAGTTTGATTTTCCCAATCACCCTATGGAATGCAGCTGCTATGAGAGACCTAAGGTTTGATCCTGTTTATGCCATAGGTGGACATAGGAGGACCTCTGGTTTGCAGCTACTGGAACACCATGAAGTGGTTTCAGGTCGGCATCGTCAACTGGGGAGAAGATTGTGCGGAAAAGCCAAACTATGTGGTCTTAATGTCTGTTTACAACTACAGTAACTGGATTGAAACTGAGACAGCCATGAGGGGGAAACCTTTCTTCACTGAAGGCGTGGATGAGCATGCAAATGTTGAGATGGTTCTTTCCAGGACTGAGACACAGCTGGTGTTTCTTGAGTATTGTTTCCTTTTATTTATCTCTTTAATAGCAATTAGATTACTCTAGAGAAGATTTTTCAAAACATAATAAAAAGTCAGAACTGCCATCTCGTTCTTCTTTTGTTGCTGACCCATGTAGTCGTGTCTCAGGTCAACCTGCTCCATGTCACTGATGTGTACACAGATGCCAAAATGAGACGCCAGAGTGACACAGGCCGGAGACATGAAATGAGAGAGCCGGGACATGGACAAAAGAGACCATAATCCTCTGAAAAAGAGATTTTCCACACTGGTGGGTCACATCAGGCCCAGTTGTTTGCTATGCTCAGGTACAAAGTCAAGATGTGGCATCTGAAGCAGCTGCTCCCTTTGGAAAGCTGAAAGCCTAAGAAAGGTCTTAGCTTACTCAGTTCCATATTAGCTTAGCTGTTGGTAGGACAGCTTTGGGTTAATGTACCTTACAGCTAATTATTAGCTGGACTAAAGTATCTTCTATCTTGCAGCTGGCCCAAGCTCAGAGCATCTTCAGGGACCACAGCAGCTGCTCAGGTGATATGTCAAGCTGCTGGGACTTGACTATGTGTCAAATTCAGTATCTCCTTAAGCTAGAAAAAAGGCAAGAAGCCTTTTGGCCATTGTTGGAAGGTGTAGCATCATATAACTAATCAGTCTGGGTTTTGGCTGTTAAAGGTAATAGAGAAAAATCTGGCTGGCTGAAGAGAACTGTTTCTGAGCTATCCATACAATGCTGTCTACAGAAGTCCCTTGGCTTGGTAATTGGACAAAATTAAGCCCTCGCAAGTAAACGGTAAATCAAAAGCAAACAGCAATTTTTTTTTTCTCTGTTAAAGGCCTATTACACACATTGCTGAGAGGTCCACATCCCAGCCTGAGCTGGGACCGAGCTGGTCCTTCATAGAATCATAGAATCATTAAGGTTGGAAAAGACCTCTAAGATCATCGAGTCCAACATCAACCCAACCCCCCCATGCCCACTAAACCACGTCCCTAAGCATGCGTTGCATGGTCCTTCATTGCTTCTCCAGCAAGAAAGTGCGTTGCAAAATGTGTTCTGGTCTTCACAAGGAGGTTGCTTTTCTTGGAAGTGCTGGGGAAGGAGGCAATCAGCAAGGTCTCCTTCATGTCCCACCTTTGCAAAGGCATAAAAGCACCTGTAATTTGCAGCAATGATAAAACTCAGTGAATGTGCAATGGGACAGAACCTCACAAATTGGTTTTAATTACCTTGATATTTTCTGGCTAGCTAGTGGAGAAGCCTTGTAAATGAGAATTAATTCATCTACCTTAAGCTAATGCAAACCCATCTTGGCATAAAAGTCAGACTTTATTTTCTGTGTTATCTGAGCAGAAAATAATGCTTAATTATTATTAGTTCTGAGTAATGCTTATGAAAATTGCTCCACATTAATTTCACATGGCTGACTGGCTAATGGATGCATAAGGGTCTTGTAACCCTTTGCAAAAAGACTAATAAAAGCTAAAAAAAAGGGGAATATATTACTTTAGCAGCTATTAGTAGTAGACAGTGTCTGCTGGCATTAATACCTATATTTATTTTCCTTTCTATTAATAATATATCAACAGCTTCTAGAAGCTGTGGCAGGGGCTGGACATCAGGAATTATTTCCTAATGCTGCAATCTATTCAGCTACAGAATTGTTTCCCCCAAAGGAAATGAGAGATGTCCTCCTGCTTGAATTATTTTAATGTAGGGATTGTATAAAGCACTTTTGTCTACAGCACACGGCATGGAAAAAGCCCACGCTTACAGGGAGCTGCAAAAGAACCCGGTAGGTCTTTTTCCATTAGTAGCATTTGCAAACTGATAATGGTCTGTGTTAAATGAAGGTGATGCTACTTAGTGTTTACAGCAGGGCATTGCTGCTATGGGTTTTGATCCATTCTTCTGCTCATTTACTCAATGGCCTTGGGGAAAGAATGTGTGTGCCTCGTGCCTCAGTTTCCCTACTTGTAAATTGAGATAATGAAAGTGGTTCACTTTGCTATATAGAAACATCAGTTCTGCAAATTAAGACCAGCGATGTAGCTGCAAAATAATAAACAGTAAAGAGACTTTTCCCTCCTTATTTAAAACATCATACAATTCATTAAAGTGAATTCATCTTTGCTACTTCGTACACTGTTCAATAATTAAGGCGAGAAAGGAAATGTTTGTTTAATATTTCTATGCTGTAAGTAGGTCTGATAAAATATGTTGATGCCATATTTTGTTTCAAAGATATTTCTGTTTTGAGAGAGCACATCACTTTTGATTATGGATTTGATGGGAATGTTTTGGAGTCACACAAAATCAAAATGCAATATATAGGCTTTGTCATTAACATTTCAATGCGACCCATTAATTTTTTAAGCTTTACAATGTTGGTGTACTGTGTTTCTTACGTTACTGTATTCCATATTTGTGGGTTTAGATCATCTAAGTGAAAAGTTTCCAAATTGAACTACCTCAACTTTTACACTTCAGGCTATAGTTTGGCATGTTCGCTTTTTGTCTTAATTTGCAGCTCATTCCTTATTGCCCTTTCCCTCTTTCCAGATACCTCTTCCTCATGTCCAGTCAGCCCAATGGAGAGCACCAAGCAGAAGAGATCTGTCTCTTGCAATATCCTTCATTCAGTGAGCAAAACTGGCCAACAGAAAACAAGAGCTCCTGCATGGAGCATGGTGATGCAAAGCAGTGCACCAAAATATGGATTTTGTTCTCAGCGCTACACCTTTAGCAACAAAAACCAGAAGAGAAGCAGGCTATGGAAATACTTAGAGACCTGGGGAAACATCCATAAGAGGATTCAGGGAAAAAACATAGGAGGATATGGGTACTCAAGGAGAAAGAGAAGAGGTAGTCAGGCCTTGCTTGCACATTTTGCTAAGGAGATAAGAACAAAAGCACCTCCCATGACTTTTGAAGGCAGCAATTTAAAAGCCAATATACCAAAATAATTTTGACTTAGTTCTGCAGAAATTAAGGGTTCTGTATATATACGTGTGTTTCCCTGCCTGCCCCATCCCAGCTGGCCATTTGCACGCAAGCTTCAGCAGAGAGATGGAAGATTTGAAGACGATGGTGTTCGTGCAATTTTGGCGGCCAGAGCTGGTTGCAGATGAGAAGTGGGGAGGGCTCCAGGAAAGCAGATGTGCTGGTTTTGGCCGGGATAGAGTTAATTTTCTTCATAGTAGCTGTGTATGGGGCTGTGTTTAGGATTTGTGCTGGAAACAGTGTTGATAACACAGGGATGTTTCTGTTACTGCTGAGCAGTGCTGACACACAGTCAAGGCCTTTTCTGCTCCTCATCCCACCCCACCAGCGAGGAGGCTGGGGGGGCACAAGAAGTTGGGAGGGGACACAGCTGGGACAGCTGACCCCAACTGGCCAATGGGCTATTCCATACCTTATGACATCATGCTCAGCATATAAGGCTGGGCAAAGAAGAAGGAAGGGGGGACGTTCAGAGTGACCGTGTTTGTCTTCCCAAGTCACCGTTACGTGTGATGGAGCCCTGCTTTCCTGGAGGTGGCTGATACCTGCCTGCCGGTGGGAAGCAGGGAATGAATTCCTTGTTTTGCTTTGCTTGTGTGGGCGGCTTTTGCTTTCCCTATTAAACTGTCTTTATCTCAACCCACGAGTTTTCTCACTTTTACCTTTCTGATTCTTTCCGCCATCCCACAGTGGGGGAGTGAGCGAGCGGCTGGGTGGGGCTGAGCTGCTGGCTGGGGTTAAACCACGACAGCAGGAGAGTCGTGTGGCTCCACCTCAGAGGAGGACGGTTGGAAAAGCATCAGTCCAAGGTAACAGACAACTACCCTTGTAGAAACCCTACCTTTGTTCTCACTGATGATCCCAGACTTCTCTCCCCCAGCTCCTCCTCGGTAGATGTGACATGGGTGATGTGAAGACAAAGCAGTTCCCAGCATGATCCTTTTAGAGGGATGAGATTTCCCATTTTCCCCTTTTCCAGCCTGTGCTTCCTCACACGGGTAAGACACAATGAAAAGCATAGGCTTGTCTTCTCCTGCTCCCTTCAGCATCCCGGTCACCTTTCTGTCCCTCTGAGGAGAAGGCAGATGGCCCACATGGCCGTGATCATGACCCTTTGTCATTTTATATGCACTGCAAGAAGTGTTTTGACTTTGTGTATGTGTCCTTAGCTGTCTGACGTCAATGCAAGCAAAATGGCGGAGGGCTTATTACTCTCTCATATTTTCGCATGCCTACAAGGCGATGAGTGAAAAAGCACTTGTGGAGATGGTAGAAATAATTGGTCAGATCTTTAATTGTGGCTGTTGTTGATGCTAAAGTAGATTAATGCTGGATACTGGAGGCTGAAACGATCAGCACCCATTCCCATATTTCCCAGTGACTTCCCAAAAAGATTTCTGGACAAGCCATTCTTCAGCCTAAGGACTCCATTTACCCTTCTGTAAGCATGACAATAATTAAAAGCCAGGGACGCCTCTTGGGATGCACCAGTTGTGATAGTAATTAACCACTGTTGTTAACTAAAGTGAAGATAGCTCTGGGACAGAAAACACTACTGACAGTATTGAAGTACTTTAATTGTTCAACAATTGATGAACACTTCTGGTTGCTCAAAAACTGTTGAACTGATGTTCAACTGATGAACATGCTGGTGCTTGGCTGAAGAGATGCTGTAAGTAGGTGGATTATGACCTGGAGGAGAGTCTGGCTTCGGGATGAATACAGGATGGAGGTTAGCAGCCCTTGACATGCCTAACCAAGCCATTGACATACCTAATTCACCCCAGAAATACAATCACACCTTTCCCGGCAATGTGGGAGTGCTCAAGCGTGATAGATCTGTGCTGAGCAGCGCCTGCCCTTTGCACAGCGGTTGTGCTTGCTGACCCTGAAGAAACACCTATTCTGCTCGAAGGATTTCATTCAGTTGCTGTTTTTACTCTTTGAGCATTTCATTGCCAGGGAAATCCCTCTGTTTTTTTCTTGCCTGGCAGTCCCATGGCAGCCCACACTGCTGATCATGGATGGCTTGTCTAAGCCACGCTTGAACTACCCATGTACTTCAGAAGCACCACCTTGGCCACCTCTGGGCTGTTTCGAGATGGGTGTACACCACTTCTGGTGGTTATCAGGGCTTGCAAAATGAACCAGCTGGCACCAGTTGAATCATGGAATCATAGAATCACAGAATCACTAAGGTTGGAAAAGACCTCTAAGATCATCAAGTTCAACCGTCAACCCAACCCCCCCATGCCCACTAAACCATGTCCCCAAGCGCCTCATCTGCATCTTTTAAATACCTCCAGGGATGAGGACTCCACCACTGCCCTGGGCAGCCTGTGCCAAGGCCTGACCACTCGTGCAGTAAAGAAATTTCTCCTAATGTCCAACCTAAACCTTCCCTGGTGCAACTTGAGGTCGTTTCCTCTCGTCCTATCGCTTGTTCCTTGGCAGAAGAGACCGACCCCCCCTCGCTCCAACCTCCCTTCAGGTAGTTGTAGAGCGTGATGAGGTCTCCCCTCAGCCTCCTCTTCTCCAGGCTGAACACCCCCAGTTCCCTCAGCCGCTCCTCATCAGACTTGTGCTCCAGGCCCTTCCCCAGCTCCGTTGCCCTTCTCTGGACACGCTCCAGCCCCTCAATGTCCTTCTTGTTGTGAGGGGCCCAAAACTGAACCCAGGATTCGAGGTGCGGCCTCACCAGTGCCCAGTACAGGGGCACGATCACCTCCCTGCTCCTGCTGGCCACACCAGTTCTGATGTTGAAGTTACAACATCCTGTGGTATCATTAAACAACCTCTGACTGGGTATTTCCAAGTATCTGCGTTCGAAGTGTCTGCCTCCCATGTCCTCTTCTGAGAAGTGTATTGTGTTTGCTAGCACTTTTTGTATTCACAACTGGTTGCTTTCTCCATGTCTCATTATGATTCACTGCTTCAAGGGCTCTTTAATAGGCAATTCTCTTTGTTCCCACAGCCCAGACCACTAAATGATTTAGCATGTGGCTACAGAGGAGAGCACTGCGTTCAACTCCTCTGCTGGGAAGGGTGGGCTTCAAGACACCACGGAAAAGTAAAAGTTCCTCTTCCTCAAGGCTTTTGAATTTATATGTCTTAATACTAACTCTGCAGATATTAATCACAACATAAGCAACTCCAGAGCTAATCCAAATTAGGGAAATGGGGAGGAATGGATGATACGAAGGTTTAGGCACTGGATGCAGACACAGGGGTGTAAATTCAGCTCTGCAGCAATCCTGTGAGATCCTAGAGGAGCTCTGTAGGGTTGCACATGAAGAGGAGTAACTCTTGAAAATTGAGACAATCAGTTGTGAGCCATCTGAAATTCCTTCGCAGAGCTATTGGGAGAAGAAAGCTTTGCTCTTTGTCCTCTTTCCTTTGATCACAATGGGAGACAATTTGAATGGACTTGTGCCTTGGACATAGAAGAGAAGGAATTTTCTCACCACCAATGTGAAAAACATTGCTTCAGACTGGGATGCATAAGAATTTGGGAAAAAGATAGGAAAGTGAGCGTTTCCACTGAAGAGGTTCATCTTAAGCAAAAATTTTGGGAGCAACCTTGGTCTGAAGAGAATCATGGGAAAGAGCCAAGGGAACAATAGGAAATGATCTGTCGACTATGAGCACGAGTTTACAAACAACCCCTGAAACACAGTTTGCCAGGCCAGTGGTCTACATATTCCTTTATTTCAAGCTGCATTAATAATTTTCCCTGTTTTACAACTTTTTGACCATAGACTCAAGGTAAAAGTGATGCTATACAGAGCAGAGGGCTTTGTTAGGACGGGAGGGGACCCAGGAGTGATGCAGCAACTCAGGGGCATTGGGGAGGTGTTGAGAAACCTCCAGCCGTCTGAGTGTCACTGCCCCAGCCACGCTGACAGCAAGTGCCGAGGAGGTGGAGTGGGAAGCTGGAGCTGGGGGTGTAGAGGAGCATGAAGAATCACCAAGTGATTATTCAAGGTGGGCCCAATTGCTGGGTGCCTTGTGACAAGAGAGTTAATTTGCGGATGAGCGAGCGGCTGTCGCTCTGTTTGCATGACTGGTAATAGCAGAACGAAGCCATTCGTGCAGAAAGGAGCCTCCCGGCAAATGCGTGTTATCACATCCAAGGTGCCCGGGGTATGGGTTCAGGGTATGCTGCCACTTGCAAATGCCTCCGATGCCCCACGTTTGAACCCGTTTCCCGGAGGAACCTGGCACACCACGTCCTTCAGGGGAATATAATTCTCTCCAAAATCCTCCGCACGCTGCCAGATCTCAGGGTATGATCTTTTACTGTTCTTTGTTGGCTGTTCATCCAGTATCAGGAGGAGACAGATCCTGGGCAGGAGGTTCATACACTGCATCCTGGGTCTGGCTGGGACGGAGTTAGCTTTCTTTGTACCAGCCCATATGGTGCTATATCTTAGATTTGTGACCAAAACTGTGTCGATAACACACCAGTGCTCTGGCTATTGCTGAGCAGTGCTTGCACAAGGCTTTCTCTGTTTCTCATGAGACCCCACCAGCGAGTCAGCTGGGGTGCACAAGAAGTTGGGAGAAGGGACACAGGTAGGACAGCTGACCCCAACCGACCACAGGGATATTCCATACCATACGACATCAAGCTCAGCAATAAAATCTTGAGGGAAGAAGGAAGAAGGGGGGATATTTGGGGTTATGGCATTTGCCTTCCTAAGTATGGGTACGCATGGTGAAGCCCTGCTTTCCTGGAAATGGCTGAACACCTGCCAGCCGATGGGAAGTAGTGAATGCATTCCTTATTCCGCTTTGCTTGCACATGCAGCTTCGCTTCACTTACTAAACTGTCTTTGTCTTGACCTGTAAGGTTTTTACCTTTACACTGGATCCTGCACTTGCATTTTGTTGGTATTGTTAAAGCATCCAAAACTCATGCACTTCCAAGGACGCATTCAAAACCACTATTGCAGGTTGGTCCTTGCATAAGCTCCAGGTGATTCTGTTATATTTCCCCTGCAACCAGCATACAGGTGTTGTGGCTTCATATCTCCAATAACCTAAATGGCACCAAGGACTCTTCTCCAACACCACAACCAACTTGCAGGGTCCTGTCTGATCCATACGGTTAAACTCTCAGCCTCCAAATGAAGGTGGCTGATCCAAACTGCCTCCTTGCAATGGTCCCTGGCCTGTGCTAAGCTGGTGTCGTGGTTTAACCCCACACGGCAGCTCAGCCCCACCCAGCCGCTCACTCACTCCCCCACTGTGGGATGGGGGAAAGAATCAGAAGGGNAGTGTTTGGGTTGATGTTTGTTAGTCTGGGCTAAAGCAGGGCTGAACCATGTAGGTGAGTGAATTCCTGTACCCACTCAACCCTGTTTGATTTACCAGTACAGAGCTATAGCTAGTGCATCGCTCCCTCCTCCAAACCCCGCTTCTTTCCCAGCTCTTCTGCCAATGATTCCCACTCTAAGCCATCCCAAACATCCTCCTACCAGCCTGGCAGGCTCACTCGAGTCATGAAGCCATTATTCAAATCCTCAAATGGGCTTATAGAGTACGGTTTGGTGTTCTGTTTTTCCCACTGTGTTTAGAGGCACACTGAGTCACTGTTGAAAAGGGCTTTGACCAACCCGCTGCCTGCCTTTACGGGAAGGGGTTGCATCACAAACTTTTCAATACCACCTACGTTCCTGCTCGGCTGCCAGGATTTCAAAGCAATCACTGCACAATTACAGGCTAACTATACAATAAAGAAAAGGGAATGGTTCCATCCCACTGTGATCTCACAGAGAACCACAAAACTGTTCTTTAATAAAGGTAAATCGGTTTCTGCTTTGCTGCGTAATGAGCCTCTGATGATTTCAGCAGGAGAAATCCCAATTAGAAACAGGTGGAAAAGGGGCATCCCATCTTGGGAGCACGTTGGAAAGCCTGAGAATTTTTCCTGTTGTGCCTTGTGGTTAAACTAAAGCTTTTACATTTTAAAAAATACCCTGAGTTAGCCAAGCACAATGCTGCGAAACAGGATTCAAGCCTTCCTACCCCTTTTTTTCACCTACTACAGTCTGGTGAGGGGAACATCACCTTCCAGCCCAGTTATGATCCAGCATGGGCTGTTTAGTGGTGGGATTCTCTGTGGGAGCTGTTCTGCTTCATATAAATGACTATTTGCAAGGATAAAAGGGTAAGAGATTGCCATATTTCTTATACAATTTTAAAAGAAATTTGAAAAATCCCAAGGTAGCTGCAGCAGTGAAGGAGAAGCAAAGGCATTTGCTGGTTCAATCTGAACCAGACCCCGGAGAGGGTTGTAGGAACCACAGACTTGCATTTTACTGCTTGTAGGTGCATTCCTTCACTAAACAACGATGGTGTTAGCCAGGAGGCAATCTCACAAGGCCTGTTTTGGCCATCTCCAGGCTATTAAGTGCTCTCCCTGTCCCATGTGGATGCTCCCATCCCAACTGTCTCTTGGGAAATGATTGCATCCTGGAGTACGGGATGCAGATGGCCAACTGAACGTCTCCAAAGATGTGACACCCTGCATGGGAGCAGGCACCTTCTTCCCCACGTGGGAGGTGGTTTTCATGGGGCATTGCCGAAGGATGTGGTGGAGCCTGGTGTGGCATATTGCACTGCCTGTCATCAGGCCAGTGCAAGCAGATGTGTCAAGAGGGGTTTCTATCCAGCACCGAGGTTTTTGCAGCTTCCAGGTAATATAGGCTGCAGTTTCACCAGGTCTCTGGCCATTGCTGTGCTTCTTTTCTCCAGGGAGGAAGGAAATCTCTGGCTGCTTTTACTCTCCCTGACAGCTGAGGCAAACCAACCCTACGGGCACAATAAAGCAAAACCCAGACCAACAGCCCCTCTACTGCTTTGGGACTACACGAGCAAGCAAGAGCTGTCTGGGGCTGGGTGTGGAGAGCTGGACCACGATAAATGTGAAACCTTGTTGGGCATCTCAACCTGCCTCACTTACACTGGGGTGAATCCAGACTAGCTCCACTCATGCTGGTGATGGTACAGCACCTAAGACCAGTTTGAAGACAGAAGGACCACTAAGTGATGCAGCACATGGATATTTGGATGTTTATCTAAAGGTTTAAAACGTTGAATCCGGAAGATCTTTGCTTTACTTGACCTCCAGAGTGGCACTAGGAAGCTCTGTTTTTGGGTTTTTTTGGGAAAATAAATATTGTCTAAACCTAGTGAAGCAGACAGGCTACATGCAAACTCAGGAGATGCCAGCCCACAGTCTGCACCCAGTTGTTATTTCCTGCAACAGGACCCTGACGTCCCTGTGCTCCAGTTTCCATATATAACAGGGATAGCAAGTCTGTCTTCTTGGAGTGGAGTTTATGAAAGTAAACTCTCCTGGTGCTTTTCTGGGCCAGAGAGCAAGTGGGGGGTCATAGGGGACTCTGAAATACAGATAAAATAAGATAAAATACAGATAAATACAGATAAATACAGATAAATACAGATAAATACAGATAAAACAGAGCAACAGGAAAAAATACCCAGCCTGCAATTTAAAACCGAAAGGTCCAGACTTGGAGCAATGGCTGTCCTTACTTGCTCCACCAGCAGAAAGCTCTGGCAAGTTGAATTTACATATCTAACTTCTAGCTGAATTTGCATAAATTACAGTTTGTTGCATGTTTTTCTGCCCAAACTTTTATGTGGGATTGCTTGGAGGTCGGGCACCATCTTCTTCTGGAAGTTTTGGTCAGTGGCACAGGCAGGGACAGCAGCCCGGTGGGTCAGCTGAGCTTAGTAGGGAGGAAGGTGCACAAGGAGCCTGCCTCACTTTTTTCTTTATCTCATTTTTTTTTCCTGAGCATTTCCTGAGTATCCCATGCCACAAGGGATGGCGGTACCTTAGATCCCAACCACACGGCCACTGCCTGGATCCAGATGTGTTTTCCATGAGACAGGGCTCGATTCTTGATTTTTCTGGCCGATGGGGCAATGTCTTCTCTCCAACCCACCAAGGAAAGCACACAGCCACCCTGCCACGTGGCAAGAGGTGATCTGAGACTGAACTTGCTTGGGCATTTTAAACCCAGAAAGGTTTACTGTAAAGCCTTTAAAAACAGGTGTCGAGTTGTTTTTGGCATACAAATTCTGGCCTGTGGAGCTTTCTTTTTTCTCTTTCTAGAGGACAGCCGTAGCTAAGCACGTATATCATGGCAGTCTTTGTAATTTGCTACCTGTTCTGCAGCCACTGAGTTTTTGTGCCATGTGCTATGGGCGCTGAGCGCTTGAAAAATCTGATGCTGAAGCTCTTCTACTTTCTGGCCTGTGGAACAAATGGATGGCATAAGTAGAAATCACTATTTATTTTTTGAGACCTATTTCATCCCTTAAGAAAACATTCCTTCAAAAAGCAGAACGGGGAAAAGAAAATCTTCCTGTAGTAGTAGCTATTAGGTGGGGAATGCTTTCCCAAAGGAAACAGTCGAAGACTCATCACTTGGAAGGTTTTAAAATTACAGCGAATGAAGTATTAAAGACTACCCTGCACGAGAGAAACTGGCAGAGGTTGATATAGACACCGAGGGTTGAGGGCTGGAGCTTTTCCATGGGGGTCTGGCCTGCAGAAAGGAGCCACAACCTCATGGGACAAGCTAAGCTCCTAGATAGTGTGGTGGACCCCGCAGTGTCTTGCAATGCTAAATCCAAAGATTTCACAAAACGATGCTCACCTCAGGCTGGGGATGTTCCTGTAGTTCAGATACCAGGAAAAGGATTGTTTTCTCCTTGTCATGCTCTTACAGTTTTCCCCTGAGCATCTCCTATTTACTGGTTTTGGAGATATAAAACTGGGCTAAACGACCCAGTTTGGATCTGACTCAGTGCGCTCCTTCTCTCAGTCACCACTTTGGTGCAGAAATGAAACGTAGTGAAAATAAGACAAGTTTTTCATGTGCTTCCCTAATTGTTAAACCTTTATCAGCCAGGTAAGATGATAAAGTTTGAGCAATATGAGATGGAAATAGGGAAACTGTGTGCATGTCATAAACTGGGCAAGTTGGATTTTCCTCTGTAATACCACATTCCAGGGATGCCTTTTGCATTCCTGAACGCAGTGGGTATGAACATTGAATGGAATCTCATAGGGGACTTCAAAATGGCACCCGCTACCCCTAAAATGGGGGTTTTCAAAGAATTTCAACAATCACAGGCCAGACTCTGACCTTCAAAAGAGTTTTGCTCAAACTTTAATGGACTTTCAGGTGAGAAGAAAGTCTTCTTATCATATAATTTGGCCATCTGTGTAACACAGTGGAACATAACCATAAGGAAAGAAAAATATTATTCTGTTATCAGTTTATTAAGATTTTTAAAACTGGACCATAATGTCCAAGTGTGGCACATGGGAAATATCAAACTACTGCTTTGCTATTTAAACAGAAGTTGAATTCTTTTAAAGGCTGAGCTTATCTGAGAGTGTTAAGCATAAAAAAATGTGATGCTAATGATGCTATTGGCTATCTCATGCAAATTGAGGGTTTAAAAGAAAAAAAGAAAACCCCTATTACTTTCCCCCCCTCTTTTGTGGCTTTGTCTAAAAACTTTCTTCCCTGTCAGGAAATGAAAAATAAACTTTGGTTTCTGCTGTGCTTTAGCCAGCACCTTTCTAACACAATCAGTGCTGAGATATTGCAATAAGAATGAAATAGGAATTAAATTGAATGTCTTGCAGCAAATCCATAGAGAAAAGGGAGTTGCTCAACTGTAAAAGTTTATTTTTGGAAAAAGTGTATAAACATATGTATATACATATATATTTACATGCATATATTTAAGATAGGTCAAATTATGGTTTACCTTTTTCAGTCTTGATTGTAATTGAAAAACATGACCTCTAGATGGCAGAAACTCCCTCTTTTGGGCTTTTTTTCCCCTTTTTTTAACCCTGCACAGGATGCCAGAAAACCAAGTTTTAATATAATAGAAGGATTTATAAATATTCAGCCTTATCCAAGCCTAGAGATCTCAGGGCACGGTGTCGCATCATCCAGCTCTAAGCCACACCGAATTTGCTTTATGCTTATCATACTGCAAACCTTACGCCATTCCGCAACTATCTGTCCTCCTAGCCAGGCAGGTCCAAATGCTTTTTGGTGGCCAGTCATTTAGTCTGAATGCAATCAGGATGAGCTAAGTGCCTAAATATTAGAGGATCTGGATTATTTGGGTGCATGGTGCACCACGAGACAGAGAGGTGATGAGGGCATTACAGAATTGTTTGCATGGTCTAGCTGATATATCTATTAGGAAAGAGATTCGTTTGGGGAGTAAAGATTGGTTCCCTAGCTAAAAGTTTAGTATCTAGGCTAAGAAGGTCACTTACTTGGTTTTTGCTATCTGTGGAGTGAGATGGGTGATTCATTCCTCCTACTTGGGGCATGCTCTTCATCCGAGGACCACTGCTGCTGCCTCACCCTTACAGCCTCATACCTTCTTTCGCTGAAATTTATGGCTTCCCATCCTCGCCTCTGAAGCTGGGGACTGATGGTCTGCTCTGCAAACAAGGTGTTCGCATGTTACTGCAAGCAGAGGGTGGCAGACTGGGCCACTTAGAGCCAAACAGGCTTTTATGTAACTGCCTTCCCGTGGTATCAGGACCAAAATACGCCTGGTCCTTTCTCTCCTCTGGCTCTGGGTAACAGGCAGGACTTTTCTTCACCCATTTCTCCCTCTTTATATTTTTAATTCTCTTTTCCCATCTCTGTTTTCAGCCCAGGGTTTCTGGACCTCGGCCAAAATTATGCTTTTCTAACATTGATGTAAAACTTCAAGGTTTGTGGCCACCTCATACCCTCAGGAGCATGTCTTAGACTCACAGCTAGTTACCAAAACCACCTACCTGCAGCCGTGGGAGAGATCATAGAATCGTAGAATCACAGAATCACTAAGGTTGGAAAAGACCTCTAAGATCATCGAGTCCAACCGTCAACCCAACCCCCCCATGCCCACTAAACCATGTCCTCAAGAGCCTCATCTACATGTCTTTTAAATCCCTCCAGGGATGGGGACTCCACCACTGCCCTGGGCAGCCTGTGCCTAGGCCTGACCACTCTTCCAGTAAAGAATTTTTTCCTAATGTCCAATCTAAACCTCCTCTGGCACAACTTGAGGCCGTTTCCTCCCGTCCTATCGCTGTTTCTTGGCCGAAGAGACCAACCTCCCCCTTGCTCCAACCTCCTTTCAGGTAGTTGCAGAGCGCGATGAGGTCTCCCCTCAGCCTCCTCTTCTCCAGGCTAAACACCCCCAGTTCCCTCAAATGCTCCTTGTAAGACTCGTTCTCCAATTCTCCCTAAAACTGAGGGATATGAAGCAACAGTTTTAGTTTGCCAGTAAACTGGAGCACATGAATATAGGAAGCCAAGGACCAAAACTTTGACTATAGCCCAGCATTTACTGAAAAACATGGGATAATCCCTCGTATTAATTAGTGAGAAGTCTATGTCCAAGCAAGGATTGGGTAGGTGAATAAATTATAGGGGAAAACTTTGTAAGGCAGAATATAACGAAAAAATGTAAGAACGATCGAACAGCCTCGGATGAAGAGTCCATCCAGCCTCTACCAGTGACTGAGCAAGTGAGCATGGCGAGGGCTACCAAATGCTTTTTGAAGGCTAGCCCGTTTGTTTCCCCAAACCTTGTAATAACAATAGATCCATTATTTTGATGGCCAGAAAGGATCGTTATAATCATGTTATCTGAGCTCCTCTGTAGGTCCAGCTCTTGAGTTTCATGCACAACTCTCTACTTCTCCATAAGCCAGCATGGTGAAACACGTACAGGATGAGGATGAGGCTTCATTCAGCTGAACCCAGCTCCAGCACAGGAGCAGGATCTCCCTGGGACCTGTCTTGGGAAAGGTGCATTTCCCAAGGCATATGCCATGTTGGTACCCTGGGGTGTTACAGCTCTCAGTGACTTGCGGAAAACGGACTCCACAATCTGTAAGATTGTAAAGTAGGTATGTTTATTCAACGCTGGGCGGCACGGGGGGTAGTCCCACCAAAATCGTGCGCGCCCCAACGCGGCACTCATCACAAATTTATGCAGCTAATTGTTGCATATGCATGATACGCCTATACATATGTATGACCTGTCCCCGCTTTGTATTATAATGAGTTCCAAGAAGTCATTTCCATGGACCCCTCCCATCCGCGCTTGCGCATTGCCTCCTGGTGGTGGTCGTCGGGGGTCGTGGGGATGAAGGCTGGTGGTTCCTCTTCGTCACCGCTAGTAACCTTTTGTTCTTGCGCAGACTCAGTTGCTCCTTGGCTCTTGCTCAAATAACAGGGTCGGTCTTAGCTGGTTTCTTAGAAGAAGTTCTTACTTCTTATCAGGTACCGTCCTTGTGAGGCACCAATTAATTTACACAGTAGTTGTGCTGGCCTTGTAAGAAGCTACAGCTAATTCATACACAATAGTTAACGAGGTCTCAAACTTTTACCTACTGTTTCAATCCTTAACTACTATTAAAGTTCAACTACTAAAATTGCCACTAATATTCCCTTGTCTCATCAGGGTCTGAACGTTTTGGGCTCTCATGGATTCACCCGGCCCCTGCCCATGTTGTGTGGTGGGTCACTCTGTGCTGCCAGAAGCCCTCTGCTCACTGGGGGAGACAGGAAAGGGCTACAGCCCTTCCACAGTTGCGGTGCTGCTGAGTACAGCTCATCTCACCTCACTTCAGATGCTTATGGCACATGCTTTTATATCTGATCAGGTCTTCAGGTTCCTACTATTGCCTGTAAAGCCTTAGCAAATGGTCCCAGCCAGTGATTCACCTCACCCTAAATCAGAAACCTACGTTTGGTCCATGACTCACTTCATTGACTGTGCTGGCTGGGCTTCTACTGACGTTAACGGAAGGCTAAACACCTACCTTGGATGTAGATGTCTATGCCATAGATACGAGGTGCTTGATTCAGCTGCCCACACACAGGCACCTAGTGCCATTTGAGATGTCCTGCAGGATCTGAGACATCTGCATCTCCTGGCAGGTATGACATGGGAGATGTCTGTCTTCTGGGTTAGCACCTGGAGGTCAGACGGGACAGGCTTGGGCATCTCACATCTGAGATGTTAGAGACCTGAACTGAAAAATCAAGTTTCCAATAATGAGTCCCCAGCAGATTGGTTGACAAACTATCTGGGGTGCTTGCATGGGAGATGCAGGTCTAACTCCCTGTTGTGACATTGTGTACAAACACCGGAGCCACAGCAGGGGAGTGAGCTGGGACATACTCAGCCTGTATGTCTCCTGACACATCACACTGATGTTTCTCTCTCCATCTCTCACTTAGCTATCCAGTGGAGCAGGGAGGGCTTGGATGATGAGTGATACGGCCACCAGACATGCTTTCTCATGTCTATGCGTCCACCCCTGTCTTGTTCCAGCTGAAACAGTGATTAAGTTAAAATCAAGGGCAGGAAAAAGGTGACAATATAAGTAGATTTAAAAAAAGCCAGACACATTTTGCAATTCAGCAGGGCAGTGAGCCAGGATTGGCATTTCCACTACAATCGTTTCTTCTTGTGGGAAAGAGGGATTTGGGCAAAACCAAATCACATCCGTGGATGGCTGCTTAATCAAAGCTGCTTGCACTGAAGAATGTGAACGCTTTCCATGTTGCACTGGGGGAAAAAAAAAAGAAAAACTCCATCAACATGTGCAAGTTGCATGGCAGAGAGGAGAAGAAACCTGGATGAGGTTTCGACTCGTCCCGAGTAAGAATCTCTGACATTGTGCTAATAAAATTCAAAACCCTTTAAGAATTGAAAATATGATCCTGAAGGAATCAAAGTGCCTTGAGCTGAAAGGAAAGAGAAGTGAGGCAAAGAGATAGAGGGTATCACCCATGAATACCGCCAGTCCCAGCGCAAGAGCTGGCTTCCACGTGGAGCCAAGGGCACCCCGAGGGACAGAGAGGGGTGTCCCTGGAGGGGCCACAGAGCTCGGGAAGTATTTTTTCCTCCATCCTTGAGCATGTAAAGGGTTTTATAAAGGGTGACAGGGAGGCAAAACTGCCATTTGAAAACTAATGTAATCCTCTGTTATTCTTTCTGAGGGTTGTTACAGCTTGGTGATGCTCAAACCAAAAGGACCATTTCTTGCTCTCAGCAACCCCGTGATTCCTCAAGCAGGGACCTTCATAGCTCTGTGAAGTAAAATACCCTGAAAACTGCTTGATTTTTGCCTGGGAAGTTATCAAGCAGCGATGGGGATCACCAGGGGCCAATTAAAAGGTGAAACAAACCATGACTGGAACTTGCACTGAAATACCTCTGCGCAGCCAGCATCATCAAGAGCAGGCACTTAGCTGAAAAGCCAGGTCCTTTGAAGAGGGCTTCAGTTCGACTCCCAAAAACTGCAGGCACGGGAGGGATCTTTGCCTGGACGTTGTTATTTCCTGAAGATAATGGTCCAATGTGTGAGCCCTGTGTCCGTGCTGCTGCCTCCATCCGGGGACAAAGAGACGTCCATCCAATGGTGATGGTAGAAGACTGGTTTTTGTCCTTGTGTCCTCCCCGGGGAGGGACCGTCTGAGCCGCGGGGTGGGGGTCTCAGCTCCCTCACCCCACCATGGAGTATGAGTTTGACAAGGCATGGGGTCAGCAAGGAGCAGGATCAGGCCCTGCATCTCGTACACGGCTCTGTGGTTTGGCACTTTCATCCCAACAGCCGCCTGTCTGGGGATTTGGAGAATACTGCGGAGATGGAGAAAGGAAGGAATAGAGTTTCACCTTTTATTCTTTTATCTTGGCAACAATGCGTGGTGGGGGAAAAAAAAAAAAAAAAGAAGAAGAAGAAACTGTGAATGGCAGAATTAACAATAATGTAAGCCCCCCCTCCCCGTCCCTCCTCCCTCTCCCTCTGCCGTCCATTCAGGAGACCGACAATAAACAAGGTCATTTGATTCATTCGGCTTGGGGTGTAAACAAAGTCTTACAATAAAATCCCCCCACCAGGGCCCCCCTTTTTCTCTAAGAATAGATGCCCCCCCCCCACACACACCAGGACCCCCCCTTCGCTTCTCCTCTCCCATCATCCCCGGATCGGCGGCCGCGGGCGTCCAGCCCTGCTGCCACTTCCGCAGTCCCCGTCCCGGCTCCGTGAGGCCCCGCTTCCTACTTGGTGTGGGAACCTCAGCTTCCCCGGGCAACATCTGCACGGACGGCCCCGCTTTCTCATGCCGGCAGCAGCACTGCCTCGTCGCGGGATCCCGATGCAGAGAGAGAGAGAAAAAAGAGGGGGAAAAAAAAAAAACCAAACCCGACCCAACAATAAAGGGATTTGCATCCCCCTCTCTGGCCCAAGGGCAGCAGATCCCAAAAGCCTGTGGTCAGCTTCCTTTGTTCACAGGCTTCACTGCTGTCTGTGTAGCCAATAGGAAAAATAGGTCTCTGTGTGTGTGTACGTACAACAGGAAGGCTATGGGTTGTGCAAGGAGCCATGTAGTAGAATCAAGCCTAGGATGGGGTCCAGTGGGTGCATGAACCTCTGCCTGCACTGGGGGAGGCAAGGAGGGTTCATAGACTCATAAAATCACAGAATAGTTTGGGTTGGAAGGGACCTTTAAAGCCCATCTAGTCCAACCCCCTGCCGTGGGCAGGGACATCTTCAACTAGATNGGGTTATAGGGTGTTTCTAGGGGTGTTGCTAAATGTCCATTCCTGAGGGTTGGATATCTAGTTGGGTGGCTGCATGTTGTAGGTGATAGGGTTGTAGCATGGTGCAGGATGGGACACGTAGACTAAGGATCCTTTTGGTGGATCTGAGCCCTCTGAAAGCAGATGGGTTAAACACTTTCTCCTGGTTAAGGTCAGGTCAGTGCTGGGTTCATGCCAGAAAGCAGGCTTGGGACGCTCTGAGACCTTCTCCACCTCATACCTTGGTTAAAATAATTCCTACAGAGCATTAAGCTGGTGCCGAGCCAACAACCCACACACCTGGAGATGTATCCCTGTCTGGCATGTCCACCCTGCTTGTCTCCCCTACCACCTACACATGCTGGGACAACACTCATGGGTCCTGCCTGTGGGTTTGTGCCTCAAATGTGGGGATACCTTACATCATAGTTGTTCACCAGAAGCTCTCCTTGCCCTTGGGATTCCCTCCAGTGCCTTGCAATGGGTCCAGGTCTGCAGGGGACAGGGGGATGCAGGAAGGGAGATGGCAGCATGCACATGGCACGTAGAAGACTGCGTTTCATGCTTTGGTCAAGACAGATAGAAATTAGCAATAACTCTCGCATTTTTGCTCTTCGTGTCTCAGCAACTGGGATGCACTTCTCGATTTAAGCACTGGGAAAGATGGCTCAGCCTTTGCTCGCTTGAGTCCACCATAAACTTTCTCTATGTGACCTGAAACAGCCCAAATCTTCAGGACCACCTCGGTTTCCTACTTGAAAGCACTGAAATAAGACTGGGGCAATGCACTTCCACGCCCTGTGCCTCAGTTTCCTACTTGTTTTTTTTCAGTGTTCAACTACTCGGTTTACTTAAATGGTAAATTTGCAACATCAGAGATTGTCTCATGATATTTCTGCATCACTTAGTACAATGGGAAACAGCTCATCTTTTACAATTTATCTAATACCACAAGGCTTTCACAATGGTGTCTTAAACTCTGTAATAATAATAAAAATAATAAAAAGGAATGAGTTGTTTTCTCAAGGGAGGAAGGCTGTTTTCAGAGATGCTCAAGTGATGGGTTATAACAAGTAATTCTAATACAAAGCCTTTTTGCAATTCAGTATTCGCAACACCATGAATCTGGCTGCATTTTTACTTTTTGTTTGTCCGCTGGATCGCCTCCACAACTCCTTGCCAGGAGAAGCAGTTTCTTTTCCTGTATTTCCTGGGAGAGAGAATTCCCCAAAATACAAACGGCAAGAGAGTGAGCTGCAAGAGGGAGGAAAACTGCGGACAAAACCATTGGGTAAATGTGCTGCAAGAAAACCCAGCCAATGACAATGAACTCTTCTGCTTCAGTTATCACCTGCATAACATAAATGTGTCTTTTAGGCAAGGAAAATACCTCTCTCACTCAGCTGCTCACACACATGAAAAATTTCTCGTTTCATCTGGTAAAACGTTGGCAGGTGCATTGCAGTCCTCGCTGACAGGAACCCTCCAGAAAAACATCCAATTTAGGTCACCTGCAGCAGATTTGTCTCTTCTTTCCAGGAGCAGATCTGTGACTGCATGTTCATCGCTGCTCTGATGAAACGGGGAAGACCTGGCTGGTGGGGACCATCTGGGGTTGTTCAGCCTGGAGAAGAGAAGGCGCCGGGGAGACCTTATTGCCGCCTTTCAGTACATAAAGGGGCTTATCAGAAAGATGGGGACAGACTTTTTATTAGGGCCTGTTGTGACAGGACAAGGGGGAATCGATTTAAACTAAAAGAGGGGAGCTTCAGACTAGACAGAAGGAAGAAATTGTTTACACTGAGGGTGGTGAACCCTTGGCAGAGGTTGCCCAGAGAGGTGGTAGATGCCCCATCCCTGGGAACACTCAAGGTCAGGTTGGACGGGGCTCTGAGCAACCTGATCTAGTTGAAGATGTCCCTGCCCATGGCAGGGGGTTGGACTAGATGGGCTTTAAAGGTCCCTTCCCACCCAAACCATTCTGTGATTCTATGACCAAGGGACCAGCGTTTTGCTGAAATTGGTGGTGATGTCCCTGAACAGAGGAAAATGGAGATATCTTGGGCAGGGGAAAAAAAAAAAAGAGGAAATTTAGCAGGGCATCATTTCTGAGTTCATGCTACACAACAGTGCATTTCAGCTTCAGACAGCACCACTTTCTTGAAGTTCAACATGACAAAGTTTCATCCTATCAAACAGCAGAAGACTGTTTGATTAGCAGAAGTCTTCCTGAACAGACTTAGCGAAGCATCTGGGGTGCATATACAGAATAGCCAGGCAATGGGACAATCCTGGTGTGTCACCGGGATTTTCCTGGTCTCACTCTAGCTGTATCAGTACCAAAAAAATACCCCTGAGCTGGGAAATAATGAAAAGGACAAAACATACTACATTTTTTCTCTAGTGGGCTTATTTGAACTATAATAGGATCACTACAGCTCTGATTTTTTAAGATTTACACCCCAGGTTTTCCACGGGCTTGGCACCTGCCCTTGCGGAACGATGTGGCCCCTCAACAGGGCAATGAGAAGGGAGGGAAGTTCCCAGTGTGAAGCTGTTTGAGGGGATGCATTGCAAGGGCGAAGGAAAACTTCAGCTCAGTCCCTGGGAATTCTTCTACAGCCAAGAAATGCGCATTGTTGGAAAGAGTCTCCCAGAGGAAGTGATTGAAATATCATCGTGTGAATCATATCTGTAACAAGGTTGGGCTGTAGGAAACAAACCTTTGCTGAACCCTGGGAATAGATGACCTAAAAAGACTTTTTTTTCATGCAGGAATGGCCTTTAGCAGCCCACGTTAAGTGAAGGATGCTGGGTTTGGGGGTCCAGCAGGGCTGGGTTGTCCCACAACATTACTTGTCACCAACAGTGCTGCACGAGGTGCTCGAGTACAGTTGTAGGGTGTTTTTTCTGCTATTTAGAGAGCATTGAGCCACCTCAAATGATGACCTTTGCGGTGATAAAACCTGCATGTGGCATATTCTCATGGTGTGGCTGATGCCTGGTGTTTGCTGAGGCTCAGAGCAGCCGTGATCAGAGACCTGGCACCGTTTGGGCAGCAATGGGGCCATGGGGACAGGAGACACAGGGGAGGGTGAGGGTGGCAGGTAGGTTTGGGGTCCTGCTCTGGGGATAGTGGCTGGTACAGGGTTGGGTAAGGATGTTTGGAGGGAGGCGTACGGTCTGGGGAGGTGAGCGTTGTGCTGGGATGAGGGGGCTGGACTGGACCATGACACAACATCATCTGGAGATGCTGGTTCTTAGGGTTGATCAGGGGTTAATTCCAGACATACTTTCCATGACACACCTTGCTCTGTACTGTTATGTAATAATTTCCCTGTCGCCCTTATCAAGACGGTTATGTCAAGGACTATGTATGAAGACAGCAAAAAGGCAGTTTGCTCCAGGGAGCTTACAATCTGCATGCACCTTGCATGAAATTACTGAAACAGTTGACACATACATGAGGTACCAAATCCACCACAAATCTTTTTATCCATCTTAATGGGTGGAAGGAAGAATACAAAAACCACCTAAAACTGCTGTTTATTAGGTAGCTTTCACAAATACCTATTTTTTCAGTAGTTGATTCGTTCTGCCAGACTTTCTAACTGCCTGCTTCAACTCAGTCCTACTGAAGCAAACATTAACAGCTCATCCTATTGCCTATATTTAACACTCTAAACCTGGCACAGATTTATACCAGCGCTGGTAACAATGGCATTGAACACCTGTCGGTGACTGCATTTGCCCAGGGATTCACTTCGTTCCATGCTGTGTGTTTAATAATTCCTGTGAACAATGGGACAAATAAACATATTTTTTGCTTAGCTCTTACTCAAGCCAACGCCACTGTCCAAATTGTACATGAGAGGCCTGCAGAGGCTGGTGGTTGTTTCCTAGACTTGTCGCCTCTTTCCCTCAAAAACGACGTTGTCAGCAGCTCTGTGCTCGGAGAGGGCATTTACCACTTGTATGTAAGGAAGGAAGAAGGAAGAATGAGCAGGAAAGGGGCAGCGTCGTGCAGGGCTCTGAAGGCAAGGATGATAAATTTGAACTTGAAGCGGTGGAAAACAGAGAGGTCTTCTAAGAAAGGCCGACGTGGTCTGAGCAAAAAAGGATGGGAGACGCGTGTAGTGCATGGCCGAGGTTTGAAGAACGAGGGGTTACAGGAGCCAGCGTAGGAGGTGGGAGCTCTTGATGGTTGACAGGAGGAAATATAACATGTTGCAGCTGTGTTCTGCAAGAAGATGTAGGAATGGGCATGAGGAGGATTGGTGGAGGTTGGCAGTGCTGTCTTTGGATGGGGAAAGGGCTTGGGAGGGAAGGTGGGTTGTGTCTGACAGGAGTTGGCTTCTCCTGGTGTCATCTGGAGAGCTGTTGAGAGCTGAAGGGTCTCTGACCCTCTGGATAGGCCTTTGCATATTGTGAGTAAGGAACACGTAGCAATTTAATCCTCTGGGTAATGGTTTTCCAGACATCAAATAGTGCTTAATTTTGCCTGATCTTTCCAGAGAGATGAGCTCTGCCTTGTGAGGTTGAGTAGCTGTATTCCCCCACTGCAGCTAGCATCTTGCTGGAAATCTGTGGATGAGCAAGAGTGGGTGTATCGGAGTGACTAACCAAGAAAGATGGGTGGTCTATTTAAAATGAAAATTTAGGGCCTTCAAGCCTTGGATGCTTGAGGAAACTTACTGACCTGAGCAGTGTGGTAGCACCTTTCTACCTGTCAGGTCTGGAAGGGGATCCACCACAAAAGCTTGGAGAAGCTTTGCTGTTTGCCTTGTGAGACCATGAGCTTGACAGTGGTCAAGGAGACAAATTCACCTTCACTCAGATCAGCTGAATTCAGGGTTTACAAAGAAACAGAAAAAAAAAATTTGGCAGGCTGTGTCTGTCCAAAGTCTGAATGAATAGAAACACCAAAGGAAGCACCTGCTGCTAAAGGAAATCCAGGACAAGTTTTATTATCCTTTTTCACAGGTCTATTCAGGACTACATTAGGGGTTTCCTCTTTCCTTTTCTGGTACTTCACACTCATTCACAACAAAAAACATATTGTGCTTATGAATTATATTCCAGAGAATATAGCTGGAGCTTATAAAGGCGCTAGCCAAAGAACTTTATTTTTAACCTTACTCCCTTGCGAATTAATTTCTCAAATGAAAGCTTTGCAATTGTTTGGGGTTATTTTTCTCTCTTTTTCTTGGACGGGGCACAAGGGCAAATCCTGCCTGCTCTGTGTTAACAAAAAGTGCCTGTCAAGGAATGAGGAGCAAAGGAGGTGAGTGAGGCTCTCGATGGAGCTCAGCTACGGGGAACAAATGGAAAATATTAATGCAATTCCTCCTAAACCAGCAAAGTGTTAGAAGGCCTCCTATTAATGATGCGTTGACCACTCTGGTACATGCAGAAGCCTATGGCAGTGTTTCCATTTCTAATGTGCTGCAGCTGCACAGCACAAGGAGAGAGAAACCCCCCTTCAGCTGCTGAAGGCCGTGTAAAGAGCAACTTTTGGGTTTGATCCTGAGACCATTTGAGCTAGTGGTGAGGTACCCAGGAGGCACTGAGGAGTTTGCTTATCAAACACAGCTGCTCAGCTTAACATCTTCTGGGTACAGAGTACACAAAAGCTGAAGGGCTTGCAAACAACCCAAGTGTAACGCATGAGCCACTTGTGAACCAAGATGTTTGCTTTAGTGGGTCATTTTGCACCTGAGCAAAAGGGATGTGACCAGATCCCTGAGTAGCCTGGGAAGGTTTTGCACCCTTCTGCACCGGGGTGGGTGCCTAAGAGGCAGCACTCGGCCCTCTGTATAGCAAATATATGGTACCCCATGAGTGCAAGGAGCTTGCTGTGCAAGCACACAAAGCCTTTTCTTGTTTTAATTCTGATCTGTCCTTAAAAATTTCCTTCTTAGTTTTAAATGCCCTTGTCCATCCCCCTGCCTCCACACCATCAGGAGGTCACAGCCCTGAGCGTGGCTTGTCGTTGTTGCCACCTTCCCCTGCCCTTCTGGGTGCTGGTTCTCCTCCTCACAGGTTATATTTTGATTGGGAGCCCTTTTTAAGAGAGGACATGGCCCGATCTGCTTTTGAGCAGTAACCAGCACAAGTATTTCTTCTTCAGCCTGAGGCTCCTTGTGGCTACCGCAGCGGAAATAGTACATTATAGCAATTAACAGTGGCATAAATCAGAAACCATGACCAGATGAGGTCACTGAGGACTCAAGGGCTGCATCATACTAGTAAATTACCCCAGACAGGAATTCCTTCATCCGCACTGCTAAGTTGTTTGAGCATTTCTTGACATGATTTTGGCCCAGGCCAGCGACACTGACCCCAGGAATGGCTCAGGCATTAGCAAGAGCCAACGATCAGCTGGGCATCTTGTGTGGGACCCTTGTCTGAAGGGTTAGAGGGCAACCATCGCAGGGACATGGCCAGGCAGCAAGTCCTGGCACTGGTTAGTAGAGATGCAGCCCATTTTTAATGAGCACGGGCTCATTTTTAATGAGTGCGTTAGCATGGAGACGGCATTTCTATACAGGGAGAACATGCTCTGGTTCTCAGATCACCATTACAGTTTTCACTGCCCTTGATGCTCTTCAGATTTCTTCCCTCGCAAGGTGTTAGTTAAGGGTGTTTTAAGGTGTTGCCCCAGGGTCAGGCTGTTGGTGCTTGTGGTTTCTAAGTGGTGTCAGACACCGTGTCACTCTGAGCTGAGGCATTGCATGGCTCCTGCCCTTGCAGACAGAAGTCTCAGCTGGTTGGAAGGCGCTGAAGGACACTAGCACAACAGGGGCTTCTCTGTTCAGATGGGATTGATTTTTCTCTTTTTCGCTTTCTCTCTTTGGCTTGTAGGATGTTTTTCTGGGTGTTCTTGTTTGACCTTATTAGATGGCAAGAATACTCCCAGATGTCACCTAATACTTTGCAATACAGGTACTGGACATGGTTGAATATACAGCTCATTTGCTACATTGACAAACTGTATTGCTCTTACTGTAAGGCAGCTACACTGTTTTACAAAATAATATGAAATGTAAGAACTAAAGCCAATGTCCGACTTGCATCTTGTTTGGTCAGGCTGGGGAAGAAATCTGGGTTGCTTCTGACCTGATGCCTTGCATTAATATTTCCATTTGTGGGCAGCTTGGCCTTGGGCAGCCGATGAATCCCACTTCTCCTTGCAGCACCGGGGGTCAGGGTCCTTCCTGGCTGACTCCTTAACTGTCTCATCTCCTTGCCACACAACACTGCCAAAAAGGACCTCCATACTTTAAGGCCTTTAGGTTTTTCTCCATCTCTGAACTGATTGCTCAGTGATGATGCAGGATGATGCTGGAGTCAGCAGATGTGATCCTGCACCTGTGTTTGACCACCCCCTATCCCTGTTTCATGGGTGGGATGGTGCAGTCAGGAATTAGGGCCATGTGTGCAAGGGGAAAAGCTAATGCCTGTCCACTGAGTGAGAGCCGAGCTAGTGGTCAGATATATCAGAGTGGGAGAAGTATAACCTGGGAGACTTGTGGCTAGGAAGAATTATGCTCCAAGAGGAAAGATACTCCAATAAATAGTTTTTCAGTCCAGGCTGACTCTATTGCCTACCCTGGATGTGTCAGTCAAAAGCAGCAGTCATCAGTCTCTCCCCACCTAGTCCTTGAGGCACTCAAAATTTCTCCAAGACCATTTCTCTGGTGCTTGGTTTCTGTATCTGGGTATGTCCAGGGTCACCACCATCCTACCTAGCCTTGACAGTGAGGCAGTCCCCACCTACCCCACCAGGTGTGGGGCCTGAAACGGTGACTTCAAAACACATCCTGAAAAAAAAACCTCTTTACAAAGCATGGTTGCTCCCACTCCCACACTGCTGCACATCCTCCTGCTCTACAACTGTTGGATGGTTTGAGCTCTTGGTGAGGAAGAGGGAATAGCCAGTATGGGATTAATTTTGTAGCAAGAAAATGTGCATCATCAGTCATCTTGTACTTTGCTCCTTCATCTCCTTGTCTCAGGATTATCATATAGGGGACCCAATTCAATTCCCCACATATAGATGCCTAGTGCCATTTGTCCACTAGACCTGTGAAGATGGGTTGGACATCCTCGGGGATGCCATACGGCACTAGGCACTTTTGTGTAGATAACTGAATCCTGACTTCCATCTCCGCTGGTTATAATGAGAGTTTAGATGAAGTCACATGTAGATACCTGCTTGCAGACACCTAAATTGATATGACTTCTGTTGCCTAAAGACAGGCCCTGAGAGATGACAGAGATACTCCAGGGATGGTGGGCCATCCAGTTGACCCAAATGACATTAAAAATTATGCTAAGGTAATTGAGTCTTTCCTCTAATCTGGAGCTGAGTCCCACCCACAGATACAGTTTCCTTCCATCCCACCATCCTATTAATCAAAAACTCAAAATGTGACGGTATGGAGCAGCTGTGCAAATTTCTACATGGTTCCTCTGTTTCTTGTCCATTTTTACATCCCTTATATATTAGTGACAGTGGGACTTTGGATATGGGGAAAATAAAAAGATGGGAGATCTCCATTTTACTACCAGACAGGCCTACCGCAGTATAATATTATTTCTAAAACAGGAAGGGCAGAGAATAAAACAGCTGGCACTGCCAAGCACAGAGCTTTGTACACCTTTCTGCCAGAGATTGAGACCCATGTATCTCTCCATCCATGTCTTAGCCTGACCACGTGCCCAGCAGCCCTCCTGCCACAGGGTTTTGTGGTCAGTCCAGGCAAAGCAGCGTGGTACGAACTTCAGGGAAAGGTGCCCTGATAGCAGAGCCCAGCTCCCCAGGCTGTGGCCTCGTGGTGAAGTGCCAAGGGTGCTGCAATGTCCTCACGGCACACAAGATACCTGCTCAACCTGCCTCCTCCAACTGTGCTTTCAAAGAAAACAATGGTCCTTGCTTCCCTTAGGAGACAGGGCACAGGCACCACAGCCCGTGGGAATCGTAGGCTGGGCATCCCCATCCCATCGGCACTCCTCAGCTGTCTGGGGACACTAGGACAAGCTCTTGCCTTGATGTTGCTGATGGCCTTGTGTACCCCATAAAGTCCAGCCTGAGATATGTTGTTCTACCAAAGCGTGGCAGAAAGAACACAAATACCTTCAAAAGCAATAAATGCTGTGTTAAATAATAAATGCTACCTCTGGTATAATAAATGTTACTTCTGGTATAATAAATGCTACCTCTGGTCGGGTGTTGCATGTGGGAGGCAATCTTTCTGTGTTCAGCTTGCACGGGATGACGTCCACCCTCCTTCACCTCTCCTCCTAGAGCGGGGTTTGAGCTGCGCTGCTGGGACGGGGATGCTGGTTTCAGAGGAAGCTTCAAAGGAAACTTATTTGTGAGCGAGCAGCGGAGGCAAGGGCTAAAGGGACTGAGTCATGACTCCAAGGAGTGCTTCAAAATTTTCCGTGCTACAGAGCGTATCCTCCTCTCCACAAAGACTTCTGCCAGCCAGGGAGAGCTTGTCATTTGTTTGAGAGCTAAAAGATGAAGATTAGGCCGTCTCCCTCCTGTCTCTGCTGCCTGGGAGGTATCCAAAAGGCTGTTCGGACACAGCAGCTGAGTCTTTACTACTTTCCTGTAGGACACAGAAAAGGAAACGTAGCCCATGAGGGAAAGCTGGGAGATGCTCTACTGAAGGTCACTGGGGTTTGTGTTAAATGGCTGAAGCCCTTATAAAATAGCGGAGCCAGGTAGCAGTGAAGGAGATCCCCCTCTTTTATTTTGCAGTCACTTTTCAGCTGAGAGACAAGTCTGCACCCTGCACTTATTTGGTGGGAGGGTGGTGGTGGTGAATAGTTAACATCTGAATAATTAATATTATCTGATATTTCTCCTGCAGCCTTAGCAGAGGGGCTCAGAACCGCACTGTGATGGGTGCTGTACGGAGTCAGGGAGGAAAAGAGCCAGCTCCAGCATCCATTACCAAGGTCAAGGAAGGGGGAAGAGGTTCCCACTATTTTCTGTTTTGCTTCTGGAATTTAATTCAGATCAAGGAGGTGAATGTAGGGACAAGCTAGATGAGTTCAGCAGCTGTGGCATTGAAATGCAGGGATCATAAATGGCAGGAGGAAGGGAAACCCAGTAAACAGTTTTCAGATCTCAACCGAGCGTTGCCTCTGAACTACAAAGACCTGCGAGAAAGTGGTGTCAAACACCCAGCTCCTACTTTGACCCCTGCCTGAGGGGAAGTGAATCAATGTTGGGAAAATATGGAAAGCAGGATGAGATTATCTACTGTATAAAAGAAGCTGGAAGGGATGGCTTGGGATATTTGTGTATTGAGGCTCTTTCCACGTCCTATTCCTTTATGGGGGGGTGCTATTGTACCTATTGTGGCAGATCTTTATCGGCCCTGTTTATCACGTTGGGTGCAGGGAATGTCAGATTGCTGAATGTCAGGTTGTTGACTGTTTTCATAACAGGAAGCTGCCTGCTGTCTTGCTGTGTTAAGGAACTCCCGTATGCACAATATTTTCCAAAACAACAAAAAAAAAATTCTAAACACTCTGCTGTGGTTGGGTAACTGCACGGATTCAAGTTTCTATTGTTCCTTGTAAGGCAAAATCCTGTATAGATAAATACACTTGATACACATATGCCTGTTATTTCTTTTGTGTAAAGATACAGGAAACATGGCTGTTGTTTTGTCAAGATGAAATATTTCCCAACGCTAAAACTAAATCTCCACACTTTCATCAGCGCTTGGGAGCCTGGAGAGCTGCCATGTTCGGGTGCAGGTGGGACGTGGGAGAGAGAGGCACAAGAGTGGGTTAGTCATTGCAACACCGAGCATCGTGAGACCCAGCTTTTAAGTGCCTTCATCCCTGTGAGCTGAAGTCAGGCAGCCGGCTTCTCCTCAGCACTGCGGAGAGGGGATGGCTAATTCAGGTTTCTTACTAGAAAACCGCGTCTGCCTCTCCTCACTTGGAAAACAAGTGATCCAAATATCTTCTGGCTTCCCTGAACATCAAAATCACAATGACTTGAGTCTGGGAGCTATAAGTACCCCATGTGAGCTGCCTGAGAATGCAACCCAGAGGACACCCTTCGCAGAGTGGGACATGCCTCAGTTGGTCACTTTGGGCACAAGGTATTGAAATTTGGTGAGAGGAGGCCATAAGCACCTTTGTTCAGAGTCCTGAGCTGCCCGCTAGTTGTAGGCACCTAAACTCTTCATTGGAGCAATGCACTAACAAAGGTCCTACACGTGATAGTCACTCTGAATGGTCCAAAAAGTGTGTAAGTGTTGTGTGTGAAGTAAAGTACCTTTGATCACAGCTGGACTCACTCTAAGGTACACTAAACCTTAATGCAATTAAGAGATGTTGGTCTAAAGCACCTCTAGGACAAGGAATTTGAACTTGAGTCTTTCCTAATCCCTCTGGCTGCTTTAATTAATGGGCAGAGGTGAGGATAAAGTTTTTCTACAAGACTAAAATAGCTCAGAGGAAGACAAAGGAGGAACCTGAACTTTGGACATGGGGTCTGCATTCCTCAAGGGTTTTCTTTTCAGACACCAGATAGCAGGGTGTTGAAACAGGGTTGGTGTGCACTCCAGGTCTCCAGAATTTGGTCCCCAAGATGTGTGTCTTCCCATGAGACCCCACAAGGCTGTCTCTCAGATTGCTGCCTGGACTGTAAGATCATGGCATGGGTGAAGAGCAAGAGATACTGAATTAGCGAAGGGACTTCTTAAATTAAAGAATCTTGCTACCAATAGAAAATGCAGCGTGCTTTCTGTATCTGCATATATCCCTTGTGGCCAGTACACTCATATTTAATCCTGGATAAAATCCCCCTCTGCTCTGTAGTATAACCAGAACTATTAACTCAGGTAATTCTGAGCTTTTGCACAAAGCACAATGTACCTTTTAAAGACCATCTTCCCCCTCTCCAGTGACCAGGTAACCTCATGAGGCTGCCAACCCAGTGCAGGAGATGCTGGTAGAAAAGGTGGGCAAGTCACCATGACTGGTTTCTGATTCACAGGTCTGTGAGCATCCAGCTGGTCACTCCCCAACAGGGCATCAGCCCACGCTGGTGATGGCTCCCATGGTTCCATCTCACTGCTCTTCCATGGGAAAAAAAGATATCTTCTGCCTCAGAAGACAAAGTGACAATTCTTGAAGAGGAAATTTTGAAATCTGTACTTGGAAAGAATAATTTTGTTGGGATTTAGAGAATTTTTGGAAGAAAATTCAGCCTGAGAGGTCAGCTCTGCTTCCTCAACTTTAGCAGGGACGGGGAAACTAATGATCCTGGGAGCCAAAGCTGAGCCAGACTCTTCAGAGCTTCAGAAACTCTGTGAGACATCAGGCCAATGGTGGTGGGGACCTCACACCTTCCACTTTTCTGCTCCTGAGGAGCTCAGAGCCAACGGCTGCATCCGTACTGCCGGGATGCAAGTGCTGGAGGTCGACTGGCCATGCTGTTAAACTGGCAGAGGAATGGCACATGCTAGAATGGAGCAGGGAAAAAAATATCTTTCAAAAGAAGTTTAAAGAAGAAGATGGACTCAATTACGTCAATCAGAATTCAAGGAAAATTGATTTTTGATTTGGGGTAGGGCATGGCCTAGAAGGCCCTTCCATCCCATATTTTTATTATTTCATGCTTGTGTAAGAACAGAGCTGTTAAGACCCAGCGACATTAGGTCTGGCTTTGAATTATAGCATTAAAGAGAAATATGATATACTCATATTTATCATAGAGTCAGCAGAGGGCGTCAAATGCACGCTTGTCTCTTAACCACGGCACAGAGCTGGAACAGCAAATCTGCTAACCGCCAAGTATTCCTCTGAGTGCGGCTGATGGTTCCCCGTCAATTGTGCGGTTGCCCCAGGTTTCCTTCCCCGCTCGCCGTGTGCGGTGCTATACGGTAGATGCAGACCTAATTGTTCGCCCTGCGGCCCCTGCAGACAGGATACAAGTCCAGTGCCAGGTGTTGAATTATTTTCCTGCGTGGTGGTATAGTGCATGGGAATTGTTGATAACACTAACAATACAGCAAAGGAAAAGTGGGAGAGGAGGAGGACAATTAAGCAGCCTTTGAAAGCCCCGGGGACATGTAAAATACCCTCCCTCTATTCATGTGTCACCAAGTCCAAGTTCTTAAGTATAGAAACGCGGGTGTCGTTACTAGGTGAAGCTCTCTTACAGCCTGAAACCTTTCAGCGAGACCTGGTCTGTATTGAGGTACCATTCACCCCACCGGCTTAGTGCACTTAGATTTTATTTATCCCAGGAGGATGTCAAGATGGATCACTTTCTCAGGGAACAGCTACATATCCCTGCTATGTTTTGGTAGTGCTGGGGGCTGAGTTAGGGTTGGGGTCTCAGCCCACTGGCCCAAAGGGCTGTCAGTGAAGGGGGAGAAGGTGACTGCAACAAAGAGGTGGGGAGCTTGGGGTAGGAGAAGTTTTGTGGGAAAAGCAGACCTGGGATGTAGGAGATCTGGGGTCAGGCCCTGGCTCCAGACTCGCTTTATGATATTGAGAAAGTTGCTAGTGCCTCCTCACTCCTGAATGACTTGAGAGATAGTCAGATTTTTAGGGTTGAAGCCATGGTAGGTTGAAACAGTGATCATAGAATCATAGCATCGNTTTCCCAAGCCTGGAGCGGTGCCTGGGGTTGTTGTGGCCCAAGTGCAGGACCCGGCACTTGGCCTTGTTGAACCTCCTCCATTGGCCTCGGCCCATCGATCCAGCCTGTCCAGGTCCCTCTGCAGAGCCTCCTGCCCTCCAGCAGATCAACACTCCCGCCCAGCTTGGTGTCATCTGCAAACTTAGTGAGGGAGCACTCGATCCCCTCATCCAGATCGTTGATAAAGATGTTGAACAACACTGGCCCCAAAACTGAGCCCTGGGATATAGCACCATACAGCACCATATAGCACCCAGCCGTGCATGCAAGGAACCTGTCACCACCCTAGATGTTGGTACATGGCAGCATCCTGCAGGTCTTTCAACAGAGTATTAAAGGTTGATTTACATAAGAATAAGGACCTTTCTCCTAGGTTCCCGAGCTCTCCAGGGCTCAGGGTGAGCCTTTAGCCACGTTTCCAGGCCTGCACACAGCTCTTGCAGAGCTGGCTGTGCCACCAACCCTCCTTGCGACGCCGAGGTCCTGCACTGTCCAGAGGCCACTCTGTCTCAGCAAGCTGAGGCCCCTCGAGCTCGCTGCCACGATGACACGTTCCTGTTGTCCAGCACGCAAGTCCCAGTGCAAATCACTAGCACTTCTGATTAGGAACTGTTTTGTCAGCATTTGGCACCAGCGCAGCAAAAGTGACACCAATTATTTGTGTCAGCTCCCCTCTAAAAGCAGGAGATATATGAAATCTCACCCTGAGACAATCCATCACGGCTTGCAATGGGATTTGGGACCTGTCACCCTGATGGGGTATTGACTGAGCGTAGCTTCTTCCAGGACAGAGGGGTTATGGAGAGTGTTATATCATCCCCGGCAAGGCATCGCAGATTGAGAGTGAAAAATGAGCCTCAGAGTCTCTCGACTTGGGTAAATGGTCCAATGAGAGCAACTGAAGTGAATTCAGGCAGCTCCTGGTTTATCTTTATCTGAGGAGTTTTAATAACCGATATACGATTAAATGGCAAATGTTTGTTCTAAAGCAAGTTGGGACGTGGCCTTATTTGTCTGTTTGTTTTAACATCAGTTTAGGTTGATGTTAAAGTCTTTCCACCAGGGTACATGATGAGCTCTTGCTTTGCTCAAGGACCACTGGATTTTCCAAATAGTCCTTTCTTTTTTTTTTTTTTCTTCCTGGCTGGAAGCAGCTGGTGTTTTGTGCTGTTATGAGGCTTTGCTTGCGGATGGGATGGGAAATGGTGGGCGCTCAACTTGGAAGACAGGAATTGGGTACTGCCTGGGGTTGTTTTGGGAAAGTCACATTGCATCCATGACTAATTAGTGCCTCCTTGCAGTCTCATGAAAAGAATATTAAATGTCTTGAGTTATTGTTTAAAGATCCTTATAGCAGCTAGTTACAGCTATGGCTCAGCAAGACCATGAGCTCTAGCCTGGTTGCAGCTGGGTTTACTGGGGAGCGTCCTGTATGTTGCTCACTTCTTGTACCTCTTCCTAAAAACTGCTAAGCATTGCAGAGACGTGGTAAGGGTAGAAGGACCTCTGCTCAGACCCTGTAATAAATTGTCCCTCATAGAGTTGTCATTACTGTTTGGTAAAATATGTCCATTCCTGTTTTGCAGTGGTTGTTGCTTTCCATTTTTCCCCAAAATGAAGTTTGCTGTGTGCATCGTTAACACATAATATCGTGTGCTGATCTTTCCCTTTATGCGGCACTGTCTCCCTGTGGCTCTGCTCATCCCACAGCTCATGTCAGCTCTATCCTGGGCCTTATTCCTCACATTTTGGTGCCTGCAGCTCCACTTTTCTGCTAAAGGATCACCTTGGATGAGTGCAGGACACCTGCTATGGGCCATCCCTTTTCCCCTTTCTTCATAGCCTCACGCTGGGATAGTCTAGGGTGAGGATTTGCAGATCTCATCCACAGGTGCAGGAATGAGTAGCACAACTCATGTCCTGAGAAGTAAATCTAGAAACTCAGACAAGAGAACAAAGGTCTTCTACCTCTGTTTTAACTTACCATCATCACCATGAAGCAATCCCCAGGTAACTCACCTTCTAAGCTCACCAGCACCCATCTCCCAGCCCACGCAAACCCAAAGCAACTAGAATTAAGGAGCCTGGGTGCTGCTAGGTGGAAACATGCCCTTTGCAACTGCACTAGGCATTGAATGAACACCCACATCCGCACTCAGGCATTAAAACTATTGACAAACAAAAGCACACAGCAAAGCATTGAAGAGGAGAAGAATCAGACCAGGAGGTGTGCTTACAGAGCAGGTTAAAAGTGCATTTTCCCACTATTCAGAATATTTATTCTGATTGTTTTATTATTGTCCTTCGCCAAATCACCCGGAATAGATGCTCTGCTCATGGAGGAGAACAGTAACATAATAATACAACCTCTGAGGTCTCCATTTCCTCAGCACCGTGGCTACATTTGACCTGCAAATTTTGAGCCTTCTCCTGCCCAAAGGGCAAGTTCAGCACCGTGCAGTGGTTATGGGATTTCTCAGTGTGTGCCGAGAACCACGGGGTGTTTCCTGTGTCCCAGCGTGCAAAGGAGCCAGAAAATCCGTGTTTCTCAATCAGAGAGCTTCAAAAATCTCCCCAGATGCCAGTGCCAGTCAGATCCAGACACACTCCACCCCAAAGCTTTGGGAGAAGCACTTCACACTCACCTTCTCTGCATTGACCTTCATCAAGAGCAGCTCTCCCTTGGGTGTGCCAGTGCTGAGTTGCCCTTCTCTGACAAATCACTCACCCTATTTCTTGTCACCCATCAGCTTTCCTCTCTTTCCTTGTCTTTTTGGGCTGACTCACTCCCAGGTTATGCCATGGCCAGTACAATCCCTTTGGCTTTCTCAAGAGAACATGCAGTTTTTCTATCAGAGGACAGGAGTCCAGGGGTCGAGAGATTTAAGCATCTCAAAGGCCACTGTTTCCCACCTCGGGACTGACTCTTGGCCATGACCAAGCACAGGTCCCAAGGGAAGACACTAAGATGTGTTGAGGACATCAATAACGGTGGCGGATCTGCAGTTCTGCCCTTTCATGGCCAACAAGGATGTTGGCTGAGTCTGATACATAGCTCCTCCTGCCTTTCCCCAGTCCCAAATGATGAGTCCGTGTCCAAATCACATGCAATTTCCCCCAAATGCAGAAGACCCACCTAGCGCAGAGATCCCCTCTCAGCAACCAGCTAAACATTGCTTTACCAGCTAACTTCATGGAAGGATGCTGAAGTCAGGGCTCTAGCAGGATTTCTACTCCTATTGGGTTTCCCTGCATTATTCATTATTTTCAAAGGAAAAGAAATCCTTTGACCTGTGAAAATGCTGCAGTGACTATCAGCAGAACTGTTCATTCATGGTAGAAAGGCATATAGGATATTTTAAGTAAAGGGGGAGTGTTTTTTCTTCTTTGCCTTTTAAGTATACCACATACTCTTTCTCTATTTTGGGAGTGCAGAATTAAATCCTAATTAAAGACTGTAAAAACGCAGTGAATCTGAAAGGCCAGGAAGAGATACATATTATTGCCCCTTTCATAGATCATATGAGCACCATGGTGACATAATAAATAATCCAGCCAAAGTTTTTAAAGGTAAAAACCAGCAAATCATTAATAATGTCTCTGGCACCATATATCAAACTGAAGCCTTCCTCTTACAGCTGATCCCCAGCTATTCCCAGCTGCCTTTTGGCATTGCTGAGTACATTTCTACCTCCCTTTGCACTGCTTTTTCTTCCTGCCTTCCCTGCTACCATATTTCTGCGCTTTGTCTGTTTGCATTTGTTTCTGCAGTTCACTGAATGCAGGTATGAATAACCCAAGAAAACACACGTGACACTAAACCCATTTGCTCAGGAGGTTTAAAACTTGCCCAGACAAGAAAAGACTGGCAGAAACTATTTTTCAGGGTAAGGAGCGGAACTGGATGATCATATGGTAGTCTCATTTATTTCTGGCACATATGATCTGTTTACGCTGCTGTCTGTAATGGTGGAGCATTTCACTCTGTGCAATTTTTGTTGTCTTGTCACCCTCCTTTTTTGGCTTTTTGTTTAATCCACTTAGCCTTTTTCATTATCTCTGCCTGTCTCTCAGTAAGTCCATTTCTGAAGGGTTGGGATACGATCTCTCATTAATCTTTATTTATTCATGCTTAGTGTAGCTGAGTTCTTCCAAGGTGCTGGGCTTCTTGGGGTTATCATAATTAATTAGTATATCTGCATATTGCTATTATTAAGTATCATGAATTTGATAACAGGGATTCCTCCAGTGATGCCTCATTCTGTCTGCGTGATTGCTCTTCTGTCCCATGATGTGAGGTTTTATCTTACCTCTTTTTAGGCATTGAAGGAAGACTGGTCACATAGGTTTCACAGAGGAGGAAGGGAAACACAGAGACAGGGTGGTCTTGTGCTGGATCCCCCCATCTTGAGGACACACTGTTAGGTGCCACATCAGAACGAATCACCTTTTTCTTGGAGAAGGCAAGAACAACAGGGAACTCACCCCCGTGGCCAAATTCATTTTCTATGCTTGGATATTTATTTATCTTATGGATCTGGGAGTTACCGCAGCTGTTCCACCCTTTCTGGTACAATACAAATCTCTGCCAGTGCTCTGGCATGCACTAGCCCCGTAAAGGTAAAATTTCTCACTGTGTGAGTACCTGACTTCTCTCCCTAACGCTTAGGGTAGGATTCACCTCACTTCACTTTACAGATACCTTCAGCTTGTGGGCACCTGAAGTTAGGGCACTGCAGGTGTCCCCCCACGCACTGTCTAAGCGCCTGTTACAGACAGCGAGGAGTGGTGGCTCAACTCCTGCACAGGAGCCTAGTGCCACTTGAGATGCTCTTTGGTATCTGAGCTACCTACATACAGCTGGCAAATGTGATCCAGTCAACGGAGTTTAGACAAATATTCAGGAGAGGAATTGTCAATGTTTGCTTTAGGTTACGCTCAGCAGCTCTCCAGGCTCTGCTGTCTGCACTGACTAGATCTCCTTTGACTGTAGTTCCATCTCATTCCCACAGAGGCACCTGTGTTTAGATACCCACGGTCTGGAACTGAGCTCCATTCACTTGCTCACATGCCCACAAGCAGCATGAAGGGCCATCTGAAATGCCCCAGTTAATCCTCCCTGGCTCCCAGCTCCTGCTCCAGAGGAGAATGTCTTGCAGAGGTCCTGAATTCTATCTGTCAGTCCTGTGTGGATATCTCAGAGACCAAGAGGCGATTCATGGCACTGAAATCAAACCCTTTCTGTATCCTGAGAAAGTCTTCTCTGCACCATGTCCGTGATGAGACACCAAGTTAACTCAAACTCATTCATCTCTGATACATGTCATTGCAGCTTTGGGGCTGAGCAGGAGCCCAGGCTAGAAGTGAGATGGGGAGGTTGCTTAGGTGCAAGACAATGGTGAAATGTTCTGCAGCTCTCAAAGGAGCTAAACTGCAGGGATTTGTACAGTACTGAGGTGACACACGTCCTTCCAGCTGGTAAGGAAGAGGATTGTTTTGCTCTTTCCTTACTGTGTGCATGTGTGGATGGGTGATTCCAGCAGGGTGACAGTGTGGATCTCCAACAAGGCATGGTCAAGTTTTAGTTCAGCACCAATCAACCTTGCATGTAACTTTACCCAAACTGGGAGGCAATTTCTTCACATGAGACTTCAGTTGCCTTTGTATGTCTACCTCTTCAGTGTTTCATTGCCACGGGAAAGTCCAATCCACTAAATACCATGGGACTCTTGAGAACTTGCTGTAGTAATTACTGTGGCCATCTGAGAAGGTCATGAAAAATTTGGATGAGGTACCTGTGTTCAGAAAAATATGTGGTGTCCCAAGTCCTACTAACTTCTGTGGAACTTAGGCTCCTATATGAGTTTCTGAATGTAGCTGTAGAGCTACTTGGCCAGGAAAAGGCTTATTATTTCAGATATCCCCTTTATTTTCAGTGGAAAGCCACCACTGATGCTTGGCACGATACTTGTCTCAAAGCGCATCCTAAGCTTACAAATACAGTTTCCATTGGACTAACACCTAACATATTCTACTTGATGTTTATTCACAGTAACCAGAAAAAGGTGCAGGAAGCAAAGCTAGCATTTCTACCACAAAAATCTGAGTCCTGCCTAGTTCTGCTAAGCATGCTGCATCAGGGATGAAGAGAATTATTGGGTCCGACTCTTCAAAAATATGGTGTTCTGGATTCCCTGAGCTTAGCTCTGTGCTATCCATCTCTCTTAGGATTTCATAGTGCTGCAAACCTTTAGAGTAGCTAATTTCCAAAAGCAAGGGCTATGTGCTAGAAAAACCTTGTAATGGAGATTTTGAAAATCATATAGGGTTATATATGGGATTGCCAAGAACAGTAGCACCAAAAGGTTTCCCTGTTTCTGGATGTCTCATCTTACTATTGTGGAGTAACTTGCTTCTGTGTTTGAATGCCCATCTGACTTGCTGTCCCCATGTACAACTGCTCTATCTACCCATGCTCACAACTAGCTTGGAAACCATCAGCAGGCACATCTCCTTCTTTGGGTCGTAACTGCTTGAACATCCCATTTTCAGTTGTGATGAGTAGCCTGCTTTTGTAGCATGGGTTGTGGAAGAAAATTTACCATGTCTTCATTGAGTTGGGAAATCCTGGAAAAATGTCCTGCTACATGTAAACATGCCACTGGTGCCAGCACAATACTGGCTATAGTTCAGATGGAAATTGCATCTTTGTTTCTGTTAACACTGAAACAGCCCCAGATCAAACTAATTTCTGTAATACTCTTGTCTCCTAATGTCTCTCAGCAAAAATTTTTGTGTTTCTTCAATGTTTTCTGGGGAGGAGAACTTACCTTCTGGGATGCTATTGTCAGGATGTTGTTTGTTTCATAGCCAGGCTAATTGAAAATTATTCTGTGTCCAGAAAATGGATTTAAAGGTATCAAAAATCTTCCAACAGAGATCACATCGACTGTCTGTTCAACCTGCTCCTAATACCATTTAACAAGCTCATGTCTTGGGCGGTGAATTTTAATGTCCAAATCATAGTGTCCTCTCTGGAAACTCTTCTACGACCTCACCAATCTCCTTAGGACAATTTTCACTCCAGTATTCAAGCAGGTGCAGCCTCAGCCTGTCCACTTCTGAACTCAGGTGGTATAAGTCAAAGGAAACAGTAGAGTCAGCAGGGATAAAGAGGGACAAAGATTTGGGTGTCTCAATCAATATTTCTCATATTGACTCATCAGCAAGAAATCTAGAAACCTTTTGGCCTCACACTGGACAGAAGCAACATAAATGGCTGAAAACCATTGCTTACATCAAAATTTAAATCCATGTAGTTAATACCTAAGTGGTTTTCTTTTTTTTATTATTTTTATGTATTTACTTGATGTGGTATGCTGTTGTTTATGAAAGTTCTGTGAACTTTCTTTCTGTGCATTTCATTTCTGATCCTCCACTCAGTTTGCAGCCACCTATCTCCGAATGCAGCAGACGCTCTTTATTCCCATCAGTCTAGTCCTCACAGCATATAAATTTCTCTGTTTCTGGACATGTTTGGAGTTGTCTAAGTCTCGACAGCGATGATCAGTGAGGAGCTTACTCACACCTAAACCCCGTTGGGATTCACCAGCTGAGCATGTCCTTACCTGCTTAGCTTTGGGGATTGATCCAGTGGGTGTATTCAGAAGATGCCAACCTGTTCCTTGCACAAATTGCAGCAGCAGGAGGAAGTAACCTCTTGCCTGTTTAGCGGTTAGTCCCTCTCTCCTAATTTTCAAGAGGCCCTTGTTCAAATAACTCCATATGGAGCTTGAACCTACTTTTCCCACATTATGGGAAAGGGCACTAATCCATAGGTTTCTCTGAAATTCCTCACTGTTTCCCCTCCATTAAAGCTACCCAACAGTGTATAGCAATGATTGCAAAGTTCAGCAGTAAGTTCATTGCCCTGAAAGACCGTGTTCTCTGCATTGATGTGTTACACAAAACAAAACAGCTTCCAGACAGGAGATCTTGAGACCACTCAAGATTTAGTTCCTTACTAATGCTCCTCAGTGAAAGATACTGGTGGGACTTAAGAAAGCATTTCTGTGTCTATTTTTGCTGACCGTCTGTGGCATAGCCTGTTCTTGAGAACATTGACCAGATCAAGGCCAAGAAGTATGATGAGTGGAGAAATACCAGCTTGTAGACACTGTATTTCTCATTGTGACCAGAGTTTGGGTGACTGTGCATGATCAATAGCAGAAGGACAAGTATCTGCAGAGTCAGCTCTAAGTGCTAAGGGAAGAGCTGTGGTTTAAGCACCATCCCTAAATGTCTTTGGTTGGGAAGGCAGTGTGGTTATTTCAACTTTCCTCTATGGGTTTGTACAACCCATGCTAGAGTAAAGTGGGCCTTTCTCTCTCTATGGATGATCTATGTAAAACAAGAAGATATTACGAGACCCGGGCCATGGAGTTGCCTCTTTAGGTCCTGAGGGTCATGACACTGTAAAATGTCTTCCCATCTTAGCATTATCTGCAGATGTAACTAGGCCTGAATTCAGTATAGGCCTGAATTCTAATTCTTGATTATTAATGACACTAATCCAAATCCATCCCTTTCATTTTCCACCAGTTGATCTGCTCCGACACGGCAAAAACCGAGAGCAGAATTGTCTGAACCACTCCCGATTTGGAAAAGAGACTCTAAGACACCTGTACTTGCTCATGTATCCAGAACCCTGTTTGGGGATGGATGCTCTGTTCCTCCTCTTTTCCTCGGTGGTCGTAGGACATGGGATCTCCCAGCTCCCCGTGGTGCCCTGGCAGGGAATAGCCGTAAGCCCAAGAGGGACGTTGGGTTCCTGTCATCCTGCTGGGAAATGGAGAGTCTCTGCCAGGATCACCAGACAGGAAAAGATAGGGAGGAGCAACAGGAAAGTGAGGGAAAGGAGGGGTAGGAGGGCTCAGCTTTTTCCCATCTTCTGTCCTTCCTCTCCAGCAGCAGCTCTCCCACACGTGACGTGAATCTAGGGTGCGGCCAGAGATGCACAATCCTCTTTCCTTGCTCAAGGGATGTCACAGGAAGGTGAAACCTGATGAGATTAGATGAGGTACCTTGCTACGACTGGCTGACAGCTCCGAAAGACATCTGATGTAACTAAATCCTTGCAGTTCAGTGTAAGCAACAGCCGTGGCAGATAATAAAGATCTCACCAGAGTGGGTGTATTTTACTCCCCATGTTCTCCTTCCTTCCTGGCACACGTTGCTGTTGTGGACTAATTTTGCCAGCAATTGCTGTCCTCACTAGCTTGGTCTTACCCCTGTAGTTCCCATATTTATTAAATGCATCACCAGGGCTGAGGCTTAGAAAATTCAGTTGCTCCATGAGTAACTTCCAAGATGTTACTCCTTTGCTGTGGACTTGTCTTCTCGGGATGGGTTTCTCAGGTGCGCAATACGGTGCCATGTCTGAATGAAGCTTTCCTCACCTCTGGGGCAAGCGTTACGGCTCTGTCCCCAGGGAACTCCTCAGTATCCCGCTTTTACTCTCCAGGTTTCTTAGGAAGCCAAGCAAAATACAGCATATTAGGACTGATGGGTATCTGCTTTCATGGTTAGGTTTGGGGCAAAGTGGGAGACTGGGGAGGAGATCAAGGCTTCTGCCATAAAATATAATATGGGCTTTTCAGAAGCACAAGGATGCTTTTATTAACAGCAAAACCCTTTTTCTTCAAATCATTGTAGATTTTAATGTGGAATCTCTGTTCTCTTCTCTGGTCCATCACCTGACTGGCTTTGAGGTTTGGCAGCTCAAACCAGACTTGCAAGTTTAATGCCACCAGAAAGAAGAGAGGAAGCCTTAACACTCCCCAGCCCACACCTTGGTTGGTGCATGGGGTCAGTGAGCGTCGCGGAGCCCAGGGAGTGAGACGGCAGCCAGGGTGTGTGCCCTTCCCCGGGACATCCCGGTGCAGGGAGCCCTGCAGGGGTTGCAGCACTGGGCTGTGGCTGCCCTCCATGATGCCTGACATAGATGTTTGGTGACTCATGTCTCTGACACATGGAGGCATGGCAAGGGAAAGATCAGTGAGAGCCAGATCTGGCTGCATCCCTTGCCTGCTCCTGAAGGCAGACTCTAACGAGGGTGAGTCCTGCTGCCCAGTGACATTCTCAAGATTAGGGATTGGTCCCTTTTATCTCAGTAAAGCTCTTGCTCTGGATGACCTGGGCAAAAATCGATGCTTGAAAGAGAAATACAGAAATTTGAATGTTTAGCAAGCAGCAAATTATTATTCAAACGTTTTAGCACATACAACAAAGAGGTTTTTTGTATATTCCAGGGACTTACCCAAGTATTCATGAAGCTTAACATGGAATTAGCCTTGAGTGGATAAAGTTGCTGTCATGCACAGGAGAGGTGCTGCTTCAAGATAGCATTTCAGTGGGAAGTGAAGAGATGACGTTTATTGAGTCTGGGCCCTAGAGCTGTAAGTCTTCTCCGTACCTTGGCACAAGGGATCAGGAGTGCCAGAACAGGAGCCAAAATAGCCATTATCCTAAGGCAGTCCTGCCACCTGGGACCATGGAGAACTCCCAGATCAGGGACTGGTGAAGGGGGAAGATTTCTCTACTCTAACAGACTGGTCAGGCATTACGGCGAAGCATTTCCATCCGCTTAGGATGCCTTGTCCTGACCTTGCTCCTACGCCTACTCCCTCTCTGTCACAGGACTGAAAGAGCCTCGCTCAGCTCTTTTAAAACTGGAAAAGGAGCCCAAGCACCATCCTTTATGCAAGAGCTGAAAGGTTAATACATGACACTTTTGTTGGCTGGGACTCTGCAATAGGCTAAGGAGGAGCCAGCCCTTTTTACTGAGGAAAAAGAAACACAAGCCTGCCACAGCCTGCCCTTTCAACCCTCACGGTTCAACCCCACTTTCACACCCCAGGGCTTAGAATAAATATATCCTGCTTTGAGCAGGGCTGTGTCCTCTCAGTTGCAGCAAATGCAAAACGCAATTCGTTGCGATGCAATGCAAACTGTGCAGGTTGCTCTTAGGCAGGGGTTTTCCTGCGGATTGCAGGGATAAGCAAGCATCAAGCTCCTGAAATTAGAAAGGTCAGCAGGGGTGCTTCCTCCTGGATCTGCACAAACCCTGGTGCTCAGCTTAGAGGGCATGGAGTTAAAATTAGAAGCGGCTGCAGGGTTACAGAGATTGCTCCTTCAGCCCGACATGGTGATGGGATCTGTGGCTTAGGGGCATGAGAAAATAATCTCCAGCCTACGTATGTTCTAGAGGACCACAGAAAATACCACCCCTTCTGTGTCAGACATCAGGAATCCCTCCATAAATAACCCCTCTCTTTCCCTGGCATATAGAGGATGTGTACACACCTAGCTGTCCACAACCAAATAATAGAGACTGAAATACTTAGGGAATCCCCAGCCGAGTTGCTTCCTGGAAAGGCTGCATTGGGTCGACACTGCTCAGAAGATGTCTTGGTGTCTGGCACTTTTCTGGGATATAAAAGACTGAATAATTCACCATCCAGAAACCCTGAACCCGAGCCCCCTTCTCTGCCGAGTATGTCCTGCATCTCTTTCTGACCCTGGGAATATTTATTCATCAAAAGTGGGACAGCTCCAACAGAAGACGTGGAGAGAGATCCCACAGCCCCAGATAGCCTGTGTCTGTTGCAGACCGTAGATACCCTTCCCTTAAACTGTTGTTGCGTGGTCCTTATCCCATGTCCCAGCCACAGCCCCCTCCTCCTGCAGCCAAGAGGACGAACCTCTCTGGAGGAGCAATGGGACTGATGGACTTACGCCCAAGGTCTGTCTTGCTGCAGCAAAGTAGTGTTGCACTTTTGGAGCAAAACACTGCAGCCCCCAGATGTCTGATTTTGGAGCTTGATGTGTGCATGGATTTCAGTTTTCCCATCCCATTCCTAACCCCGTGTTAGAAAGAGCACTTATTCCTGCCACTTGCCAAGGAGCCACCAAGCCCTGTAGTGCAAGTTCTCCACTGTCCAATTAAAGAGAACAGGGTGGTTGCAGGGCACACACGCAGCCAGCTTGGAAAGTCTCCCTGCCCTCCAGAACAAAGCTACTGAAGGAGCCTGAGGTCCAGAAATAACAACAAACCACTCCTCCCTGTAAGGCAACTGGGATTTCAAGTGGCTGGAGCTAAATATGGTGCTAGGTCAGCAAGGAAAGGGGGATTACTGCTCTCCATTAGGGAGAGAGGTGTCTGCTTGCACACATCTGCGAAGACCTCAGCTTTAGAAAGCACATTTCTTTTATTTCAGTGGTTTACACTGCCATTTTCACCATGCTCTTCATCGTTTTGCACTGAATATTTCCTAGTTAAAAAACAAACAAGCAAACATAACCGACATACATCAAGAAGCAGTTTGTCCGGCTGGTAAAAAAAAAAAAACAAAACAAAAACAAAACACCCAAAAGAGAAACAGAGATGCAGAGCAAAACACGCCATACAGCTACGCGCAGCCAACCACGCCGTACAGCTGTGCAAGTCTCGCATTGCCTCTCCTCCCTCCTCCTCCTCAGCTCTGCCGAAAGACGGCAGCTGTAATCTGCTCCAGGTGGTGACAAGCATTAGCTTTGCAGCCGGTATAGACGTGACAGCTCTGGAACTGGCCGGTAACACGTGTTCCCGTGCTGTAAGAGGGAGAGGGAAGCTGCAAGACCGAACACGCACGTGAGTCATACCAGCCAAGGGGAAATGTAAACTTTGGAAGCAGTGCAAGTGCGAGAGATGTAATTGCGAGGGATCCTTTTCGGCTGCGTGCTTCTTTCGCGGATGCTCTGGGCCATCCTGGGAGAGACTGATGGAGGAAAGAAAGATCTGCTTCAGCAGTATCTGTATCCTGGACTGACCCCGCGACTGCTCCCCAGCCCCTCTGAATGGGGTTTTTTGTGAGCAGGCTGTACGGGTGCTGCCCCGACCAGGACAGGCACACGCGCGAGTCACTGCTCAAACACAGAAGGTGACAAACACAGACACGAGTGGGACAGGTCTCACGGGGGGATCTCCGGCGATTTCAGTGTTCGTGGTTTGACGATTGCGTTTTTGTGTTTTATTTGATTTCTTTCTCCTCGCTGGTGCTGCAAGCGGGGAACTTGCTGATCAAACACGGATGGGGTGTGACGTTGACTATGCACAAGCGGCTTTAAAATGAGCAAAGTCAACAGCTGGAGGAGAAATCCTGGGAAATGTTTGCCCTTTTACTAACCCATTAAGTTCCAGCAGTGGCTTTTAGCAATAGCAGAGAAGGGTGATCCTGGAGCCAACAAACATCTTTAAAACTTCCATGGGATGACCGGCTTGAGCTGCTGCCTGGCAGTCTGCAAGTCACCACCGTAAGCACTGTAAGATGCTTTTGGGTAGCTACACTGGGGTCAGCTTTTCCCATATGAGACATCTCCATCTGAGCAACTTGTTTAGACTGTCTTTGTAGTCAATGGGGAGAAACAGCCTGCTGAGAGTGCAATTCATCTCCTCCTAACGTAGTTATCTAGAGCAGATGAATCACGCTCTTCTTTGCCTCTCTCTCCCCACTGGTTATAATGGGAGTCTGGGTGGCAGGCTCAGAGGCAGATATCTTCACCAGAAATGTTTAAAGTTAAGTCAATGTACCACTTCCAGTGTATGTCTCGTGCCAAGAACAGAGCTATGACTACCCGGCTCAGCGCATTTCTGAATCCTGCAAGAATCGATGCGTCAGAAAGCAAACATTTCATGTTGCTCTCTATGAAACAAAAATGCTTCTACACATGACTCTGTTCCTGCCAGTCGCTGCTGATGTGGAGAGACGCACGCTGCAGGGCCACTGAGCAGCTGGACTGGGCCAGCTCTTCTCCTGCAGGGACTGACAAGCACTGAATAACGGGCTTCTTTCAGCAGCAAACCCCTTTTCCCTGGCATCTGGAATAGCTCCCCAGCAGACATCAGTGAACAAAGGTGCTGCAGCCTTCACCCGATGTCCCTAGGCTGGGTTTTGAACCAAGCAGCCTGGTGGTACCTGGCCAACTTCCAGGTTACAGGGGTAGTTCACAGCTTGAATTCAAACGTTTGCTCAAAGTGCCTGGATTAGGTTACGGTCCATGGGCTTCACCCCTCCAGGTGACAGTCCTGTGTCACACTGAATAATTGCTGGGAGACCTTGTCTCTTCATATTGCCTGGAGAACCCAGGTCATAACACCTGACGCACGTGCCTAGAGTTAGCAGGATGAATCCAGTCCAGCCGTAACTTTCTCCTTGGTGCCTTTCCCTTAATTATAAATCAATAGATGTAACTGTATTTTTGACATTTCTCGCTCTGGACACCTTATAAAGTGTTTTTGAATCGGCTTGTGGAAACCTTGGAAAGCTTTAATAGAGTCAGAATATTGGTGTCATGGGACATCACTACAGAAGGGGAAAATTGCCCTGCAGCAGCGCTGTGTCTTTCTGACCCAGACAGTAAATGCCAGAGAGATCGCTGATGCTGTGTGGGTGCTGTCTTTAACCATGAGCATAGGTCTAGACAAGGAGGATTCAGTAGGACTATCAAGTCTGTTGTGATCGGTGGGTGCTTGAAGGCATTTGCAATCAAATCCAGCTCATACAAGCAACGTTCACTTACGTGCAAAGCCCAGCACTGAGCTCATGCACAACAGTTTCTGCCTGAACCTTCAAACAGCACCTTAAAGGGAGCTTTAATGGTACAGAAGCTACAGGACTGGCCCTTGGAGCAGGTATGGTGTCCATCATGTACTCTAGGTGTGGGAATTAACCTGTTAGTGCAATACTGCGATACTAGAAAATGCGTAAGTATTGCTGTGTTAGAGGAGAATAAGTTTTCTTTTTCCTGTACTTCAAAGCCAATTGAGTTTTAACATTTAGTTTTAACCTTGCACTTCAGTTTCTTGAAGTAGGATTTGTTTACACAATTTTAGGGGTGGATTTTATGATTCAGGTTTTTTATATCCATGACTAATGCAGTTTAAGATGCCCTGGAGCAGCCCTGACATTTACAAGGAGTTTGTGATACAACTCTGGACCTACAGGAGATCTGCACCCCTTCAGACCAACACTGGGGTGTGATACTGGATTTCCTAGGCCCTCTCAACTGGCACTAAACTTCTATGTTTAAACAACTACATAGACCCTAAGCTGTCTGAAAGCTAGTCATCTTAGGTCTGGAAATGTCTACAGAGAAAACATGGAACTGAGACTACCAGATGAGACAAGATATCAAAATTTGAGATAAGTTCAGGGTTCAACTGAGTTGCATCTAGAGACAGATTAGTCCCATCTGAGGTGTCCTAGGAAACCCAAGACATCCACATGAAGTTAACAGATGGGGCTGCCCTTCTTTTTAGGAAGGCCTAGATCTTTCTTAACTTCTGTGTCTTGAGGATGGTGTGGTTGTCTTGGACTCCCTGGAAGATCTCGGATGGCACTGTAAGCCTTTGTGAGGGCAGCTCAGCTGAGATCTAGCTCTCCACTGACTACTCCACATAGACTCCTATTTCTCAGACATCTAAAATTAAGTATGCACATCTGGAGCTGAACCCAATTCTTAATTTGAGTGAAATGAATCTTATCTCTGGAAATCAATTGATTGGCTATGAGTTTAAGAAATTAATTCTTAAAATGATAACAATATTAATTATGTGATTTTGAATATTAATTATTTCAACATGTCTGCCTGCACCTTCACAAACCTGGCACAATACTACGCACATACTTTTTCACCATACAATTTAAGGCATTTTGTTTACGCCCTCTCTTAGTTTTTTGCTGTTTTATTCTCCCTGCAAATTATTGATACAATGGACTGTTTCCCAGAGAGGTATAAACATGTATGCAGCTGAAGCAAGGTCAAATTGCTCCTGACATTAGTTGGGCATTTATTCAGAAACGTATATATTGCCCCAAGGGAAAAAAAAAAAATATAATCTGGTAGAAAATAGTTGTTAAATGAAGTTTGCAATTCTATCATGATTTGTGAAGTCCAACCTCTCCAGTAAATGCTTGAGCCTCTTCCCGTTGTTTGCTGCAGCACAAATACCCAAACCTTTTCCATATTAAAGGTAAAATTAGTTTAAATATTCCTGGTTGTCTGCAGGGGCGAGGCACTGAGCAATTCAAATCCCATTAACTTCAGAACAGGGCCTTGTACAAAATTGTCTGAGGGATCCCAGATGATTGTAAAGTGCTTAGATACCATCATTGGCATAGTAAAGGTAATCAGAAGGAATTGAACTTTACTCATTTCTAATTTGGTCAATATTGCATTCAACCACTTCTCAGATACCTGACAGGTGAATTAACTGTTCTTTGGTATCTACTGCTACATCACTACGTACTACAGTGATGGGCACAGTACAAACAGATTGGTGGTCTGGAAGAGGAGGGATCTACTGGAATGACCTTTCTGGGTGTTGAGGATTTCCAGTGAAGTGAAGAATGATCTCAACCTCTACTAAAGAAAAATAGAGGAAGTGGGGAAAGACTTTGGTGTCTCAGACCCCTTTTCTGGGTACATAGAAGGTAGGGTAGGGTACGGTATGGTAGGTAGGGGGAAAATGAAGGTACATCTCTGTGGGCTCTGACCAGACTTTGGCAATGAATCCAGATTTTGTCACGTTTCTGTGGATTGGCAATCTTTCCAGGAAAATGGCATGCAACAGACGAAAGGCATCCTGAAGTCACTCAGAGATGATGCCCAGCAGAGCCACAGATCACTCAAGCAGCAAACAGCATGGCTTAAAGAGTGGGAACAAGAAGGTATCACAAACAAAACAGCCTTGCCTTTCCCCAAACCACTTTTCTATTGAAACCACTAAATCTTAATGAGTTTACTAGCCCTCTAGAAATGAGGGCAGGTAATTGCAATGTTACTCACAGGATTCAAGATCAAGTTTACCACAATTAACTCAGAAGAAAAGCCAGTTATGATGGCTCAACTCACTGGAGATACTGTAATATGTAATGAAAATATACTTTTAAAAAAGAAAGAAAAGAAGAAAGAAAAAAACAGTTTTTGATAAGCAGTTCTAGAAGTCCAGGTCATCCTGGTCAATCTCATCGGAGTTTTCTTTCTTTTTAGAATCCTGAACTTCATCAGTATGTTCAACCTCCTTTGGATCTGCACCTTCAGCATCTGCCTGGTCCTCATCTCCTAAAGGATCAGTGCATGAAGATGCTTTGTCCTCTTCTTCCTCACTGTCAGGATACATCTGTGAGGGTTTGCTGCTCTCATTACTTTGAACCTCTCCGTTGGAGTGGTTGTTCATGGGGTTGTTGTCATCTTCGCATTCCTCTTCACCTTCATCTTCAGACCCCTTCTGGGATTGCTGTGAGAAGTTTGCCATGGAAGAAAAACAAGAACAGGCGGCTGCTTTGTTCAGAGTCTTTAGCCGTTTGTTCGTTTTTTTGCATTTGGCCTTTGAGGCTGTCTCAGAAATCTTGTTGTTGCCTTTGTCTTCGTGTTTTTCATGTGCCTTGTCAGGGTCATTGCTGGTAGGTTCCTCATCATTCTCATCATATTTGTCAGCTCCTTCACTGTTGTTTTCCTCCTCAGCTGAACATGCCTCATCTTCTGATGCTGGATTTGCATCTTCCACTGCCTCAGCTTCATCCTGCTCAGCTTTCTCACTTCCTTCTGCACCATCTCTTTCAGGATTGTTGTCAGTTCCAGAGCCATCAGCATCTCCTCTGCATTTGGATGTCTCTTCCTCATCATCAGCACCAATGTCTTCATCCTCTGGCTCCTCTGTTTCTTCAGCTTCATTGTCAGCTTCATCTTCAGCTTTGGAGTTCTCTTCAGCCTCCTGCTCTTCATTTTGAGTTTCTTCTTCTTGCTCTTCCTCTTCCTCATTTGCTTCTTCGTCCTCTTCCTTTGTTTTTTCCTTATCTTTTGCTCCCTCTTTTTCCTCTTTTGCCTCTTCCTCCTCCTCTTTTGGATTTTCTTCCTCTTCTTCCGTTTTCTGCTCTTCTTGTTTTGTTTCTTCCTCATCTTCTTTTGCTTCCTCATCCTCCTTTGTTAGTTCTTCCTCTTCTTGCACTTCTTCCTCCTCCTCTTTTGTTCCTTCTTCCTCTTCTTGCACTTCCTCCTCTTTTGTTCCTTCTTCCTCCTCCTTCGTGTCTTCCTCCTCCTCTTTTGTTCCTTCTTCCTCCTCCTCTTTTGTTCCTTCTTCCTCTTCCTTCATGTCTTCCTCCTCCTCTTTTGTTTCTTTCTCCCCCTCCTCCACTTCCTCCTCCTCTTTTGTTTCTTCCTCTTCCTCCTTCACTCCCTCCTCCTCCTCTTTTATTTCTTCCTCGTCCTTAATGTCTTCCTCTTCCTCTTTTGTTTCTTCCTCCTCCACCTCTTTTGTTTCTTTCTCCTTCACTTCTTCTTCCTCCTCCTCCTTCTCTTTCTCCTCTTCTATTTCCTCTTCCTCCTTTGTTTCTTCTGCTGCCTCCTCTTTTACTTCCTCATCTTCTTTCTCCTTTGTTTCTCCCTCTGCCTCCTCTTCTTCTGCCTTCATTATTTCTTCTTCCTCTTTCTCTTCTTCCTCCTCTTTTGCTTCCTCTTCTTCTTCTCTTTCTTTCATTTCTCCCCCCACTTCTTCTACTTCTTCCTTTTCTTCTTCTTTGGTTTCTTCATCTTTAACCTCATCCTCCATCTCACAGTTTTGACTCTCTGATATTTCAGGTCCTTCTCCATCTCCGTTCAACACTGAGCTGCCCACTTCATTTAATTCTGGCTCCTTTTCTTCATTGCCCTCCACTTCCATTTCTATTGGCTGAAGTTCACCCTCATCATTCTCCTCATTTGGATTGCCGTTTGCTGCGGCTTCTTTGACAGAACTGCTGGGAATTGTTTTGATGTCCTGGGCTGCTTCTGAGACACAGACTTCCTCATTATCATTTTTCTTCAACCTCAGGATTTGCTGTAAATCAAATGCTTTCATGACTGGGGCATTGGTGGCCACCACTGGGTTTCTTGTGGGCTTGGAAGCCATTTTTTTCCTCGCACAAGAGTTACATGGGCAGTATTCCTCCTCACTTGTTTGTTTACTAATACTGGCCTCAAAAGTTGCACTAAATGCTGTATCTTCATCTATATCAAATGATAAGTCTGATATGTCCCCTAGCCCACTCTGGGTTCCATTCTTGTCACTGAAGAATGACTTTTTATGCATAGTCTGCAATCGCCGTCTCCTCTGCTCAGTTTGGAATGTTGCCTCACGCTTGAGTGGTTCATCTGGAGGTCTTGGTGTCTTCTTCCCTGCTCTGGTTTTGATCTTCCTCAGCTCCTTCTCTATACTTTTTTGTATCCTTTTACTCACTTCCTCCTTCAGCTCCAGTATCATCTTATCCATCTGCTGGTTGTTCTGCAGGTTCCACCTGACTTTGAGCTCATTCATGGCATTGACATAGTGAGCCATGAACTCTTTCTCGATTTTCTTGAGCAGTCTCAGGACCCAGATTGGATCTGGATCCCTTGAGTTTTGCTGGACAAGAGATGTGCCCACACTGGTGGCCATATCGACTTTGGGCTCTGGGTCATTTGGAGACTCTTTTTCAAGCTGCTCTTCCAAATCAGCTTTCAGTTCTGTCCCACAATCAACATCATTGACATTTGTATCATCATCAGTGGCTAGCTGATCAACTTTCTCTTCAAGATTTTCTTTTGGGAGTTCATCATTCACAGCTTCAGCTTCTTCTTGTTCTCCATTTTCAGCTAATTTGCAGTTTTCTTCATTTTCATTTTCTCTCCCTTCCTCCTGACCATTTTCACAATTACAGCACTGATCCTCCTTATTCTCTTCTGCCTCCTGAATTAGAGAGTCCTCTCTAGTAGACTGTGCTTTTTCCTCACCTTTGGATTTTGAGCAAGCTGTCGAAGGTCGGGATGACTGCTCTTCCTCTTTACTTTGCTCCTCAGCCTCAGTCAGTTCAGTTCCAGTCTCTGCATTTTCAACTTGTCCAGCTGATTTGAATTCAGCAGTTTTCTGTGCCTTTAAAGTGCTGTTCCTGGCACCAGCTGTACTCTCTTCTCCTGAGCCATCAGAACCACTGCTAACATCAACCCCAGAGGAGGACATAGGAGTGAAGTCATTATCTACAGACTTTAGGGCTTTAAATGCAGAGGTTGTGTTTGCCTGCTCACTTGCCTCTTCACCTGAACTTGGACCACTTTTTTCAGCTGTGCATCCAAACCACAGGGCTTGAAAAATATTTAGCAACTCCATATACCTTGGCTTATTCAAATGTTTTGATTTATCTGATGGATCTTCTGACTCTTCATCAAGGAGTTGGAGACTGGCAAGACAAGTAATCAAAATGTTGGCAGAGTTACTCAGTTTTCTCCCCATAGTGGGGGACACTTCAGGCAAACTGTTTGATCGGTCAAATTTTGTTTCATGTTTTGAACTGAGCAAGGCCTTCATGATCTGGACTGAAGTCTGAACAGAGGTTGGCAGGTCTCTTCTGTTGTTATTTTGGCTGGATGTAACTGACTGGCTGCATTCTGCCTGGTCAGCCTTGGCAGCTTCGGAAACAACCTCAGAGATTTGTTCCGGATTCATGCATTCTTCAGCCTCTTCATTAATAGCAGTGCTTTCTGCTGCCTCTTCTCCCTCTTCATCCTTTACCTCATTTTCAGCCTCCTCCACATTCTTTTTCCCATCTTTTTCATCCTCTGAGATTTCCTCAGCATTTGTACAGCATGATACCTCAGTGGTTGCCCCTACACATTCCTCTTCTGCATCATCTTCCATTTCATCTTTCATAAGCACTGTTTCTGCAGGGATTTTACTCAGCCATTCTTGCACAACTTCTTCTGGAGATGTATTTGGTAGAGTAGATGGCATTAAATCACTCCCTTCCTCCCTGTCTGTGCCTTCGAACTCTTCCTCCACTCTTCTGTTGCAAGAGTCATCAATCTCTTTATTCTTCTGATCACTTACTTCAGTTGCAGCTGATTTAGACCCATACGATGTTGCTTTGGAGGAATTTATAATTTCTTTCTGCTCTTTTCCTGTGGTCAGCATTGACTCAGTACCTATGCTGCTAATGGAGGAATTCTTCAACATGGTTGATCGAATTTTTTTGCTGTTTGGCTTCCCTTTTGGTGGGACAGGACAATGCATACTACATGCTGATAAAGTCTCAGACAATGATGCTTGGCTGGATTTTGACATCTTCACATGAAGATTTGTAGTTTTTCTCTGCCTTGATTTTGAAGATTGAGATATGTTTGATTGTGAACACCTATCATCACTTTCCTGGGATATCTGTGTCAACAAACATTTATCTTTTACTTCTGACTTTGAAGAGACTCTTGAAGAGACACTTGCAGAATTTCCATTCCTAATCCCAGTCTCAGTTGGGAGGTCACCTTTTGAACATACACTCTCACTCATACTTCCGTGTCTTGAAGAAGGGGCCTCTGAATTCATCTTGGAATGACCCTCTCCAGCTTTTCCATTAGGGCTTGAAACTCTTGAGCAGAGGGATGATGGCTTACTGTTTTCTTCTCTATGGCTTCTCTTCTTTGAGCCTTTTGAGGATTCACTGTAGCCATTGGTGGTACTTTTCAAGCTTTTCTCTTCAGTAAAACCTGCAACTGCCTCTGCTTCACTAGTAGATGAAATGTTTGAGTGAAAAGATCCTGAGTTATGAGACGTGGGGTCTCCGATAGACTTTTTCTTGATTTCACATGAGCTTTTGGAGTAATAAGATGCCCTGCTGCATGATCTCACATCATCTGCATGTAGGGAATTATTTTTATTCAGAGTGGATTCAACTGAAGACACAGACTTTTCAGACTGTGCATCTAAATGCACATGGCTGTGTTTGCTCTTTCTGGATCCTCTGGAAGAGCAAGAGGCATTGCACAGAACAATTTCATCACTGTCACCTCTCCTGCTGTTCCTGTCACTAGCTCTGGAATGGGGGGTTCCTTGTGTAGAGCATCGTTCACCTTCACTGCTGTCACCTCTAATTGATTCGCTGGGCTTTGTTTTTGCTGACACTGAGTTGACTTCATTGATTTCATTTTCTTCTTTTTCCACTTCAACCTCTTCAGCCTCTTTCTCAGGGCAGGACTCACTGGAGATCACTGCATTGTCGTCAGAGTGGTCATCCTGTTCACTCTTTGCTCTTGGTGCAGTACAGTTACTAGACTTGCTGTGCACACTGCTGGCAGGAGTGGAGCACTTAGTGTTATCTTCTTGATTTGCCTTCTGAAGGCTGGAGGAGGACATGCTCCTGCCCACGCTACTTGTTTCCTCACATACATTCTTCTTGCTCTGTCTGGACTGCAGAGATGACCTTGACATGACACTCCCAACTCTGCTGCTTTCAACCTCTTCCACATCATCCTTTAAGTACTTCACAGAGGAAACTTCAAAACAATTTTCATCTTCATTTTGTGAATTGGTCTTGTTAGCCTCATGGTCTTCAGGGGCATCTTGAGTATCCAGGTTGTTTTCACAGCTTGAATGTGACATTAAGCCCAGGGATGAAGGTCTCTGACTATTGCTCGTGCTTGTCCGAGTGTACTCGTGTTGGTCTTCTCCATTGGAAGCACCTGTAGACAAATCACTTCGACACATACACTTTTTAATAGATCGATATGCCACTCTGTTCTCTATAGTCTCTGAGTAGGATGAGGACTCTTGCACAATGTGCTCAGAGAATTCCTCACTGGATGTGGTGTGGAGGCTATCCACTGAAGCCATTTTTTTGTGGACTACTCTCCTCCGGGAAGATGTGCTGGAGCATGATGACCGTGTGTGCCAGGTGTTTCGTACACTGGGCTCTTCCCTCTGGGATGTGTGCATGGGATTTTTCCAAATGTCATAGTCCTGGTGTTTCTTGCCACAGCTATGACAATGAGCCTCATCACATTCTGATTCCTCAAGTTTTGACATGTAAGAATCAATATCACAGGGATATAATGACTCATCTGCCTCTGAGCTGACTTCTGGGTTCATTTTATGTATGGGGTCTACTCCACTGTCCTCCTCTACACCTGACTCTTCACAAGGCATTTGGTTCATCAGATTGGACTTTTTGATCTGGGTGGACCATTGCAAAGTCTCATCATTTAGCAAGCGGAAGCGAACTTTCATCTCAACGGACAGGCTACCATCCTTGTTCACATGAACCCGTTTTTCTATGTCGTCATTGACCAAGGAATGGACCAGGTCTCCTGGTTTTGGATGCGAGCAACTGTTTGAGAAAGGTGCGCCATTATCCGGTGAGGCAGCGAGACCATTAGGATATGACTTTTCTGATGATAAAGAAAATCTCATTGACCTATTGCTTGATGATGACCGTGGATGGATAACACTTTTTTTGGTTTTCAGTCCAAAGTTCACTGGAGTTTGAAATAGGTAAAGAAAAAAAAGTTGGAGAGAAATGTCAACTCATAAAAAGATGACACAAAATATATAGATCAAACCCTCAAACTAGTGAATACTGATATTATTCTATTAAAGTTAAGCCTATGCTTGTTTACATAATTTGAAAATTTGGCTTTGACTAAGTGATGGACATAAATGTTAAGTTTTGAATGAATAGTCTGTATTAAAATCTTCTATACCTTAACTTTATTATACTTCTAAATCTAAATTGAAACACAAAGACTTTTTTTGTTGTATTATGTGCATGCCAGGAAGAAAAAAAAAAATATATAAAGCAATTTAGTCTCAAAGTTTCTGTATTTTATCACATTGCAAATATCCCTTTATTTAACCATGCAAGTTTTCATCCTTCTTGTTCAGTCAGGGAAAAATACATGGAGAAGTGACCCTTTTCCTTAGTTAGAGGTCAAGTGTCACACATTTATTGTGCATCATCCGCTTCTCCACTCACATGCCAGGTGTGGCTGTGTAGACTCGAGCAGCATTTAGTCCCTGCAGGGATGTGCCACTATGAATAATTATAATGCTTATTAAAACATAAAGAACAAATGGAAAAGGAATTGTAAGCCGGTGTAAGTTACAAAGAGAAATAGTGGTAGTTATAGAGGATAATGTATATCAGTGATAGTAAGGGAATTTTAAGACTTGTAATCCGAAGCACATCTCTATGGCTCAGTGCAGTGATCTGCATAGATTTATTGAGGTCCTAGACGCTTCATTTCAAGCAGCGTGTATTACTATCATGCTGTCTTGCAAGATATGCATGTCTTGTGTCTAATACATAGGTTTGTTCAAAGCTCACTTTTATATATCTAGACAACCACATTCTTCTGTAGGCATAAGGATATGCAGTTGAATGGAGGGCATTTTAGGAAGGAAGTGTTGAACAGGGAACCCACCAACCAAGTTCAGTAACACATGAAATAGCTTCTATCTAACCATCCTTATGCATTTGAACTGAGGTATTTGCTCAGTCTTTAGATGGACAAAGCTTCAGCTTATTTCCACTGCTTCCTCCAATTTTTTGTCTCAGGCAGTGAGTGTGGGATGCCTCTGTCCTTAATTTTCTATGACTAGCTGTCAACACCTGAATGAATCTTTCCTGGCTCCTGGTATTGACAATGGAGAGAAACACTTTCAGAGCACACTTCAGTTCACCCTAAACCAAATACCTAATGTAGGGGAGATGAATTGCCCTCTAGAAATGGGAAGTTTCTCTCCATAGGCTACCGCGGGTGGTTGGTTTCATTACCTGTGACCTTAGATAATTCATGATGAAGTGCCTAAGAAATATCATCCTGAATAACGTATAACATACTCCTTCCTGAACATAACCGTTCCATAAAAACATGCTTTGATCCCCAGGGGCTACATGCAGCTGTAACCTGTGGGAGAAACTGAGTCTCCTGCCGACAAAACCAGGGCATCTTCTGATGCAGGCAAATGCAGAAGTACAGCGTTATATGAGAGACAGACAAGGGGGTAGAGGATCCGTGGGAAATCTCAAGGGTTTGGGGAGACTCGGAGACAGACACAGGAAAGGAGGGAGTTCTGGAAGGAAAAGGAGACACAGAGATATGAAAGAGGAAGGGAAGTCAGCCAGACACAGGGAGCATGTAAAAGAAAGACTGGAGGGTGTAGGGAGGAAATCCTAGAAGGAAACCAGAGAAAAAGAAGGGGAGGATGGAAAGGCCTGGGAGGCAGAGAGAGGCAAGTACATTTTGCACATGAAATCTGCACAATAGGTGTCTGAATTTCCATGTTGTGGGACGCAGGCCTGGAGATGACTGTGCAATATGCCCCAGAGTTTTTCTTACTTTCATTGTTTTCATTGACGTTGTTGCCATTGGAACGGGGAGCCAGGTCGGGCAGCTTCTCCACCGAGTGTTTCCTCAAATTTTCCATTGATACAGGTTTAAATGGCTCCCGGCCGACACACACCAGCACGTTGGGGCAGTGAAGCAGAGCCTGCATGCTGTCGATCTAGAAAGAGAAGAGCAAGTGGATCGCCATGAGCCAATAGAGCAGAGCTAGATTCTTCCAGGCCCAGAATTAACTGACATTTAGTTGTCACCTAAAATAAAATAAACATGGTTCCGGAGAACTTCAGGGCCTACCAGAGCCTGTTGGCTCTGTCGCAGTATTCTTCCATTGAAAGAGAAGCTCTTCTATGTTTTAATCAGCTTTCCTAAGATAGGGAAGGGGTGGGAGAGATTGCCTAAGGGAGAAGATATCTCATTTATTACAAGGTTTTACATATTCTGGGAAAGATTTAGGCATAATCAATGTGGTTGTAAGGAAGGGGGTGGAACTGGAGGTTTTCAGGTTCCCTTACAGAGAATTATACTCTTTAATTCTTCCTGTATGGGACAGCAATTATTACCTGCTAAATGCTACATTCCAGATTGACCATTAGTTCTCTTCCTTCCTCTGCTCAGGAAGGAACAAGAACTGTGACTTCCCCTAATATTACCTCAAATACTGCCTCAAACATTACCTCAAGTACTGCCACAGTGCTGGACAATGTGGGGCATTGTCCCTCAGTGTGGGAAGTGTCTGTGAAGCACTCTCTGTTCCTCCATGAGAACGCAGGTTTACACACTGCCTCTTCATCCTCACCGCAGATGATCCAGACTTTTTTTTTTAAAGTAACTTTTACCCGAGTACAATATTTACCTAGGATCTAAAGGAGCAGGAATCAGTCTTGGGATGAGCACAGGCTAGGCAAAGCCTGGACCCCTCTCTTCCATCTTGCTTCTGCAATCCCTTATTTGTGAGGCTGAAGTTAAGCTCTCAGGTGAACCACTCGTTGGCTTCTAAAAAGATGAGAGGGCTCTCTTGCTGTCTGAGAGGGCTTTAGAGTGGCCAACATCTGGCAGCTTTGTGCTGTCAGGGGTCTCCACAATCCAAATAGGATGTTCGTTCCTCCTCAGACTTCTACATCAGGAGAACATCTCTAGAGCATATGGGGACTCACCAATAAGAAGTGACCACACAACGGGCTACCAAGATGTTAGCTAGCACCCGTGGTGGGCTGAGCGCTATCTTGCCCATAAGATACACCCTGACCTCACTGTGTCACTTAATCATCAGCCCTTTAACTAGCAACCAAGTATGGAAGAGAACAAATCTCAGAGGAGCTGTGATGACAGTCCTTCAGTTGTCACACGTGCCTGACATAACAGAGCGTGAAGAAAGGACCTCACTCTCTAAATATTGCTATAGCAAAGGAATGAAGAATCAGGTCCCCTTCAGAGCCCAAGCCTTTAGTTTGTGAAATGCCTCTGGGGTTTTCTGAGATTAGTTAGTACCACTACGGCTCTGAGAGGTTCTAAGAGAATAGTGCTGGATCTTGTGCAAATAAGAGGAGGGTGAATGTGTGGAGGGTGAAAGAACAAGACAGAGACAGATAGAATCACACTGAAGATCCAGTTAAAGACTTCTGGTAATTTTTCTTACAGTAAAGCATATGGCGTCAACTTTTTAGTGGGAATACACTAAAATCTCATCATCTTCCCGTTATTTTTTATTTACTGTTTGCACTATAACGACACTTGAGACCTGAGGCCCATTGAGTTTGTTGCTATAATAACCCACAGTAAGAGAGGCTCTCCTCTCTAAAGCTTGCATTAAGCACCACTGTGTGCAAGGCAACAAAACTGCTGAGTCTATGTGATGAGTATCATAAAACAGAAACGGAAAATAACCCACAACTCTTAGTCTATCTATGTCTACTGCTTGTCATTTGTCAATAAATTCACTTTGGGTTCATATATTTCTAAAGGAAACATCTTTCTAGCTCACTGAAGAAGTGTATAGAAAGCCTATAATTTAATAAATGACAGTATTTTGAGTAGGTTTTTGCCACCTATATATTTCTTTTCCTTCTTTACTTTGTTGTTCTTTTTTCTTTTCTTTTTTATTCCTTTAGTGAGATCTTTTGCTGTGTCCTCATACAAGTAGAAAAAAGGTGAGGGTGAAAAAGGAGAAAGAGAAAAAGAGAGAGAGAAGAAAGAAAAATAGACATGAAATCTCTTCCAACCCTAATGTAAAACAATCTGTCTTTAAACCCCCACTAAGCTTAGGAACTATTCCTATTTGTAAAGGACATATATTCAGTGAAAGCTATTTTACCCAGGACATTTCCTCACATGGTACAGTGTCTGTATATAGATACTTCAATCACACTCATCACTACTGCATTGTGTGTGCAGAAAATAGATGGTGCCAATGATAGAGCTTCAGGAATCAATGGAGCTGAGCCAGCCGAGTTATTGAATTTATAGATACTGCACAAACCAAATCCTTTAATATGGAATACACTTGTTTTACGTGACTTAAAATAAAGGGTCTGTCAGGTAGTATTTCTGGCATCATCAGCTCTTTAGCAGTGTTTATACCTGTAAAATAGCTTTTCTTCCTAATATCTTGCAAGATTAATCTCTCTGAATTAATAATTGTAGAAATTCGTCTAAATTTGGGAAATCAGTACTTCATAATGCTTCATTGTTAAAAACAATTTGGTCGTTGTAAATACAACTGAATATATCCTAAGGGTTAAATAAATAATTTTTCTCACACTGATTTGGTTTAATGCAACATCCGTTCTGTCAGGACAGTACAGTACTGTGGAGTTGGGATAAAAGTTCATCTCAGATTGCTCAGCACAGACCTTTCCCACACTGCTGCATGGATCCCATCCTCTCAAAAACATGTCACTGCCTGGGTTGTACAGAGGACATCTGTCTTCAGGGCAAACAATATGGCATTTTTTACTAGTGTTAAATTATCTCTAAACAGTATGACCCCTCTTAGGTGTTTAGCAACTTGCAGCTCACTCAGCATGTCCCAGCATGAGGTCCATGTGTTGCTTCTTAGATTTGCTTCTTTTTAAAGAATATATAAAAATTATTTCTAATGTGAAGGGATCAGATCCTGAACCTGCAGGCATGGCAGTGACTACTGCTGCTCCTGAATATGCTGAGTGGAATATTGGCCCCATTTCAACCAGTGGCAGAATTTCCCCCAGCTTTTCTGGAGTCTGCATCGCACTGCTTACAACTAGGAAATAATACGAAAACTGGGAGCTTTATTTTGCTATCCTGCAAGAGAAGCGAGTCTGTTCTTCTGCTTGGACATAACAGTCACCAGACAAAGAGTTATTACGACTTGTGAAACTGTATTTTCCATGCACTTTCTGCCATTGATTTTCATGCTGGGGGAGGAAACACGACATCAAACAGAAAATTGGTGAAGTGACTTGAGAGATCAGATTGCAAGGTTTGGCAATAACACCATGGCAAAAAGCAGACACAGTAGCTATTCATATTTCAGAAACACGTAAGCCCCAGAGAAAGAGATGAAATAGTAGATTTGATTAAATCATGAGAAAATAATCTGGTGTTGAATTGCTATTCAGAATGGGTAAGAGGTGGGAATGTTCTTGCAGAGAGGACAGTGTGAATTCCAGAGTATGGGATGATGTTTAAGGCTGAGATGTGCCTCCCCGAGCACAATCCTAATCTAACTCTCAGGAATTACCTTACTCAACAATTATTTATTCTGGGACCTAGGCTTTATACAGTACTTTTATATAATCATAGAATCATTTAGGTCGGAAAAGACCTTTAAGATCATCGAGTGCAACCATAAACCTAATACTGCCAGGTCCACCACTAAACCATGTCCCTAAGTGCCACATCTACACGTCTTTTAAATACCTCCAGGGATGGTGACTCAACCACTTCCCTGGGCAGCCTGTTCCAATGCTTGACTACCCTTTCGGTGAAGAAATTTTATAAGCAACTTCTATAAAGGAACATATTGTCATCATCTCCCTTAGATAAGTTGTGAAAAACAAGTAACAGGCATCCTTCTGTAAATGTTAAAAACAAAGGACAGGAAGATAATAACTAGTTATTGCTTCTGATTTTGGACATCTAAAAGTTAGGTGTGTAGGACTGAGTTATTCAACCAAGGCTCTATAGCCCATGTAGAAAGGGCAATTCCTGTACTCTGCATTGGATATCTCTCCTACTGTAAGACAAATCATGCTCTGGAGATGCCTCTTGTCCCTTGGTAGAAGAGCACCTTGAAATGATTAGGAGAGGTCTAGACATCTAAACTAAGGCAGATTAACTTCAGCCAACATGACCACTTAATAGTTATCAGGAAGCGTCATCTGAGCTGAATATTGAATATCAGTCTCCAGGGTCCCAGGCCTGTGTTCCTTCTTGAAGGCCATATTATTTCAATTGCTGCTATTAATTGCTAGTTTAGGAATACAGTCGTTATTAACTTCAGCTGTATAATATCATATGTGACATAACCCCAACGTAAGTAAAATCAGTAATAGAGCATGTTTGGCCAGACATTATAGGTCTGGCCTGAAGCAGGGAATCTATCACTACAGTAAAAATTCAATTATTTTAAAAGACCCTTTAAATTCCTTGCAGTCAGTGAAAACCCAGGACTTCAGAGGCTGTTGTTGTCTGACATTTATTGTATTGGATTATTTATCTATTTATTTATACAGGAAATTCTATTTAAACATACAAAAAAACCTTTGTCATTGTGAGGGTGGCCAAACACTGGAACAGGTTGCTCAGACATGTTGTGGAGTCTCCATCCTTGGAGATATTCAAAACTTAGCTGGATACCTGAACAACCCCCTCTGGTTGACTGTGCTTTGAAAAGGGGGGTTGGATAAGGTGATCTTCAGAGGCCTCTTCCAACCTCAGAGATAATGTGATTCTGTGTTTTATTGTAGGACAGGTGGTTGTTATTTTCATATAGACATCAGCCCGAGGAAAAGTGTGGTGGAACTCAAAAAGTAGAAGGTAGTTGTTCTTATCTGCCTTAGCTGTCCCAGTCAGTGGAGAAAAATAAGTGCCAGTAGGGTGGGATGTGTTTCGTTCTAAAGCAGCAATAAAGCCTTAGATATTTGGTGCTTTCTTTTAAGATGGGGGGTACATCAGAAAATGCCCCAGTGAAATAAAATGGTGGCTACTGATTGGTCAGCACAGATTTTTTCCAACATTAAAGTTTTCTTTGTTTGCTCAGAGACACCATTATCTTTTCCGAGCAGTGCCTGTAAGGAAATCCTTCTGGTAAACAAATTCCCCACTTCCCTCTGGCTGCCACAGCAAGATTCTTGAGTACCCATGCCAGGATATTGTATTACAAGAAAACAGTATTACATCCCAGTCCAATTTAGCCACAAAAAAAGAAAGGCAACTGTGTTAATATTTAAAATCCAGTGATCACCTGAAGAAGTTGTGATGGAGAAGGAAATGCCCTGCCCTGTTCTTTCTCCATTAACTCATCACACTTGATTGTAAGTCATCTTTGACAATCTAGACTTCTTGCACATTGGTGGAAGACAATCAATATTTCTGGGGGACAGGTTATTTCACCCCAGGAAAGCCACCTGATACAGGTGGTAAATCCCCCATTGGACATGCCTGCCTCTTTCATTGACTAGAGAGAAAGTTGATCATCTCAATGCAGTCTAAATGTAGATACCTAGAGCAATTTGAGATGTTCTAGGGTATCCAATAATGTGCGTGAGGATGGTGGACAGGATACAAGACTGTGCCCCACCAGACTATCACCTGAAAGCTGAGCAAGAAACACCTAGCATATTCATATAGAGACAGTTAGAAAATGGTCATTTGCAAGCTGAATCCCAAGCCATGGTAACTTCAAGGATATTTTAACCTATGATAAGTGAACAGTCAAGAATAAAATGGAGGAAAATGAACAGCTTATGATGAAGATCTTTGATGGGTTAGGAAAGAGTTCCTTTGGATCGCCCAGGCCCCATTCAAGCCCTCCTTTGAGTTCCCTCAATGTAATTACCCTATCATATGAGCTCATGGGAAGGGTTGCTCACAGTTAAAGCATTCAACATCCAGAGACAAAATCCACTGAGCAAAATTTACAGGGAACAATCTCTAGCAGTTTGCACTCAGTGGGCTGAAATAGATTCCCGTTAAATTTTTATTGCGTAATCCCTGAAAATGAAATGAAGTTTCTCAACCTTACTGTAAGGCCTGATCCAAATCCCACTGTAACCAATGGAGAGAAACTTGTTGACCTCTACAGACTCTGGGTCAGTAACCAAGAGAATTACAGAGGCTGTGAGTAAAGTTCTGGACCAGAAAGCAGAAAACTTGTTGCCAATTCTTGCTTCTGCTGAAGTATTTCTGTTCATATCAGTCAACTTCTGGCCCACAAACCACTGTGGTGTCTTAAAGATCAGGTGCTGCCTTGTGAAAAAAATTGTAATTGGCTGTGCTTTAAACCTGTATGCGCAGACTCTTCCAAGGAAATGCCAGCTATGTCTTTAGGTTTCATTGAGGTCTTTGTACTTCTGACAATAAAATTGTAATTTTTCAAAACAGTAAAACTTTTCCTTACTTGAATACCTCATTATCTCATACCACAGGAACTCCCTGTCACAGTGGGATATGTCATGTATGGATTGGTTCAAAACAGCAAAATGTTCTTTCCAATAAAAATGTTTCATAGATGTTACTCTAAGCCCCACTGGGGAGGCCACCATGTGCGAGGTGGAAATGAAAGGACATCCTCTCTTCCGAACGATGTGGGTTTTTTTCAGTTTGGGTGCTATCCATTGGAGGATGGATTGTCCCCATGAATGTTACTGTACAGTACCCACCACAAAGGGGCTGTGATCTCAGCAAGGACCTCTAGGTGCTACTGCAAGATAATTAATAATAAAATGTCATCAGTACCTAAACAGAAGAAAGACAAACATAACGTCTCTAAAAAAAGGAATCTGTTGCTTGTTGTGGAGAACATGCTGTCCTCTGGCTCTTCCCAGAGAAGAAAGAACCTTCGTAAACCTTACTCACCTCAGAAGCTGAATAGATACCAATTTCTGATGAAGGTAAAATATAGGAAATACCTTTGTTTTTCCTCTGCTGGCTACCAACCAACCAAAGATATTGGAAAGAGTCAGGGAAAGAAAGACAGAATGGGGAAATAATGTGAGACACGGTTGAGATCACAAGTCCATAAGTTAATCCACCTTCCAGAGAAGTGCAGAGATGCAAGGGAGAAACAGGAAAAGCTTGTAAGAGACATGTTCAAGAAAAGGCTAACCAGCTGAGTTCATTGCCTATCATGCTGACTCATTGCCTCGTTTCCTTGTGCTTTTTCATCTGTTCCCTTTCGTCTTTCATTCAGATTTACAACTCTTTGGAGTGCGAGCAGCCCTTCTGTTTTGTAGTTGTACTTCACTCCATCTGGGGGGATCCAGGCTCTGAACTGGGGTATCTCGGTTTAACAATAATAAATTTTGTATTTTAGTCATGCAAAGAACACATTTGCCCTTCCCTCACCCAGACTTTGCACTGGAGAAATTAGAGAGCGGTTCTTCTTGGGAGTGGTTTTTTAAAGCTATGCTAATCTGTTGGTCAGAAGGTGAATCACGGGGTGTTGCCACTCCCTGCCCACATACATATTAGCAAATTAGCGGAAGAAATGAAGGTGGAAGGTTTAGAAAAGTACATTACTTGACCTCACTTTCTCTAATATCATCTTGGGCAACCTCCCCCATGCCCTACCACAGTGGAACACCCCTTTTCCCATCTGCGGAGAGGCTGGTGGATGTGGAATAGGTGTGTATTTGATGAGCAGCCAGAAGGTTCTCCCCATCACATCAGAAGGAACGCAGAGCAAGAGCTAATATTGAACTTAAAGTAGGGACTACTGCATAGAAATGGATCTAATCCTCTGCAAACTGTAGCAAATGAACGATTAGTCCAGAAGAGAGTACGCAGCATCCCTTCCTCTCCCACAGCACACCAAAACTCACCTGGTCTCCTACACAGCACATCAAACCTCAGGTCTCAAAATCCACGTGCAGGAAGCAGGACAGATGCCAGTGTCCTAGGCTCCTGCAATAGCAGGTAATCCACTAAACATAAATTATACGTTGCTACCTTTATTTGATGCTTATATTATGGGTATATGGTCCAGTCCATTGCTTTAGATGCTGAAATGCAGCAATATAAGGTGATTTGTTACACCAACACTTCTAAAAACATCAGCATCCTCTAGAACTGCTCAAGACACGAGCTGTCTAGTTTTCTGTTTTGACCACTGTGTAAAGCCTCATGAAAAATGATAGTGCTGGGAGTTGTGATCTGGAAATCAGGCCATGAAGCACTCAAACTGCCAAGTAAAATATGTGAAAAATAGAGGAATAATGCACTGCACTGCTTTCTCAGTCAACCACAGGCAAAGATCATGTTTAGCTATTGCACTGCTGGCAGCTTTTCCTGGAGCACTCACAGATGCCTTTTCCCTGTGTGTGACACTTTGCACATGCATAAAGAAAATGTTCTGAGTTTGGTCCTGGAAATAGTCTAGATGACCATGTCTTTCAGCAGATCAGGAGAAATACTGCAATCAGAAGTTCAGCGGCCATTGGAAATCGTTTGGGTAGCAGCAGAAGAGAAAAACTGCATGGAAAAAGGGGAAGGAAGAGGAAAGACTGAAAAAAAGGCATGAAAAAAGCAGAAAAGTTTTTGAGAAACAAGCAAAGAGGACAAAAAGGGAAAGAAAACTGATTTACAGCCCAGTTCAGTTTGGAAGACAGGCTGCTAGGACCACATGAGGGCTGCCATGGTTATGTCTCTGTAGAGGATGAGCTGGTTCCTGATGAAGACTATGGGTGTCTTCCTGAGGACTTCCACTGAGTGCTGGATTGAGTTGAGGAGATCCCCACATTGTACTGACTTCATATACAAGCCTTTGATGGCCTTTTCCCTACCCACCCACCCTGTCAGCTCAAAATGGGGTCTGAGACTGTTCTAATTGCAAATCAGCCAGAGAAACAGAAAATTGCTCTTAAGGCTGCAAATTTCAACATAGAGGAGAGGAAGGCATTTCTTAGAAAGTTTTTGCTGCAGATATTTTCCATCTTCTGACACGCTGCAATTCCTCACTGGAATCAGAGTCCGTCACCACCTGCTCCTTTGGCTCATTAAAACTGGTCCATCCAACATCAGCATTTCAAAATCATGAGTCTGACTAACATCCACCCCACCCCAAGCGCCTGCCCTTATCCTCTCCGAAGGTTGGATTAGCTTAAAAATTGACAAGTCTTGAAAAATGCTCAGCATTTGGTTCTTGTGATTAGCCTTGTGGTGACTGAGTCAGTGGGATATGGTTCAAGCTTTCCCCCATGACCAGAAGTTCTCAAAACTTACTCTTTTTATATGGGGAATATCTACACCATGGATGAAAAGTGATTCCAGCTGGAAGCTGTGGGGGAAAAGAGGGAAGCACAACATAGATGTGCTCCAACTAGATGTAGGAACTGGGACTGAGTATATAAATCCTACTGCTTCTAGATGAAGCTCATAGATCCATACAGCATTGTTCCATGGTCTTACCATCCCAGGTGTCTCTTAGCTCAAACACTTCAAAGTGCATTGCACTTTATTGAGCACTATGGATACAGCCTGTGGACTTCAGACTCTCAGGGCATAAAAAGAAACACATCTAGCTGAAACCTCTGGTTTAATTGAACAGGAGTTTTCTTGTTATTGATTCCAGAGTTTCACCCTCAATTTGCAAAGTCCATAGTACAAATGTGAAAGCTGTAAAGCTGTTTACTTCTACACAGTAGAAATAGTTCCCCTGATGTTAACTGAATTTATTTCAGAAAAGATGTGAGTTGAAAGAGAACCGGACCTTGCTAAGAGTTGCAGCAGGATCCTTTGAATTCTCTGTTTGGGACCCAAAGGAAGAAGTAAATTGATGAAAAAGCAAAACATGCTATCTTTTCCTCTCCTATTATTGATAAACATTCCAAATCTGAATTTAGAACAACAGATTTCCCTATGAAGAAAACCCTGCCACTCCTGCAAAAATTCTTTGCAGAAACAGTGATTTCTACTTAAAGTACTTAAAGAAAATTCACAGTTTTTCCAGGAGAGGGTGGAATTCTGCTATTCTTTGTACTCTAGGAAAAATGAATAAATAGAAGCATCATGTTCACAAATATTATTGCATATACTCAATAATATGATTGGAAATGTCTTTGCCCTGGATTAAATTCAAAAGAATTAGAAAGTAATTACACTTCGCTACATTATTATTGAAAGAACAAAATCTCCTCAGGCTAAGGGAATCATTTGCATTTGGTATATGTTAGATAAGAAAGTGGCTAGCACACGGGGTCCATTAAACTACATCTTGTAAGGCACTAGGCCAAATGATTTCAGGGCATCTCAAAGGTTCATAAAACACACCTGGATATGAGTCTTCTGATGGATCAGGTTCATGGAAAGTTTTGCTGAGGTTTACAGATCGCTTGTGTAAATCTCATTGGAGTCATTGTGGTTTTGGCATGGAATCAGAGAATATTGAACCTGAAACCTGTGGTTTGTTTTTAGACTATGAGTCACACACATGGTGGGTGGAAAGTGGTACAGCTCACTTGATAACAACGGTTTGCACCAGATGAGGGGCTGAAATTGGTTGCAATTATTCATACCTGAACACAGCACAAAACCAAGTGCCACAGTGAATATATCAACATGGAACCAGAAAAAATTAACTAATCCGAGGACTGCAATTATCACCTTTCTTCTCCTATTGTTCATATACACACCACATTTTAAACCAGCTCATTTGCCTATATGTACCTCATTTCCCTCTTACAGTTCCATCAGGGTCTTGATGACACCTGTCATTAAGACAGATGAGCTTGGTAGACAGCCCAAACATGAGTGGCCTAGAGGATGCCTGCGGGCAGCCTACAGATGTCCTAGAAATGGCTATATGGATGTGTAAATCTGAGTCAGGAAATATGTCAGACAAGCCTGTTTCCTGGCCTTGCACCCTAAGGTCGCTGTAAATGCAGTCATTATTACCAAGAACGATTTAGTAGTAACAGTTAGGCCAATACCTCTACTAATAATAGCTAAAAATAAAAGTTCTGTCTTTACTGCTAAATTAAACAATTCTGGATCCAGGGCACTGGAACAGAGTTACATGTACTGTTAAATTTTTAGAATGGTTTTTGGGGCATTTAAAGCCTGGATCAACTGGCACCCTCCCAAGCAATTCCTGGGCAGATCTGGGAGTTAACATACGCCAGAGACCTTTCCTAAGAAGTAGCTTGAATGTGGCCACCCAATTTTAGACGCTGTGGGAATTAGACCCTATTTTGGAGGCTACATAGTACGAACACGTACAGATAGTGCCATTTGGTGCCAGGGCCGGAGTATGTGCCCTGATACTGTTCTGTCTACTAGAATAGCTGTAGCCCATGGTGCTACTTCTGGTTGAGCAATATCTTAGCCTACAGGTTGCAGGAGACTGGGAAGATAAACTGGGGAAAGAATCACTTCATATGTGCCCTTCTGTCTTTCTCCAAGATTACTACAACTGGCCAATGGTTAGCCTTGCCACAGCATCCAGTGTGTCTCATTCCAAATTCTATAAAAACACAGAAGAAAAATGAGGGTCCCTACCCCAAGGAGTTTCTAATAACTAATCCTTTACAGTCTCCAGTTAGTGGTGCCTGAGGAAGCATTCCTTAACTCATGATTGTTCCCCTGATTAACTCGCACAGTAATTGTCTGATCCCTCAAGGAGATTTGATTGCATACAGTGCTCATTCTGCAATGTTCTCACTTGTAGAATCTGAAGCAAAAGAGAATCTTTCTGGTCATCTACTCTGCCTTTCTACACAACAGACTGGATCAGATTCACTCATTAAATATAACAACTTACGGTCAATGTTGAGTGCGCCTAAGCAACAAAACATCTAAGTCTTGGCCTGACTCCAACAAACATAAAACTAGCCACATCCCTTGGAAAGCTCTTCTGACGGTTGATAAATCCCATTTGAGAAACTCATTGTAATTGCCACCAGTAACCATAAACTATGTAGACTATTTGCCACAACATAATGTGGTTTCAAACGCCATACAAGAAGTACTGGATTTTAAAGAAGAATTTGTTTTTGGTTTTGTTTTCATTTAAGACAGTCGGTAAAAGAAAGGCCTAGTGATTCAAGAGAAAGCGCATAAATCAGGACCTCTGTGACTAGACACGGTCATGTTGCTGAATTCCTGTGACTTAAAGAAGTCTTAATGACTGTTCAGCTGGTGGACCCTGGATAATTGCCATTTGTAAGGGAAATCCTCTGTTGCTGTGCAGTTGCTGTCACGTAATCCTACACGTCATTTCTTACAGTTTAAATGTCTCTGAGGATTTCTGGCCCTTCTAAGATCTCTGTCTGCCTCTTTGCCCCTAGAGACATTCTTCCGTCTCTGGAGACAGGCGGTGAGGATCTGCACATAGGTGCACTCTTCTGTGGTTTAGACCATGGAGAAAGAAAATCCACTTGGTTGTATAAGAACTTCTCAGAACAGAGATTAAAGTCTGTCTGATGGCGAAGATAACCTACAAATTATACTCTACCTTTTTTTATCAAGATATCTGCTTGTAGTAGCACACCTGGCTCATTTTTAGAGTAGAACTGATGTCCCTAGTAAAAACTAGGAAATCTGCAATTTTCAACTGTCTCATCAGCCAAGTGATCTTCAGATGTACAGTCCTGTCTCTTATGTTTGCTAATATTTAAATATCTGTAGTACTTTAACACAAGTGTATGAAAACTGAACCTGAGTTAATTCCTCCTAATTTTAGGTGACTAGTGTAAATCAGTCTTCCGATCTTCTTCTATAGTTAACAAAAAGAGGCCAACAGGCAAAATGACCCCCGATCCTAAATGCCTAATAAGCTGATCAGATTTAGATGAATTAAGTCAAGACCTGTCTATCTTTTAGTGCCCAAACTTGCACAAACGAAGTTTCACTGGCAAGTTAATGACATGTCAATGTTAACCTAAATAACAGATTTCTCTATTTGGGCACTATTTCCAGTTAATCACCTGGAAAACAGTCACTAGTGCCTTGACCTGAAAAGAACTAATGATTTACACTTTTTACTTGCTGAAAATTTAATGGATTTTTCTAAGCTAAAATAAAATTAAATTTCTCTCCAGTCCCATAGTCATCAAATTACTATTTTCATTTAGAAACTGACAATAAAAATCATGGTTAGTTTGGAAAGAGGGGCTTTTGGCCTTGCTGAAATAACTGCCCAAATACTTAAACACCTATTCACTTCAGTGGGATTAGCTCTTCCTTCCTAGTAGACTGTCTGCTTGATGCTTAAGAGTAAAAATATTGGTTTCACCTCGTTCAAGGCTTCATGGGTTAGAATGAAAATTCAAATGTGTAAATTCCAGTAGAACCACTCTGGATTTATAATATTGGAATATATTTACTAATATTGGAATCAGGATCTTTCAGTCACTGTTTCTACTGACCTGAGTTTTCCATAATTATTATAAGCTAATTCTGAATTCATAGCACTGTCTGACCCAAGAGCAATGAAGGCCCCATAATCCAGACCACAGAAGAAACAACCAGCGAATAGACTGACCTTTCCTAGGAAGTTCATAAAGTACAATTTTGAAAATATATGAGAGGTAAATAAACAAACAAATGGGAGCAACAAAAGACAAAATAACAGCAAAATAAATGTGATCACAAAAGCAAGACCTCTGCTGGCCTCCAACGGCTCTTGATGCTACAACACGACCTTTGCCCTTACAATGAACTTCATCTGTATTAGGATTCTGCATAGCTGTCCATGACCTTCTTCTGACTTTGTTCCATGAAAAAGAAAAAGGGGTAAAATGTTCAGTTCATTGACTTCATAAAACTACTGGCATTTCTTCCTTTTCAGGTAAAACCTTACGCTAAAACCAATTTGAAAAAATTGAGATAAAATGAGATAAAATGAAAATAAATGATACAAGTTTTGTCTGGAGAAGAAAACGTATTGATGCACAAAACTAGTGAGATTTGCAGTCCAAAAAGTTTATTTCCCTGTGAGTTATGATTGAATTAAACTTAGAGGTTGACTGGAAATATTTGTGGACTAGGTGAACTACAAAAGGAAGAAAACATTTTTCTCTGCCTTTTCAAATGGAAAGGAACACAAAACAAAATGTTCCATGTATAAGTTTATACCCACATAAAGGTATAATAGGAAACCAGACTTGTAAGTTTGAACTGTTCCAGATTTACTCAACAAAATGATAGAGAAATTAAAACAGAGACACTGGCACAGTATGTTGCAACTATACACTATATTGCAGAGGAGATTTAACTTAAGATTCAAGTTAAGAGCTGGAGTTATAGTAATAGAAGAAAACAAAAGCAGATTGAAGGGGCAACACTCTCAGGTCTATGAATAACACTTTCATTGATGGAAGAGATTGATTCATCTGTAGGAGGGGAAATTTTTCCTTTTCTGTGTTCAGTTTTCAAGAAAACAAGGAAAAACTGCCTTGTGAACCTGATATTAAATGCTGTGAACTATGTTATTCTAAACCAGACGAATACAAAGCCAATCAAGCAGTAGTCCAGATACATTGCTTAGGAATGAATCTTACTATTATTCAGCTAATCTGTCAAATTTTGGGAATAAACGCCAAAAATTACTATTCCCCCCACTCCCAGCCCCCTTTCCAGGAAATAGTGGCCTCTGTAATAAGGCTAGAGGTAGACATGTGATAAAAGAAGTTAACAAAATTATTAAAAGAGAATTTGAATTATTATTCAAAGAGAATAATATGAGAAACAAGGAAATACCCAAGAAACATGAAGCATCCAGACACCTTTGAATTGTCATGGAAGAATAGAGGCTTGTTTTCATTGTCTATAACAGAAAATGCAAATGCAAGTATAAAGGCAAGATATACAGTCAAAATTAAACTTCAACACCAGTTGAAGGAGGTTTTTCGGGAAATATCCCAAATTGTGCGACAAATTCATCATTTTCACTCCTCAAAGAAACCATTAGTATCTGGTGAAAACTCTGGGACACAACCAACTGTGTATAGGGAACAGAGATCTTGAAGGTGTACGGCAAGAAAATCTAGCCAGAAGAGCAGAAATGGTTTAGAGAATCATTATGAAAGGAAAAGATTGGAAAAACCTAAGGCTGAGTGAATTTTTTTGTGGTTTAAATGCTTTGCACCCGAAACGAGGGTAACAGCTCCAGGAAGTCCTAACAGGAATGACTACTGAATGAGCAGTAACGAACACTTTAAAAGCAAAAGGTAAATGATTGAAATTAAGAAGGGACAAAAAATTGCTTTAAAAGATTCCCCAGAAAAGATATTAATAATCACATATTTCCTAGCTATGTGTAAGCTGATAACATTGATCAGGTTAGACCCATAGTCACCTATCACTGTGATATTCTACACAAAAACAGGAGAAGTGCAAATTAAATTAACAAGGTACAGAAGATGCACTGTCTATTGACAAGATGGTAAGGAAAATTTTCATATCCAGAAAAAGAATCCCAAGGGACTGTGGAGAGATTACATGATGGTGTTTGATCTACATCCACATTTCTGCAGGTGGAAAACATGGAGGAAAAAAAGCAGGGGTGGAAGATCTCTATGGGATGCCTGCGGTTTATTGTGGAAAATATCATTATCACTACATAGAGGATAATCTTAAACTCTGTGGCATGCCAGAGAGGATAATGTAGCTGCAACAAAGAGCATCAATATCTTTTCAAGTGATGTTCATGTGCAGCTTGGGCTGAACCATTTCCAGAAACAAAGGCTGAATTGGGAGTGGGGAGGCAAAACAAGTGACAAAGGCATTGACATGTTGTCTCCTGAAGAGATCTACAGAGCTTGTCACTTAAACTGTCAGCGAAGATGTTAGCATGCAAAACTTAGCAGGTGCCATCAACTTCAAATACTCCACAGTGACCACTTCTGGTCCATTAGTACCCATGTCATTCTAGCCATGTCTTGCCACGTCTTGGCGTGTTGGGATAAGATCGGACTCTGGGAGAATAGAGACTTTTAGGCAAAATGATCACGGCTGTAGAGCTGAAAATGTAAAAGATAACTGCATGTCTTTAGATGGAAAGAAAGATGGAGGCTGAATAATAGTGAAGATACTGTGTTTACTGAGCGTGTACTTATTGTATATCCCAGCTAAAGTATCGGTGTTCATAATGACTAGAAAGAAAAGGCTTTATAATGACTCGAAGGAAAATTGTGGAAAACTCATTTAAGAATCACAAGGAGAACATTAAGCCTGCACTAAGAAGTAGGAGGCAAATCTTTTCTTTAGAGAAATGGGTGAAAAATCTCAAAAATGGAAGAAGTGAAGAGGAAGTTACTACCACTACACAAGATTATTACCTCCAGGCAGGTTGAACAGGAGTCCAAGTCTTGAAAACTGGAGAAATCAGTGACAAAATAAAATACTTATCCATAGATTATAACACATCTTGGCAGCAGGGTTGGGTTTGAGGGTTTTTTTTCCTAATTCAAGTTGGCTACATTTGTAGTAGTAAAGCAAGCAGTGCCAGACCCTGTTTTTCAGAGTGGAGGTCAACTGAAGCAGCCTGGCTGCTCAAACACAGGCTGGCGACATCCAAACCACCTACGGTGAATGGTCCCAGGCTCTAACTCTAAACTTTTGGGAGATTGTTACTCTGGGCCAAGACCAAACCAGGGAAAATGTTAAGAATTTAACAGAATGGAGAAGAAAGGGATGAGATCCTGCTCTAACACTCTTTAATTTAGTAGTATAGTTTAGCTGTGATACACAGCAAACTTCACCTTCCAAATCCATTGATGGAAGCTAGAAAAAAAGAACCTGACTGGTTCTGAAGGCCTCTAGACACCTATGTTGGTGGCCAGCTTGCTCAACTTAGACTTAGACAATTGACTCCTAGGCCATAAAGTTTGAGGAGATGAATTATCTATTTCGTTTATCCTAGGCCACACTCAGGTTGTCCACAGCTAAGTTCTCTCCCTTGCTCCTGGGTCCCTTTTCATAAATCCTCAGTTTCTGCAGGACCCTCAGTTTCTCAGCAAGACTGCAGTTTCACTTGTCTGGCATATGTGGAGCCGCACCATCCTTTCCCTGGCTTTTCATCTCACCTCATGTCTGACTGCAGTCAGGCTGACTCTTTCTTAGCCTCTAGATCAGTAGGGTTGGGAAAGGTGTAGAATCATAGAATCGCTAAGTTTGGAAAAGACCTCTAAGATCATCAAGTCCAACCGTCAACCCAACCCCCCCATGCCCACTAAACCATGTTGCTAAGTGCCTCATCTACACGTCTTTTAAATCCCTCCAGGGATGGGGACTCCACCACTGCCCTGGNGCAGTAGGATGTTTGGGAAGGACAATTTCCTTGGATCTTCCAGCTGAGAACAGGAAGCTCTTTCCAGGGTGGTGGGCACAGCATAAAGCACTGTGATGTGACATGTTGCCTCCACCAGGAAAGCTGGCTTAAGGCACCATTATCACCTCTCTCTCTCCTTCATGGCTGCACGCTCCTGTCCCCGTGCCAGGTCAAAATGATCTGGGTTAAAAATAGTCTTCCATTTTTTTTCCCCCTCCTGGATAATGGGTCATCTGAACCCAAGTCATTTCAGTCACCTGGTTCAGAAAGTGCCACCACAAATGGTTGTAGTGAGGTGGGGGTTGGTCTCTTCTCCCAAGTAACCAGCGATAGGACGAGAGGAAATGGCCTCAAGCTGCGCCAAGGGAGGTTTAGGCTGGATGTTAGGAAAAAATTCTTTACTGAAAGAGTGGTCAGGCCTTGGAACAGGCTGCCCAGGGCAGTGGTGGAGTCACCATCCGTGGAGGTATTTAAAAGACATATAGATGAGGTGCTCAAGGACATGGTTTAGTGGGCATAGGGGGTGTTGGGTTGATGGTTGGACTCGATGACCTTAGAGGTCTTTTCCAACCTTAATGATTCTATGATTCTATGATTACCCCCGAGGAGCTGGCATACGGCACTGTGAAGGTGGAAAATGTGGCCAGGAGCAGGGTAACTGCTCCACTTGGCTGCATTGCTAGGGACAAGTCAGGCTAACGTGAGAAGAAATAGAAGTACAGGTTAGTCTCTTCCAAAGAGATGGAAAAGAAGTCAGGAGAATCTCAGGTTTGTCAGGAAATACCGCTGGGAACAGAAGAAAAAGGAGTTGTCATGCCCAGAATTTATTATAAGAGTCCACCGCAATTGGCACATTCACCGAATCATCAGCACAAATGCATCTTCTGATCCCACTCATACCCTAATTATTTATGCATTTATTAGTTATATTATGATAATGCTGAGTATCCCACATCATGAGCAGGACCCTGTTCTGTCAGGAACTATGCAACCATAAGGTGCTACCTAAGGGCTGTCTTATTTTGTTGAATTCCTGGTTATTAGGTAGAGAAAAGTTAAGCCACCTGGGACATGCCTCCTGGGAGAGTGTGGGAAACTCCATTACTAGAAGTTTATTTAGGGATTTTATACCCAGTTGCAAAACACTGGACTTCTGTCACAAGTTGCCTTCCATTGACCCGAAACAATATCTGATGTATGAAGTCCTCGAATGGCTGAACAACATTCTTCTACATCACCCCTTCATGTAATTAATGGGTAAGTAACTAATGTGACAGTAATTCCACAAGCCCAAAGGATTAAGTTAATGTGGGTAAACTAACAGCCCCAGCAGCTAAACGATTTGCGTCACAGGGAATGCAAACGCTGAGGTAATAACATCTGTTAGAATAACTGACCAGCAACAGGTACCAGAGATACTTGCCTTCTTCCCATCAACAGTGTAGAGCTTCCTCACTGGGAATTGCAGGATCTCTGATATCTCATCCAGGAGCGTTTTGAAACTCCTGGCATTTCTGCGGTTCAAGATAATTGGGCGCCGAAAACCACTTTCTCCATTCTTAACTAGAGTGATTTTCTTGGGTATTCTGGGGCCATGATGAGTGAAAGGTGTGGAATAATCTTCAAGCTTGCCTTCCTGAGCTGCTCTTCTTAAGGTACTGGAGGGACGACCGCTTCGTGGAGGGCCTGGCCTGTGTCCCCCAGAAGTAATGTTAATAGGCTTGACGTATTTCTTGTCAGAGCAAAGGTAGCATCCTCCATCCTCCAGCTGGTCCAGCTCACTGATGCAATGTATTCCTCGTGGGGTGGTGATGGTCCGTACCCCAAATGGCAGTGGGACCCGGTGAGAGAGGTCATCCATAAGTGCATTGAAGCTCTTGAAGCTTCGCTGGTTGATGGCCATCTTGACTCCCGCAAACTGAGGATCTCCACTCTTGAAGAAGGTTATTTTTTTGGCTGGGGGTACCTTGGTGACAGTGCTTGTCCGAGCCACGGGGGGAAAGGGCTGCTCATAATTGTAGGAGCTGGTGGTTGACAGGTAGTCAGCAGGCACCTGAGTCATCCCTCTTGCTTAAAGGTAACTACAAGAGAAGCAAAACAGAGTAGGGTTTGTTTGAGCCATGCAGAATCAGTGCCTGACTAGCATGGGAGCAGATTGTTTTCCTCATAACAGTTTTACCATCTATGCTTGATCAAGAGCAGATTGTACCAACATGGAATTATGAACTCACTGGCTCAGGTAGATACGAGGAAACACAGAGGGACGAGCAGCCATAACCCTGCTCCTCGCAGTTAAACCATCCTTGTCCTGCAGATGCCAATGAGAATTCAGTCAGTGTGAGTCGCCCCTGAGGCACAAAAAGCATGAGTCAGACCCCAAGCAAAACCCACAAAAAAATGATATTTGTGTACTGTTGTCCTTTTGAGTTTTGTGTCTTCCTTGCTTATATTTTTGAGGTTTTCTCTGAAACTACTAGAGCCAGTGATTACTTCAGTTTTATTTTTACAAGCAGAGCGCTAAGATTCTCATGTAACCCTTCAACCCCATGAACTGGAGCATAACAAAAAACAAGACAAAACTGAATTTGTCCATGTAGCGATTGCTCATTGTAGCACACAACCACTCCTGAGTGTACCGAGGGGCAGAGTAGCCGGGTTTTAGAACAGCTGCATGTGGCCATGCCAGAGTGTGCTAAGGCAAGATATGGATGGAAATCCATGGCAGTTATGCAAACAAATGTGGTAAGAAATATCACAAGGCTTCAGATAGAAATACAAAAGTTGGTTCTGTTAAACAGTGGAAAAATTGGAATTCAGCCTCATAAGCACAGGTGTGAGGAGAATGCTCTGCTCAATTTGTGTCGGAGCACCTGGTGTCCTTCCTTTTTAAAGGTAAATTGACTTTAGTGCTTAAGTCTGGAGGTTGAAACCCACCTTTTGGAACCCAATTGTTTTTAATGTCTTTGCCGTGATGGAGACAAGTAGAAAAGAGACTGGACTCTACTTTTTCTTGCTTACCCTTATCAAATGCATTGTCTTGGAAGTCAATCACTAAAATATTCAGATCCCTCAATGGAACAAAACTCCTATGCCAAAAAAGAAGGTGCTTTATTTTTGACATGGAAAAAAACCCCAAACAACACTGTTTACAACTGCTAAAATACTGGCTGTAATGAGTATGACGAATGTCTATTAAATGAATATGAACAGTAATTCCTCAGCTCACATTGAGTTAGTTACTCAAAATGGCGACTCTCAAAATGGCATTTAGAGATGTCATCTTCTGATCAGAAGTTACTGCTCACTTATAGGCAGCAAACCATTTGAATTGTTAGTAAGAAATACAGTAGCTTGTCCTGTAGCATGCAGAAGATCGTTCTGGCTACGAACACCTACATCCAATTTACTTTCCAAATTATGTTCTTAGTTGATAGCAGTTTTCTATGGCAACTTCAAAAAAATCTCTCATAAGAAAGAAATTTTTTAGTGTTCACAAATGACTTAGAAAACAATAAATGTATTTCTAATGACGTGTTTCCTTCAGTATGCTCCTGGTTACACTTCTTGCAACAGCTGAATAAAGTTCTAGTTTTCAAGAAAATAGTCACGCTATTCACAAATTATTCTTTGGAGAACCAGTTCAGTGACCGCTGTAATTAATTGGAATTTTGTCATTGATTGCAGAGGTGCAGCATTCAAAAAGCTGTAAACGCCGATTTTCTTCACATTTTAGAATAAAACCATTATTTTCTTACTATGCTACTCTTAAGTGAAATATTTGTGCACTTTGTATTACAGCAAATTCACTCCTGCAATAAATGGAAGTTTAACCTAGGCTAGATGAGAAAAGACATTTGAAAGATTATTATTTGGAAAATCTCTGCTTTTATATATCCATGCACACTGAAAAAGATTTCAGTATGATTTATTCTTTCCATGTACATATTTCACCAAGCAATTATTCACTTATTTATTTCCTAGCTAAAGGTCAATCCATCACTCTATCTTCCAGGGGGAAAAAAAAAATCTAATTTCTCTATTTTTCAACAGCTTTCAGAAAGGTGGCTCTAATTTTTTCTCCATGAGTCCACATTAGAGCTTTCAGACACCGGCAGCATAATTTCCAAACAAACCCAGACAAATTGGAGTCCCTGGACCAATGGTGGTCCACAATATGCTGGCTGCACTCCCAGAAATCTACCTGCTTCCCAAGGATTTATTCTATCTTTTTTCAAGTTGTTAAATCATATTGAAAGAAGTATAAAAAATTAAAACATAGGACAAACCATAACATACTTTCCCAATACTAATTTTCTTCGGGAATAATTTCACAAGACTGTTAAGGGATCATTGTGAAGGAACATTGTCCCTTAAGTTTTGGGTGATACAGTTGGTTACCCACCCAAGCCTAGAGGGTCTGTCAGATCTGCTCTTATGAAACAGTATACAATGTGAAGAAAGAGCCTTCCACAAAAACCTTGCATGAAATATAAACAGTTCCCACAGGGAGAAGTTTTGTATTGTCCATTTGAAGTTTCAGAATGGGAAGGGGATTCTACTGAGTATCTGGCAAGGCAACAAAAATGGTCATTTTGCCCAAATACCCCTTTTTACAGATACATAACAGAGGAGTCTCAATGCATATTTTTGTACTTACATTTAAATACTTCATGCCTCTTGCTCAAGATGACTTTTTCTTATAGAATATCCAAGAGATTAAAAATAAATCAACAAAATAATTTTAAAAAACCCCAACACAGCCAAGAACCACCTCCAGGACCTAATGCACTGGACAATGCAAAGAAAAACGTTAGCAGGTTCCATGCTGTCAATCAAACTGTCCTCAAAAAGACTGACCACAGCTTGGAGGGTTAATCAGGACTGTGTTGCTAAGGATAGAAAGAAAAGCTACCTAAGCTGCTGGAGAAGGCTCTCAAATCCACTGGGGCTTTAGGCACAGTTTGCCCAATCCTTCTCTTGCTTGTGCCCATGTAACTCGGGTATAAATCTGACTCGGTGACACTCCTCTCAAATCGTACCAGTATAAGTGAGAATGCATTCAAGGCCAAAGCCGTAATATCTTCCTCTTGCATAAAGGCCTGCAGAGATCTGGATAACTTTCCTGAGCCACCCCACTCATCAAGCCGTTAACCCACCCGCTCATCAACTGTATTTGGAACCAGATTTATCCTTTGGGTAGCTCCAGGGAAATCAACGGAGCTAGAGTAAAGACAATGGTAGCTCTTAAGGATTTGTATGTATGTTTGTTACTTCTCAGCTGGTTGATAGTCACTTACTCAGGACATAGATGGCTGAGGTTCATAATTTTTCAGTGAAATATTACCTTAACAGGAAAGACTGGTGAGTCCTAACCCATCTAATTAGATTCTCAGATGAATGCACAACAGCTGGATCATTGAGATTTGGGCATGAAATAAAGACAGACAAGCAACCCGTCAATGACAAATGATGGGAAATTACTTGTTCTTTCATAATTCGCCTATGAGAGCCTTCATGCTTTCTCTCACACTTCCTTTTTGCAAAGAAAACACACACACCCACCAAAAAAAAATTGATCAGTTGGATTCAGGTACAAAACCAGTGGGAAACCTCACTATTGTATGGACTGGAGTTCTTGTCTTCTAGCTACTCACATAGCCATTGCACCTGTGCACCAATGTCACTTCCAGCTCTAAGCACCTTCTTTTGTAGAAAGCAATTACTTGCAGAGAGGTCAGAGTCATAAAGGGTTTTTCTTGGACGGGCAGGGATTTGGGGATCCTACAAGAATAGGTTCATCAAGTTTTACATCTCCAATCCTCAGCATGAATCTTCCAAATGTAAGGTTAGTGTTTGAGCCATTACGTAGTCCTCCTTATACAGCATTGCTTTTCCACCTGAGGACAGCACACCTTTCAGGGTCCAGAGACCTGGATCCTTGATCCAGAAGAACAAGGTCATCTCTCTGTAGGCTTGCATCTACTATAAGAGGTCAGCAGCTCTACTGGAAAGTTTGTAGGAGTCCATCCATGGGAAAGACTGAACCCCTCATGGAGGCCCTTCTACTCAATCAGGACTGTGCCAGGCAGCCTGGCCCCTTTTTTTCAATTTCCCACCACAGTTCAAAATGACATCTCAAACAGACTAAACCATAGCAGACAGGCAAGCCACGCACTTCTAAACTGTATCAAACCTCTGCTATCCAACTTCACAGAGGAAGCCATGTGACCATGTGGTTGGGCATCCATTACATGATCCCTTAGCCAAAATCCAATACAGCTGCAGCACATCTCTTCACATCAGCCTTCACCTTCTGTCCTTCACACTAGGCTTGTTATCTCTGAGGTTTTTTTGCAGCCTTCCCTCTGTTGCGGACATAGAAGAAGGAGAGGAATCCAGGTACCACTCTAGAAAATGCCTGAGCTGAGGCAGGGGAGCTGTCAGAGAATTTGACTCAAAGGATTGAGCACCAAGTCTGTAACCTCTATTTGAGAGATGAGAAGGCCTTTATGAGAAGTATCCAGATTTAATTAATATGCTTTAATTTTTCAAGAGTCTACCCTGTCCAGCAGCAACAGTTCCAATAGTTAATCTCACTTATTGTTAAACATCTCTGCCTTTTCTCTAGCCTGAATATGCCTAGTGTCAATTTTTGTATGGCTTTTGTTGATAAATTAATGTTCAGACTTTTTTACTGGAAGTTTCTTTTCCCATACAAGTAATTGTAACTTCCATTTTTACAAAGTCATTTCTTCCAGACAGAACAAAAATTTACAGGTCACCCCCTGGCATGGGGCTGTTTGAAAAATCCAGGTGTGCGTTCTAGGGAAATCATGAACCAGATTATTTAATTTGAAATTTTTCCCAGAAAATGTGGGAGTTTCTGGCAAAAAAATTGAATCATTGTTTTGTAACATCTAACCATGTTTCTCTAAAAAGGCTTATTTCAATTTGCTCTGTGCCCTTTTTGAGAAAGAAAAGTATTTTTTAAAATGTCAAAGTGATCTTACTAAGAAGGAGTATTTATGGTCTGACCAAGCCAAAGTATTGTATGGAAAATGACAAAAGTGGAGACATTTGATTCATAAAAGCGAAAAGCATTGAATTGGAAGGCACTGTATCCATTTGCCTGTGATATAGGAACTCCCCACAAACAAAACAGGTAGATGGTATATTTTTCCTTTAATGTATTTGTTACTTAAAATTATTTGAAAAGGATTGTCAAACTCTGTGTAGGACTTGAAGTTTTTCATTGTCTGGAAAAGAGGTTTCTGATAGCTGACCCTGTCACCCTGTTCCGTGGCTGAATGAGCTTACAGTTCTCTCCTTCACCTAGGTCCTCATCAGAGCTGGTGTTAAATACAAGCAAAACCATCGCTTGGTAGGAATGGTGAGTTAATAATCATTGCAACCATCCCTTGAACCACATCCCCGCTGGACCAGTAAGCTAGAAGGCATGCTGGAGATGTAAGCCTCTATCTCCTGTGCTAAAAAAAGCCTGGATTTGATGGCACCTACAGCTTATACCATTTTCCTCCACCATTCTCAGAGGGGAACACGGGCCCATCTGTCTAAGAGGCTTTGGATTCATTACATCTAAGATCTTTTATTTCTTTTCCTTCTCTTCTGGAATTCAGTTGGGAATCTACCATATGGATATCTCCTCTATTACAGCTGTACTGTGCCTACATCCTATTCCTTACAGGTGAGGACAGTCACGGTCCTAAGCAGAAAAAACCACAATGTTAGCTTCTCTCAAGTCCTCTCTTGGAGCATGCACTTACCCAAGCATTGGTGTCTGTGCCTACGAGCTGGATGTTTTCCTACTCAAAGCAACAGTATAAGACAGGTTGTTCTTTGCAGAGCCCTAGGGCTGGAATGGCAGGGGCAGGACAGAGCCCTAGGGCTGGAATGGCAGGGGCAGGACAGCTCTTGACATGGCTACTCGGGTCCTGCACTTGGGCCACAACAACCCCAGGCAACGCTCCAGGCTTGGGGAAGAGNTTTTCCAACCTTAGTGATTCTATGATTCTACTCAGAAACCCTCATTAGTGACCTGGATGGTGACAGAGGACACCCTCAGCAAGTTCCCCAGTAACACCGATTTGTTGGGAGCAGCTAATGTGCTGGATGGCAGGACTGCTATTCAGAAGGACCTTGAAAGGCTGGAGAAATTAGCTGACATGACCCCCAGGAGAAGAAAACACCAACCGTGTGTCAGGGACAGAAAACCACCATGCAGGAAGGCAGGCTCAGGCTGACTGATACCAGCTTTGCAGAAATGGATGTGGACAAGAAGTTGAACAGGCGTCAGCAGTGAGCCCTCATGACAAAGAACACCATCCACATACTGCAATGTATTAGCAAGAGTGTCCTAAGCAGTCTAAGAGAAGTCACAACTCCCTTCTGCTTGGCTCTTTTGAGAGCACATCTGGACACCATATCCAGGTTTGCTCTCCCGAGTACAAGATACTGGTGTACCAGTGGGTCCAGTAAAGTCCACCAAGACCATAGGGCAAAATAGGAGCACATGATGTGCAGGGGGAGGGCAAGAACACTAGAATTGTTCAACCTGGAGAGGAGATTTGCAGGCATTCATAACATTGTCTATAATTACCTAGGACATGGTTATAGAGAGCCAGACTCTCCCCAGAAGCACGTAGGAAAGCGTTAAGATGTGGCAGGTACAAGTGGCAGCATGCAAGGTGCCATTTGGGTATTGGAAAAAAATTCTTCATGATGGTGATTGAAGACTGGGACTCAAGAGGTGGAGGAATAGTCAACCCTGGAGATATTCAAAATAGAGCAATCTGATCCATTGGACCTGGCTGTATGTAGTTGGACCAGAGAACCTCCAGAGTCCCTACCAGCCTAGTTTATTCTGTGATTCAGCGAACCTAAGGCAGCTTCTCCAAAGGTTGTCTGCACTCTGCTTGGCTCAGGCTCGTGTGACAATTAAGATCCTGTTAAGTGCCAGTTTAATATGATATGTCCTTTGTAATGATCTGAACTGTGCCATCTTTGGAGATGTTTTCTGTGATCTGATGGAACATTCCACCTCTAATTAATTTCACATTATTTGCTCTTCCCTTTTGTGATTACTGGATTTACTTCTAAGAAAATTAAATATTCATTTATAAATGTGAGGCAGATCCTAGTAGATAAGGCTTTCTTGTTGATGTTTTGGGGTTTGGGGGTTGGTTTGGGGTTTTGTTGTTTGTTTTTTTTTTTTTTTTAAAGAACATATTGGTTTTTCTTTATTTGGGTCCATATCAGTTTGAAACAAGACAATCTTCAAAGCACAGCATTCCAAATTGTATTTCCAGCTACTGCCTTCAACACAAAGGATTACATTGCATGTAACATAGGTAATCAAGAAGCCCAGTTTTCTGGAGGATAAGAATTAGTCTCAGGGATCAAATTCACCTAGAGCAAATCTCCCTCCTATTCTAGATGCATTATGTAATTACTTTTTCAGCCATAAACCATGGGTGCAAAGAAAGAAAACCCTCTGAAATCACTAAAAAAATAGGGGTTTTTTTCAATGCTCCTTATTTTTAAAAGCATTTATTTTGTAGACAATGTCCCTAGAGTTGTTACATCAGTCTTCATGGACTTAAAATGATGAACTTGAGTCTCTTCAACATGAGACAAAATACAGTTGAAAAACATGATTACTTTGCCAAGAGTCACCCTCACCGTGCAAATTACAGGTGCATTTATGAAGTTGAAGACCAAAGCTCATGGTACCAGCAGCAGTTCAGAGAATAGGGACTGAACCTACAGGATTGGGACCTCAGACTGGACAGACCTTACCAAGGTTGGGTCCTCAGCGCTATCCTGAGACTTTGTTCAAACTCCTGAGTCACAAGATTTGCCTTCTGCTTAGGAGGAAACAGAATAGTTGTAGATGATAATAAACATAATACAACAAGATGATGGACAGCACACAGAGCATCTGTTATGTTCTCTTGGTGAGCAGAAAGAGACAGGGACATGGTGGTGCCCCGTTCATTATTCCTTCCCCTACATACCCTGTTGTCTCCCATCAATTAGTTCTCCTCAATACAATCATACTGTGACAGCTCCCCTGCGAGTTAATCCCGCTGTTAATCACAGTCCACTATGAAATTATTCTTCCACTGAAGAGAACAGAGAAGCCCTAACACAGAAGATTGTTTTTTCTTTTATTAAAGAAATGTAGAATTTGTCTTTCCTAAAATGAAAAAAAGGGCTTAAGAAACCCGAGGCAGAGAGGCCAGTTCTGCCATGTACTCACACCCAGCTGTGGTCTATCGAAGGAGCAACGCTGTGACACAGCCATGACTACACACACTTCTGCAACAGGCTCCGCCAAGCAACAGTTGCATCTGGGTGTTTCGGACTGCACACAGTTCAGCTCCACCAACGGTTCAGAAATATCGCTAGAAGTTGGGGACACTGCTTTTGTTTCAGAGGGTATTTCTAGTGTGCCGTAGCCAAGTAGCTCTTAAGAATATTGCTCTTTTCATGGTTTTAGGTAACCTGCGCTGCCCTTTACTCACATTTCTGACAATACTGGGGAGAATAACTGCACATTTCCTTTTGAGGTGGGCTTGAAATTTTACGTCCAAGCTGATCTGCATGTTTGTGCCAGGAAACTGATAAACAGATGTGCTATTTATCACGTCAGATGCGGGTGATAGCATGGCAAGATCGCAGCAGCTCGCCAAGTTCTGGGCCAGAAACCTAGAATTGACACAATTGACTACATAAAAGGAACAAGATCACAAGAACAATTTCCTCCTCATCAGAAGGATGAAGTATGGTGTGATTAGCAGGGTTTTAGCAGTCCTTTTGTCTTCTCATGAAGACTGTCTGGTATGCATGTCCCTTGGTTATGTGATCACAGCCACACAAGGTGGCTCCTCCGCCTCCCGTTTCTCATTCCAGGGCTGTTTCCATCTCTAAGGAGGATATAAAAGCTCAGGCACAGAAGAAGTTTATTATAGACAACCAGTTGAGATTTCCTAGGCTGGTTAACTCATACACACCCACTCCCCTTAACAACCCAAGCTTTGCTTCCTCGTCTTCCTGTAAGTAAAGGGGAATGAAGAAAGAGGCTGAGCAAAGCTGATTATGTGAGTATTCAGGAAAGCAAAACAGCTGACTAAAGTGAGCATCTGAAGAACTAGGAATATGCACAAAAAACAGAACCTGAGGCAAGGCATGCCTAAAAAGTGACAACCAGGAGCCAATTACTGAGAGAGAAAAACCAAGAAAGTCACCGCGATCTTTGAAGAGCTTTCGATCTACAGCTGGATCTGGACATGGCAGCTATATGTCAATAGAAGAAAACTCACTGTAGGTCCCAGCAACTGCAGGTGTTGGAAGCTTTTTTTTCCAATTTCAAACCCATTCCAATCCTTCTTCCTCAGGACAGCGCCCAACTCTGCAGACGTACGGGCACCTCATTGCACGTACCTCCAGAGTTCGATGTGGGGCCACCCATGTGGGCAACAAAACAACCGCCTGCATCCCAGTGTTTCCCTCCGCCATAAGGCACAAGTTAATTTCCTCTACACCACCATCATCTCCCAATTTAAATTTCCAACAGAACGTTTACTGGAGATTATTAAACCTTTGATATGTGATATTTGCTTTTTTCCCCAGTATGGATCTCATTTTTCTGACCATTTCTAACATTTCTAGGCCCCTTTATACCATTTCTTTTTTTTTTTTCTGATGCCCTCAGTTCCTTCCAAATTATTATCAATTTTGATTCTCATTAATGTGTTTTTTGCACTCTTAAAAAATTATTTCAAAAGATATTAAATCAAATCAGATCCCTCCACATTTCAATAAGTATACACTTTCTCTCTCACTTTTTCAATATGTTTATTACTGAATCTGTGGACAGCTTTTATTCATCCAGCAATGTGTCTTCTAAAACCCTTTGAAATAACTTTCTAAACCAAATCAAGCACTGTATAAAATCTGGTGAACTGTAGAAGCAGTCAAGTTTCTCTGGCGTTGTGTATTTATTTGGCCTTTTGTCTAGAGTTCTCGTGCCATACAGCTGTGTACTTATTTCTTCCTTAATATTTGCTCCATGATGTTAGAAGACACAATGTCTCACCTGGAGTGACTTTCTCCTATTCGCTTTGAGTAGTAGGGAAAAAAAATCAGGGATATTACTCCAGCCCTTTCTCCTTTATTCATCCCCGTTAGCATCAGTTGCCTTTGGGAAGTGATACAGTTGGTTTCTCAATTCATTCCCAAATGTCCAACACTCCAACATGATCAGCAAAGCTGATATGTGTGCTCTCTGATATTTTCAAGGATTCCTCCACTTGTTCTTTATCAACTATATTTTTTTTTAATAGTGACTTCCTTCCTTACTTTAAATCCTGTCCAAACTACTCTCCTATAGTTTTCTTCTTTAGGAGAGATTGGTTTTTAAAGGTGTTCAATAACTCAGCCACTTTTGAATCATTGTCCTCTTCTTTCACTTATTAATGATCCTGCTTTTTCCGCTACTTTTGCTCTCCCCTCAAGATTTACACCCTTCCAATTTTACTTATTCTTGATTTTAATTCATGTCAACAGAACTTTGACCTCTCATCAAGGGTAGCATTGCTAATACTGGTATCCTGGCCAAAGTCTAAATGTGGCGATTTCTGCAATTTTTGCTTGCCTACACTTTTAACACAATGAACTGTTCTTTCTTTTCCCCATCTGTTGAATCTCAGTGCAAGATTCTCAGATCAGATGAGCCAGCAGGACTCAGTGGAGCTCATGAGATCTCTTGGGATTAGCGCTTGCCTAACACCAGCTCCTTTCAGGCACTGTACAGGAGCAGAAGGGACAATGCTTTCTCTGCCCCTCCAGCTGCCTGACAATGGTGGGTATTTCCTACACCCATGCCTCTTCCCAGATGTGTTGGGGCCATTCTGGAAGAACAAAGTGTTGTGGTGGGGTAGTACGGGTCAGGTGGCTCCACAACTGCTCAACCCCAAACAGGGTCTGAGAGATCATGTGCAACCAGGGAGCAGGGACAAGGATCAGCCAATGCCTGGGCACCGTGGGACAAATATATCCTAGCCAGGCAGGATACTTTGGGCTGGATATGGTGTCTTTTAGGCTGTGTTCATCTCATCCTGAATTGGGTAAGTCAGATAAACTCTATCTTAACTCGGCACTGGTGAGGCTGCACCTCGAATCCTGGGTTCAGTTTTGGGCCCCTCACAACAAGAAGGACATGGAGGGGCTGGAGCGTGTCCAGAGAAGGGCAACGGAGCTGGGGAAGGGCCTGGAGCACAAGTCTGATGAGGAGCGGCTGAGGGAACTGGGGGTGTTCAGCCTGGAGAAGAGGAGGCTGAGGGGAGACCTCATCGCGCTCTGCAACTGCCTGAAGGGAGGTTGGAGCGAGGGGGGGTCGGTCTCTTCTCCCAAGTAACAGCGATAGGACGAGAGGAAACGGCCTCAAGTTGTGCCAGGGGAGGTTTAGGTTGGACATTAGGAGAAATTTCTTTACTGCAAGAGCGGTCAGGCCTTGGCACAGGCTGCCCAGGGAGGTGGTGGAGTCCCCATCCCTGGAGGGATGTAAAAGACGTGTAGATGAGGCGCTTGGGGACATGGTTTAGTGGGCATGGGGGTGTTGACTTGACGGTTGGATTCGATGATCTTAGAGGTCTTTTCCAATCTTAATGATTCTATGATAAAACTATTGTTTCTTTCCACTGTCTGGAAAAGAAGCTCAAGGTGATGAACACAGACGGTGACAATAAGGATGTTTCATCAGATGTGTATCATCCCTTGTGTCCTGTCTCTAAGTTACTAGAAATGAATACTTGAAATGCTAACAAAGAAGGGGAGGAGGGGGATTGTCCTTAGCTGACGCTGACCCTTCAAAGAATATTTTTCAAAATATTTTTTAAAAATTGGATAGAAAAGAATTACCAGAAATTAATACCTGAAATACTGAGGAGAAGAAAGGAAAGAAAAAAAAAAAGAAAAGAAAAAAGGCGCCACACTTTCTCCTGGGCTGACGCTTCAAATAACATTCCTTTGATATTTTTGAGAGATGAGAAGGTAAAAAAGCCTTTTTAGGTTAAATGAAAAATTTTGCTTCACCTTATTTTTCTTTTACTCTTTCAAAGCAGCTGAAAGTGTGTTTGTAAAAAAAAAAAAAAGAAAAAGAAAGAAAAATAGAACTTTCATATTGAAACATTCAAACCTTCATGAACAGAATGGTTCGGGCTAACTTCTAACTACAAAAAACTCAAAGTGATAAAAAAATTTAAAAGACTCCACGTTTGAACTTGACATAAAAAAAAAACAGCTAAAAAAAGCCACCTCCTCTACTTGAGCTGTAGTTGAGATCCAGCTCTCCTCCATGGCGATGGACGCTGCGTTTGCTAGCCTTGGTCTGCTTTGTGAGAGACTGGCCATCTTCTGCTGCCTTCCCTCCGCATCTCTGAACACCCTGGTACTTCTTCCTCATTCTCTCTCCTGCTGACATCACGCTCCCTGTGATGTCAGCTGGTGACATCATGCTCCACATTCATGGTAGCAGGTGTAGCTCTCCACTGCTGGGTCTCTCCTTTCCTTCCTCTGAGCTCTTTCCCAGATGTGGGTCTGCCAACTCTTCTATCGTGGTTAAAAGAACACCTCCTTATCTTTCACCACAAACTCTTCCCTCCCCCAGCCCTCCTTCCTGAGAATAACCCGCACTCATATGACACTCAAACTCACAATCTCCATGTCGTGTTCAACACCTACATCTCCTTCACACCAAACACTCGCATCTGGATTGTTGCCTAATCCTACAGATTCTTGACTGTAATCTCTCCAAAATCTCCTGCCATCCCTTCCTGCTAAAACCCCTATCTCTTTCTGAGTTAGCTTATCTCTACCTTTATAAACTTTACCAGCTTTCACAATATTACGCAAGGTCTATTCTAAATCCTGCCTATACAATTCTTCGCTTCTGCAATCTGGTAGTTTCCCTCTGTTTTGTCATGTTTTTACCTTTGCCCTTACCACCCTCAGCAACTCTGAAGATCTTCATCTTCTCCTTTCTTGCTCCTGCTTCTCCTGAAGATTGCCAGGGTTGGCCAATTCAGCTCACACTTTGCAATCCACGGAGCAGAAAATGTTCAGATACTACGGTAATAGGTGACGTGTGAAAGTGTAGGGAGAGATGTAGTCCTCCTTGCTGCTGTGCACCTCCCTTCCCTGGCATCATACCCATCCTGAAAACACAGATCTTCTAAAACCTGTAGGAGTTCACGCAAAGCTTATGTAACACCGCAGTCATCACTCAGCTCTTCACCACCACCATTTCCCAGCCTACATCTGATCCTGACCTGGATTCAGATGTGAACATTGTCCCATTTGTCCTGTCTCTCGCTCAAAGGCAGGTGTGATAAGAAATAGCGAGATTATTTATTAAGAGGCTTTGCGTGCCTTTGAGGAAGCTTAAAGTGATAGCGTGTTGAAGTGGGTAAATGAACCCCCAACAAAAAGGGAATAGGTCTGGAAAAGTACTGCAAAATATACCTAGGATCATTTGTGCTGATTTTTTTCCATGGACTGGCCAAGTGCCACGTTTTTCCAACTTCAGTGTTCACTTTGCCTGCACTTTAATGGCAAGGGCATCTGCCAAATGTGCTTATGGGCTTGCTGAGGTGTTCGTGGAGGGCAAGTCAGAACTACCTCCCTGCAAGACCTCATGGCCAGATCTCAGTGACACAAGATTGGCTTGTGCAGTCAAGAAACAAGGACAACACCGGATGACTAAGCCTGGTCAGCTAATGCAGAAAGAATGCAAATATGAAGAAACGAAGCCACTGAGCAAAAGAAACCTGTGAGCCGTTTGCATGCGATAATTCCAAATAAACTTTGACACAGCAGTGAATATTCCCTCAAGTAGAACCAGAAAAAATAATTCTACCAAACTGTAGTAATTTATTGAACCAGTTAGTTACTTCTTATGTTTAGGACATAACTCATCATTCTTAGGTGCACTTTTAGTACCAAAAGTCACTGTAAATGTGTTTCTTCCTAGTAACTGTAGATCAAATATTCTAAATTTACAACTTCAAAGATGATAAAAATAATCTGCCAGAGCCTTACTGCTTTCTGGGCTCTGAATGGCAAGTTTTGCTCTTCTGTCACTCCCAGTGCTACCCAGTGCAACCCAGCACAGAAGCTGGAGGCTAACTGGCACTTGTACGAATGTCTCCATAAGGCAGCAAAGAATCCATTTCTCACTCTCACAGCTTTACTGACTGCACCAGGCTAAAAAGTCTAAAAACACATGTTCGTTTAAGGAGTAGAACTGGCACAATGTGGCTCTGGGACATGCATCGGGTCTGTTGTGTAAGCAGATATAATTTCTCCAGATTTATTTGTTCCTTTGGATTCCAGCAGTGCTCCGAGGCTGCTGCTGAGATGGCTGACAGTAAATGCACGTGTTAGGACATCCACACCGCCAGCCAGCACGGGCCCAGGCTTGCTGTCAGGAATAGACTTGCCCACTACCACGCTGCGATCAGGCATGCATGCACAAAGAGGTCCCCTCTGCTCTCTGGGTGCTGTAACGCAAGCCAACCTCTCTTTGCTGGGCAACGTCTAGGTGGTCCTGCAGAGGCCATCACCAGATATCCAAGCCTGGCACCTTCCAAGCCTGTTGTGGATGCTGAGATCCAGCTGAAGCCCAGTGCGTAGCACAGAGGGTGGGTAGAAAGCAGGCAGCTTGGGGAACCTGCAGTGCTTAGGCTCTCTATCTCAGAGTTGGATAGACACAAACCCAAGTGATAGTCACGGTTCCCAGAGCATCAGATAGAAGAGGCAGATAAAGGCTAAAAGGGAAACTGAGGTACTGGCAGAACAAGTGACTTGACCAATACTGCTTATTTGGTCATTAGGACAGCACTAGGAAGACAACCTTTGTCTCCTTTGTCCCGATAGAGTGATTTATGCTACCTCATTAAAGCAAAGAGAAAGAGATAAAGCCAATTTCTGACAAAAGTGTGTTGTTTCTGGGTGAGCTGCTCTGAAACAAGCATGGAAGGATTTGCACTGCCGTCTCGGTAGCCCACCTCTCCCGCTAAGCCTTTAAGTACACACAGGACTCTTCTCACGTAATCAGGGGCACCAACGTCAGTGGAAACGCGTAAGAAAGTAAGGCGACAAACTTAACTTCCATGCCTTGCAGGAGGAGGAAGACTGAGGGTAACATTGGACAGCCACAAGCCTGCAGGATGCCGACAGTTTTGAGAGGTTTTGGAGAAAAGCAACAAAATGATTGAGGGGTTGGTTAGATGAAAGAGGGAGAAAAAAAAAATTATTGAAAGAACTAAATATACATTGCTTGGCCAACTAATGCCCGAGGGAAAATAAAAGAGCTGGCAGGCAGGAGGGAGCTGAGAGCCAAGGAAGAAGTAGGATCTCCATTGTTAAGTGCTCTCAGACCTTGTAAGTGAACAATAAGGAATGAGTGTGCTGCAAGCCAGGAGATAAGTTAGGCTGAGAGGAAGCTGATGAGTGTAGGCACTACACAAATAGATGAGATCAAGTCCTTTCTGAAACAACGTTTTTGGCACTAGCTGCGCACCTGGGTCTTGATTTTCTCCTGTGTTTTTCATTCTTTACGCGGTCAAAATGTTAAGGCGTTAATTCTTCCCAGGCATGCAGAGGAACTGCTTAATGTAGAGCAAGAGGGTATAAATAGATGTGATGGGATAAAACTGAGAAAAGGGCAGGTGAGGTCATTTAGATTGGTATAATCTTCAAATGAAGTTAGTGGAAGCCCCTTCTCACAGGTTATTTAAAACTAGTCTGGGGGGAAAAAAAAAAGGTGGTGTTTTTTTTTTTTAAGGGAGAGTAGACTTTAGGGAAAAAAGAAATTGCACTGTGAATTGAAGATCTATTGTTTAACTCTCCAAACTGTTTTTTTAATATATTAAAACCACCTAAGCTGTATAAGTGACATTTTACACTTGAATGTGCAATTTGTCCCTCTTTTACATTAACAGGTACAAATTAATAATAATAACAATTGATAGCAATAAAACTCACCTATTGGCCAATGATTCATGTTTCTCGAAGGCACAATAAGAAGACAACCATGATTACAAGGAAATAAATTAAAGAGATGAGAAAAAAAAACTATTAAAGCTCTGAAGGAGAGCCAAGGGAGATCCAGTGAAGCAGGGGGAAAAAAACCCACAAGAACAACGAACAGCAAGAGATGGAAACATTATCTTGTGCCCTCAGTTGCTGTAAGGAGCAATTTGGGGGAGTAGAAGATGTAGAAGATAAATACCAATCAATCACTATCACAACCAATTATTCATAGTGATTATAGACAGGCCAAGAACGTACTGTAGTTTCAGATGTTCAAAAGCAAATACAAATCTTGGTCCCGACCCTACAAGAAGAGTCACAGAGATGCAGAAATTCCCAGATCAGGAGTACAGCCACCAGACAATGTTCTTCCGTAACAGACTGATGAAACCAGGTGGTTTTTGAGCAAGAGGCAACTGAGTATTGCCAGGCTGAAAGGGCTGCTAACCTATGACCTCCTGGTAAATTTATATCAGTACTCTTCTTCCCTTCAGGGCCAGGTGTTAATTCAGGCCCTACAGATATGTGGTCCTGACATTATGAGTTTCTTAACACAATGTATAAAGACCATAAATGAAAGGCCAGGAGCTATGGGATGAAATTCAGTGCCCCGTACTATTCAAGGGGTCAAATCTGATGATCTAAATGACCCTTATGTCATCAACTATATGAACCTCTCTTCAGCCCAAGAAATGAATTCATTTTTTTAATAGTAATTTACTGAAGAACTGTCAAGGGTTAATGACCCGAGACTTGTATTAGCCAAAGAACACAAGCCCCCCCACCTTTTAGCTTGTACTTAGAGAGACCGAGGGGTTGCCAACAAAAGAAAAAGAAAGAAAAAAAAAAAAATAGAAAGAAGAAAAGGCTTTGTGAGCTATTCGGATCTTACAGAGAAAATCAGAGCAGAAATTCTGGTTTAGACTGCAACTGGGATTGTGGTGAAAGTCACAACCTCTCCCATCAGGGACCGGTGTTGGAGCAAGCCTGTGACCAGCCTGGCTCCCTGCCTGGGCAGCAGTGCTTACACCGGACAGTGTCCCCTCTCTCTGCACGGGTGCCCACGTCTTCTTACGGGCTTGATCCACTCAATCTCCTGCTGGCCCTGAAAAGCAGCAGAGACTTTAAGTGGCTGCAGCGAGTTATATCAGGAAAAATGGAATCCAGCTCTGGTCAGAATGGAGATCTGTTTGTTTGGGAAATGCCTGAGTAAGGATGGACCCAGAGCCCACTGCAAAGCCTCCCAGGAAAACACAAAAACAACCCTTGGAAATCTTCCAGGGATAACATCTGCATTGCTCAACAGAGCAAAACACAACCACCAGCTATGGCTTGATCACATCAACAACCTTCCCCCATAAGTATAATTCTTATTTAACATGGGAACCTATTTCTCCCACGTGAACATCAACCACAACTCACTTTCCTAGTAAGAAACAAAGATGTAAGAAAAAAGGACAACAGAGCTGCTGAAAAAAGGCAATCAATACTAACATCAGACCTCCTGCTGCTGCCTGCGCTCCATCACTCCAGTATCTCCCTTGTTGCTCTTTTTCCCTGTATTGATTCACAAGTGTATAGAGGGACAAATTCAACTCACCGCAGCGAAGGTAATCCGGGTACATAGCTTTGCTCGGGTCAATAATCCATCCCAGGTCAGGCCTCCCTTGAGCATTCACGGCGAAGATCAAAAGCCAGGCAGAGAAATCTCCCTGGTTTATGTTTCTCAGCTCTACAAATGCAAGATGGAACACTTCTGCTCACTCGCTGCCTACACAGGGGTGCGGGCCCCCACCTCTCTTCCTAAAGCTTTACATCTCTCCCCTTCTCGCAGCTTTCCCCACCTCCATGTGCTCCCGCGCTCAACCACTTCTCCAGATAAAAAAACAAATGGGCTTTTCTGCCTAGGGTAGCCACTTGGAATGGGATTAAGATGAGCAGAAAGGAGCTTACAGCTGGGCACCATCTGCAGTGACGATGATTAACTAATGAGGTTTTAAAGATGTTTTTTTCTTGTTCCTCATACAGATCAGATGACTGAGAAATTTGCATCATTGTGTGCATCATGGTCTCTGCTGCTTGACAAGCCTGACCTAGTGCCTCCTTCTCCTCCATACACATGTATTTGAGTCACGAGCTTGAATGCAAGGGAGAAGCTGGCTCCTGGTGGCAAAGGCTTTCTTGCCTTTTCTGATCACAAAACCCAGGTTTTAAGTCTTCAGCCTGTGATATGCAGTAAATAAATCAGATTAAATGACTGCAAAGGTCTCTCCCAGCCTGAAGAAAACCTCGTGAATGGCAAAAAGAAAAACTTAGAATCCAGGACAAAGTTTCATATACTCCGTACTCCATCAGGGGATCTTAAAGGGCACCTATAAATGATAAGGAATAACAAAAATCACAACCCCAGAGAGGTGAGGGGAAACATTATTCCTCATTCACCAGTGGGAAAAGAGGCATCTTCAAATTCTGGTATTTTTTCCACAGTCAGGCCAGGTGCAGACCCCAAATGTCCTAATGTCTAGCTCAATACCTTCACCCCAGACCATGCTTCCTTGCCAGAAGACTCTCATGTTTTCTTACACAAAAATGTTGCCTGGCCTGCAAAGCTGGTGTGCTCTGCAGTCCCTGATAATGATCATTCACCCCAAAACTTTACATCTTACGCTGAGGTTCCATGCCCACCTCCTCATCTGGGCTTCCTTTGGGTTGGACCAAAAGCATGAGGAGATGATGATGCATGGCTGAGTGTCACCCCAACCTTGTACTGGGACACAGCATGGGTAGAAACTACCTGACCGAATATAGGTGTCTACACTACAGACCCTATGCTCCCGGCTCAGCATGCTCCTCGGGGCACAATTCCTCACATGCTATAGCTAATGTCAAAACCAGGTCAGCTGATTCACCCTCAAGAGTGCCTCATTCTCTCCAGGGAGTAAAGTCTGAGATGTTAGCTCAGATACTGACCTCCACCTCATAGACATCTAGAGTTAAATGAGATGGGTGCCCACTCTCATCCTGTTCAGTTGTATAGTGCACATGAAGATAAGCACTTTCCAAAAACTTGCTGTATCCTAGAGTGAAAACAATTAGCTAACTGCAGTACTAAATAACTATCATCCAATAATTGCTACTATTCTTCTGGTGGTGATCAGGAATCTTAATTGCAAATATGGCTTCTGTTATGTTTTACCAACAAAAACTTTGGTGACGCCCATCTTTTTCTCCTAAATGTGAAGTACTCTTTTAGCAAGGTCAGATGCCTTCTCATCCCACCTTAGATGCAGATCAGCTTCAGCCCAGCAGTGTGAGAGGCAGCAAAGCTCAAAAAAAAGGTTCAATCCTGTGGTACAATTGAGCCTAAAGATGCTCTGTGGATGCCAGAGAAATAAGTTAGATTTGTGCTGCAGTAAGAAATAGTGCTGTCCCCCTTGGAAGTTGGTGTATTTTTTTTTTGGTTTGGGGAGGGAAAAATTAGGCAATAAAATTGCAAATTTTGGAATTTCACCCAGGGAAAGACAGACACCTCTGGGCCCTCTGCTTTAGAATGAGCTGAAGCATTTCCCAGGCTCTGTTGACCGTGTCTCATCTAGGAGGAACATCATCATATGCAAAACACATACGGTAGAAGCATAAAGAGTTCAATGTCTGAGTTTATACAGTGAATCCCATCCTTACCTCACATGACCTGTGGCTGTAAATAAGTAGTCCCAGCAATTACTATCTACCTTCAGGTGCTTCTGTTTCTTCTACGTGAAGGGAGACAGGGAAAGACCTCAGCCAGCTCTGTATTGCCCTTGCAAGTGGCTATTGCCCCATTGATGACAGACCAGACGCAATGTATTATTCAACAGGTGTAACTAAAGCAGAATTTAATTCTTCATGATTTGCCTAAAATAATACTCCAAAAGCCAAGGCCACAAGAATAGCGTGGCATAAAAAGATTTTCCTGTTGTGTGTTGTACTCCTGCCTCCTTCCTCACCCTGTCCCATCTGAAACTTAAATCACACCTGCAGTGATGTTCAAACCGTAGCTGAAAACAGGGCTCACTTCAGACATGTGTGAGGACTCCAATTGTTGCAGGCTGTAACTTCAGGCAGGTGTCACGTTAAATCTCTGGGGGCATTGATTGTTGTTTATCATCAGAACGAGGGGAATCTCTGCAGCTTTACCCTGCGCAACGGCTTCGTAAGTTAAAGCTGCACATGATCAGCTTGACTTTATGCTGCAGTTGTTGACTGGGGTTTTTTCCAAAAGCAGATTACACATGGAGTTGCTCAGAGTGGGATTTCCAGCATTTTTCTCCTCCGAGATTGTCTTAATAATTAATTGTTTACTATCATTAATTGCATTTTGGCAGCCTCCCTGGCCTATTTTACCTGTAAATCTCCACACAACTTCAAGGTATTAATGAAAATGGACTCACCCGCAGAGGTGACTGAGGATTTTTTTATTAAGTGTTAAGGGAGAATTTGGGGGGAAAACATGTTAGATTTGAGAAAACTCCTGCTGGGAACATTTCTCAAATTCAGGGCTGAACCCTAGTCAAATCTACAGGGGAGAGAAAACACACAGGGTGGATAGGTATTAACCTGGATTCAAGACTTTATAATAAATTAAGAATCACGCTGTATGTGCCAGCTCCACACCACAGTGGCTGTTCTGACCTTGTCTTCTCTCAGAATAAAGAGTCCTGTAAGGTCTTGAGCCCAAGAAAAAGACGCGATGCTCGTCTGCATTGAGAGTGGGAGAAAGGCAGATGAAATAGTGACACAGCAGCAGGTCACGCACTGAACCCAGGGGTCCCCTTTTCTAATCCCCCTCCTCCATTGATAAACACCTCTTGCCCCACAATGAGAAACGTAGCAGAAAACAGGAGAAATTTGCTGACTGAAAGACAGGGAGAACCTAAGCTCTTTGACTCCCTTAAAACCCTCCTTACGTTTGGGTATTATTAGCACCTGTTTCTAATCCATTATTTAAAGGTTTTAGGCTTCACAGCTGAAATTGCCAGGGGTGTTAGGTCTCACTCAGAAAAACTGAGCACAGTACAATTGGGGTTATTTTGGGCAAATCACTTACTCCCTCTTCACAAAGGAATATAAGCCAGCACCTCGTTTCCAGGAGGTGCTTAGCTTCCTCCTAGGTTGTCCTCTGCTGAATAGGGCCTCATTTTCTCTATATAGTGTTATTTTGTATATAGTGAAAGGATCACAACACNGTTGACGGTTGGACTTGATGATCTTAGAGGTCTTTTCCAACCTAAATGATTCTATGATTCTATGATTCTATGATCTCGGTCCCAGCCTACAAGAGGTATTCATCAAGAGGTAATTGTGCTGCCCAGCCCGCACAGCAGAAGAGAATGAGCGTAGACCTCCCTGTTTGTCTCTGTTATCAGTTACTGCTCTCTACCAAAATAATTCCCAGATCTAATAATGCTCATTGCAGTCCCTGTGTGTATGGTGATATGTTAATATTGTATAATTTTAGGCAGCCTGTACTTAAGGACTGGTTTGCTCAGATGATCCCAACTGTGGATGACCAATTTCTAGGAGGACTATGAAGCCTAGGTGTTATCAAGACTATATGAGGACCTCTGGAGAGAAACTTAGGAAATACAGCTGCAGGCAGACCTCTGTCCTAGCTACAGCAGATCCTTCTTTCCCGTTGAGACTAAATTTATTTCTTTACCAAATCATAGAATCATAGAATCTCTCCTCCTTCCTCACCAAACACACATCCTACTTCAACATTGCAGGGTCACTTGAAAAAGCTTTTCGTTCACTCCTGTGTTTTACAAAAATAGAAACACCTGAAAAACAAACAAACTAGGAAACCCAGTTCTGTCCTGAAATGCAGCTGTATAAATGCACTAAACTATCAGGGTCAGCATGAGTGAAAATGAAGTTACTCAGTTGTCCTCTACTCACTTTCATAAAATGGCTCTGAATTTGCACTGCTGGGGGTGAAGGAGGAATTCAGCCTTCAGCATCTGAAGGGATTGTCACGTTATTAATTCAGGACAGGGACAGAAAAAATTAAATTGTTAAAAGGGCACAGGTAAAGTCAAGCACATTTGATGAAGTTTATTACAAAGGTGTTGCTACCTCTAAGGTGGGAAGCCCCTTTCTGAACCCAGCTAGCCAGGCCACAGGCAATGGCCGTGCTGTCTTCTGCTGCCCAACAGCACCAAAAAGACTAGACCCATCAAGGTGGATAGTGGGGAGGCCAAAACCACAGCTCTCAAAATGCCGATCGCCTTGGAGGTGTTTGACTGGCAGGATGGTGAGATTACCTTGCTTTGGTCTGTTACAGAGATAAGAGATAAGAGATGGCTGTGGGATGCCCGAGCATCTCCCCAGACCTCAGCTTCTGCCTGGGCCCCTCTCTAAGACCAACCCCAGGCTCCTGGTGAGGCCATGACCACAGTGGGAGGTCTGAGCAGGACCCTCCATCATCAGCGGCTCTTCTGGGTGAACCAAAAGGAGAGCTGGAGCTTTGCCAGGCTTTGCTGCGCTTATCTTATCACGGCTAGAGCGCAGCCTCTGACATATCTTCAAAGGATCATCTCTTTAGCGCTGTGACACAACTGGGCAGAGCCTATCGGCAGATGCACAAGGTGATATCTCTGCCTCGGTCCAACACCCCTCCCCTTACCACACTCTCTGTGCACTAAGCTCTGAGATTAGGATCTCAGGTTGCCGTTGGCAGGCAGCTGAAGTACCACAAGCCATGTTGGGCTGAGGTGAAGGTCTCTGGCCTTACGGCAGTTACACCTGCAGTGGGTAATGGTAAAGGTTTTCAGGACTGAATTTTTTCACCCTCCAAGGTGCTGTCTCTTGCAACAGACCGTACAATGCAGAGCACGATGGCTGTCATGCAGAACACAAGGGCAAGAGATGATAGACCTTTCCTACTAATCTCCTTGTACCCAAAATCTGTATAAGAGAGAGCTGCCTTATATGCTAAGGCATTAATGTATTAGCACTAAGAGCATTAGGGACTTGATTAGTACTGTAACCTCCACACCCCTATCCACCACATGACCGTGCTTTAAAGGGCTCCATCCTTGCCTGGTCCTTGTGCCTTCCGGCAATCATTCATCATCTTCTGCAGCTATACTAAAATACAGCCATGTGTCAGCAACAGGCTTGATGTCTCCTACTGACCTTAGATGATGCAAGCTTCTAGCAGGAATCAGTTGCTTTGCAAGCAGTTTTGACTGATTCCTATAGCCAGATGGTTTACCCCCAGCCAGCAACTCAGCCCCACCCAGCCGCTCGCTCACCCCCCCCGGTGGGATGGGGGAGAGAATCAGAAGAGTAAAAGTGAGAAAACTCACAGGTTGAGATAAAGACAGTTCAATAGGTAAAGCAAAAGCCACCCACACAAGCAAAGCAAAACAAAAGAATTCATTCACTGCTTCCCATTGGCAGGCAGGTGTTCAGCCACCTCCAGGGCTCCATCATACGCAGCAGTTACTTGGGAAGACAAACACCATCACTCCGAACGTCCCCCCTTCCTTCTTCTTCCCCAGCTTTATACGCTGAGCATGACATCATATGGTATGGAATATCCCTTTGGTCAGTTGGGGTCAGCTGTCCCGGCTGTGTCCCCTCCCAACTTCTTGTGCCCCCCCAGCCTGCTCGCTGGTGGGGTGGGGTGAGGAGCAGAAAAGGCCTTGATTCTGTGTCAGCACTGCTCAGCAGGAATGAAAACATCCCTGTGTTATCAACACTGTTTCCAGCACAAATCCAAAACACAGCCCCATACTAGCTACTATGAAGAAAATTAACTCTATTCCAGCCAAAACCAGCACACCATATCATAATGCTTCCACTTTGAGATCTTGCCTTCAATCCAAAGGTAGTTTCTGCAAAGCAGAGCTTTTAATGGCCAGTTTTTTCCCACAATTTCAGCTGCATCGGCCTGAATTCATCCAACCAAGCTGCAGGCATTTACAGAGTAAAGGGAGATCTTCCCTAAGGAAGATCTTTTCTGGGAAGAATTCAGGCCACGCAGAGGAGGTAGAGGTGGGGGGACATCGTATGTGGAAAGCTCCTGTATTCTGAGGAACGATGCATCTTTCTCTAAATCTGAACCTGAAGATTTGGCCCCAGTCATATCAGCACACAGGGGAATCTCTCCCCCTCATCCCAGGAGCTGCTTGCTACTTTGAACACTTTGAACTCCAAAAAGTGGTGACAGAAATGATACTGCTGAATAGGACACCAAAATCTCCGGTGTTCTCCTGGCTGTGCCGCAGACCCTGAATGCTCTAGCACATGCTCTGCAACTGGGACACGAACTCTTACTTCAGCTCACCTCATCGGCAGCCGTGGTTAACCAGAGAATGTAGGACTTGAACGCACCAGGCAGCCTTTGGGTAAATGCACCTTCTTGTGCTGGAGAATGTCCTGTGTCCTCTGGGATGTACACACAAATGACCACAGGAGCAGTGATTCTGATAAACATAGGGACTGGGAAGGGAGAGGCATAAAAGGGTGGATAGTCTCAGATTTCAGACAAAACCACCACCGACTCTTTGGTTTAGAGAGCAGGGGTAATGATAGCCATGATTTGCTCACTCCAACATTTTCATGCATCAGTTTTGGAGAAGCAATACTGATACAGAACAGAAAGATGACACCTCCACTAGGAAACTAAATGGTTTGTACTTATTTTCTGGTCCTGAGGCCAATTGTCAAAGCTGGCAACGGCCACGGTATTAAATTTCCACCAAAACAAGGTGAATACTTCCTAACTGTGTGGAGATGGTCTTTCACCCATGCTATCTCCCAGTCTGGGCCTGGGACTTACTTGGCCTAGACCAAAGCCAGACTTGGGACTGTGCTAAACATGTAACAGTGTATATAGACCAGTTACCCCATTGCCTGTGCCCTGCTGATGATTAATTTGCCGTCTCAGCATAAAAAGCTGGAGCCTAAGAGGAAAGCAAGGAACATGATGAAAAGACTGGAGAAGGCTGAACTCGAGGAAGAGGAAAGCTGACTATGGTCAAGCTCTCAAGTGCCAGAGGGAGTGTGGATCAGAGCAAAAATGCCGCACCAAGGAAATGCTACCACGTGCAAATGGGGGGCTCCTTGCCTACCCATCCCCCAGACTTGGCCCACTCGGAAAAACTTTTAGGGGGAGAGATTTATTCACAACTCTAGGACTGGGGACATTCAACACGTCCAGGGGAAGTGGCCTNAAAGGGAGATCTTCCCTAAGGAAGATCTTTTCTGGGAAGAATTCAGGCCACGCAGAGGAGGTAGAGGTGGGGGGACATCGTATGTGGAAAGCTCCTGTATTCTGAGGAACGATGCATCTTTCTCTAAATCTGAACCTGAAGATTTGGCCCCAGTCATATCAGCACACAGGGGAATCTCTCCCCCTCATCCCAGGAGCTGCTTGCTACTTTGAACACTTTGAACTCCAAAAAGTGGTGACAGAAATGATACTGCTGAATAGGACACCAAAATCTCCGGTGTTCTCCTGGCTGTGCCGCAGACCCTGAATGCTCTAGCACATGCTCTGCAACTGGGACACGAACTCTTACTTCAGCTCACCTCATCGGCAGCCGTGGTTAACCAGAGAATGTAGGACTTGAACGCACCAGGCAGCCTTTGGGTAAATGCACCTTCTTGTGCTGGAGAATGTCCTGTGTCCTCTGGGATGTACACACAAATGACCACAGGAGCAGTGATTCTGATAAACATAGGGACTGGGAAGGGAGAGGCATAAAAGGGTGGATAGTCTCAGATTTCAGACAAAACCACCACCGACTCTTTGGTTTAGAGAGCAGGGGTAATGATAGCCATGATTTGCTCACTCCAACATTTTCATGCATCAGTTTTGGAGAAGCAATACTGATACAGAACAGAAAGATGACACCTCCACTAGGAAACTAAATGGTTTGTACTTATTTTCTGGTCCTGAGGCCAATTGTCAAAGCTGGCAACGGCCACGGTATTAAATTTCCACCAAAACAAGGTGAATACTTCCTAACTGTGTGGAGATGGTCTTTCACCCATGCTATCTCCCAGTCTGGGCCTGGGACTTACTTGGCCTAGACCAAAGCCAGACTTGGGACTGTGCTAAACATGTAACAGTGTATATAGACCAGTTACCCCATTGCCTGTGCCCTGCTGCTGATTAATTTGCCGTCTCAGCATAAAAAGCTGGAGCCTAAGAGGAAAGCAAGGAACATGATGAAAAGGCTGGAGAAGGCTGAACTCGAGGAAGAGGAAAGCTGACTATGGTCAAGCTCTCAAGTGCCAGAGGGAGTGTGGATCAGAGCAAAAATGCCGCACCAAGGAAATGCTACCACGTGCAAATGGGGGGCTCCTTGCCTACCCATCCCCCAGACTTGGCCCACTCGGAAAAACTTTTAGGGGGAGAGATTTATTCACAACTCTAGGACTGGGGACATTCAACACGTCCAGGGGAAGTGGCCTGGATTTCTCCTGGCTGCATTGGAGAAGGAAATGCCTTAAAACTCCCCAACACAACAACATTATAAGATGCACCATATGACCTTTTAGGATTCAAAATCCACCCCATCAGCTACTTCACTGAACCTCTGTTCTTCCCAGACCCTTTCTCTATTTTTTCTCCTTCTCATTTTGCTTTCCACCTTCAAGGACAAGTTTGCTTCACTTCCTTTTCCCCTGGAAATAGCCACTAATGGGAGTCAGTAGTTTTCTAATGGGGCACCAGATCTTGGCTCTGGCTTCCCAAAGCCTCTTGCAGAGCCCAAAGACCCTTCACGATCACAAAAGGAGCCACAGCAGAGGGATGAGGTGCGAGGTCCTGCTGGACCTCCCTGGATAGGAGCCCTGCGACCGAGTTTGAGATCTGCAGCGCAGTGCCCGCCCAGATGTCCTCTACAACAGCGGTGGGGAAGACGGAGGGGTTCCTCAAGGAGATGAAAGGAAATGGAGGGCTGAGCTCATGTGGTCCAGGATGAGCCCATTGTGTCTCCCCAGGGTGGGGAGAAGCTGAGAGGAGTCCAGCACCCCAAGACCAACAGGAGAAGAAATAATCCAAAATGTGCACTTTTGATGTACAGTTTTCACCTGAGCATTCGGTGATTTGTTACACCTATACTATGGTGGCTAGTGGGCCAGATCCAGATCGTGGGATGGCCCAGCTCAGGCCTCTTTTGGGTAAGGCAATAAGGGATGCCTTTAGCCCAGCCCATGAAACCCAACCTCCCAGCCTATGCATAGCCCAGCTTCGACAGCCTCCTCTGCCCCATCACAAGTCCCACACCTGGGCTCCCTGCAAAGCACCACCTGACCTCTGCAGCCTGGTCATCCCCAGGTTCATCCCACATACACTTAAGACCTTCCCAAGGTGTCTAACTAAGACATGTCGCAACTTTGGGTCTTCCCTGCCAATGGAAAGGAAAAGATGCCTCCAGAGAGGTTTTACGTAAAGAGCGTGGGACGGTTAGCTCAAAATCCATGCCATAGCAGGCAGATGTTGTTTCAGAGAGGGATTACAATTTGCATCATGTGTAAATACAGGCAGAAAAGTCCATGGTGGTCTGAGAGCTGCCCCAGGCTGGGAAAAGCCCAGGAGGGAAGGGTTTGTTAGAGCTGTGGTTGCTGGGGACACCAGGACCAGTCATGCTCTGCTCTGCTCTGGGCAAAATGTCTGGGAGTGCAGCCTGGCAGAACAAGTCTAGTAGGGTTGCTGGCATATTCATACCGGTGTGATTGGTATGAAATCATGCCCTCACCCTACCTCCCAGTGAGCTGTTGAAGAGCTTCCCTGTTTTGTAATACAGATGACAACATCCATCCATCTCCTGCCAAACGGGGAGCTGAGTGGGGTGGGTAAACATCCCCGCGCTCCCCTGAGGCCGGCAGGCAAGAGGGGGTCCTGCCCACTGCTCCTGCCGGTGTGGGGTGAAACGGTGCTCACCCCTACGCGTGCCTGCGGTTCGCTGCAGCAAACAACTTAACACACACGTACTTGTAATACTGAGGTGTGTGCGAATTTGCTCCTTTGGAAGACTGGCTCAAGGGACTACCGTCTAGGCCAGGCAACGTGGCTTTAGGCTCTGGTCTCAAGTCTCAGGTTCTATCCAGACACTTTCCTTGTGAAGTTTTTGTCCCAACCTTTTCAGAGTATACTTACACCACCTCAGAAGCAAAAAGTTAAATAAAAAACTGAGACTTCAGTCCTTTGTATGACAGCAAAAAATATTGCTACTGATTTTATTTATATCTTATATTGCTTTGGACTTACATATGTTCTTGGGCATCCGGTCTAGATACAGGTTCTCCATCACAAAGGTGTTAATCTAGAGTAATGAGATTACAGTTGAAGGAGCTACTGTGGTTTTACACCACTGAAATTAATCCAGAATTCAACCCCTCACTTGGTGCTGAGTATTATAATCATGTTGGGTATGACAATCTGACCAGGAGTGAGACATTGGCTCTGCAGTTTTGCAGAAAACTAACTACGACACTGCTGCAAACCCCAGTGCAGATGAGTTCTTCCCAGTGAACAACGGTAGCCTTTACACTTTTCTTCTTCCAAAACCACTGTCTTGGTTTGTTAATTCTCCACCTCCGCTGCTGTAGGCATGTCACCACCTTGCCCAGTTCTGGCTGTTCACTGAAGTGGCCCCATCAACTCTTTAATGAGAGGTGTGAAGATTCTTAATGGGGCATTTTCTACTCACTTCCAGTAGTGGAGTCCCCTGAGGATCACCAGGAATGCACTGGTAAACATAAGGAGTGCATTAACCCTAAAGTGTGTCGGAGTGTGCGTACGGATGACCAGACCACTTACTTGAGTCACTGGCAGCTTTGGCTCTACTATAACTGATGTCAAGTCCCTGCATGGTTTCAGCATGATCTTGCACCACTCTCACAATTTCCAGGCGTGGATCAGGAGTTAGTACAGGACCACCCTGTTTTGAAGGCTGAATTTGACAGTATGGACATGGCCAAACCATATCAGGTGGACCAAGGCCCAGAGAATGGACAAGGAACCGTTTGATTTACAGATATCGCCATCAACATTTTAATGTTGCCTCTGTTGGTTGTGGCTTTGTTGGATATGAATATATTGGTACCTTGAGGGCTCTACCCTGCAAAAGCCTCAGTTTGCATTGTCTTAGAGGTTTCAGAGCGGGCAAAACCACTCTACTTCAGTACTTTGAAGTATCTGCATTGTTATGGCCATTTATAAACATCATCAGGCAGTTTGCTTCTTTCTTGCCCCTACTTGCTGCCAAAAAATAAACTAGAGTTAATACTTCCCTTGTTTGCATATTGAGATAACAGAGTCGCTTCACACCGCTGGGTGTGCCCGCTGTGTACTCAGCACAGCTCTGAGCAGTGATGGGCATTGACTGTGGAGCTTGGTGGGAACTTCCTTAAAGCTTCCCTTACATCCAGTGTTGGGAAGAACACCTGCAACTGGGGGATTGTCCTGGGCTCTTCACAGATTCACGGAGTGATGCAGTTCAGAAGGGACCTCAGGAGGTCTCTGGTCCAACCCCCCGTTCAAAGCCAGGTAAGTCTGAAGTTAGATCCAACTTCAAAGTTATAACATATTGCTCAGGATCATACTCAGCTAAGTTTTGAGTATCTCCAAGGACGGAAATCCCCCAACATCTCTGGGTACTTCCTCCATTTTTTTATTGTCTTCATGGTGGATTTCCCTCCTCTGCCCCCTAATGTCTAACTGGGATTTCTATTCTTGCAATCAAAGTCCATTGCCTCTTTTCCTTTCACTGTGGACATCCAAGGAGAATCTGACTCTACCTTCTCTATATCTTCCCATTAGGTAGTTGAAGACAGCAATAAGATCCCCCTTAGATATCTCTGCTTATGGCTGAACAAACCCAGTTCCCTCAGCCTCTGCTTGTAATTCCTGTGCTTTAGCCCCCGAACCATGTTGGTGACCTTCTGCCTGACTCTCTCCAGTTTGTCAATCTCCTCCTTGTCGAAAAGATTCCCAAAACTGGGAAGCCTAAAACCAGATACAGTGTTCTGGATGTGTCTTACAAAAGAGAATAGGTCTTCTATTACACTATTACATTCTTCTATTACACTCCATTACACTCCAGAAGGTGTAATAAGGATTATTCTCCTCTTGGGCTGGTTTTCCATCCATCTCCTTGGTATTTTGAAATTCTTTCTTGCTTGAACTGATGCATGTAAGGCAGGAATTGGATCTAAGCTAAGAGAGAGGTGAGGATGATGCCTTTCTCCTTCATGCCTCCATTGAGAATGAGAAGAATGGAGCAAGTGATGAGAGAAACCAGCAGCAAAGCCACATCAACACAGTTCAGCAGGAGATATCCACATCACAGTTGGGTGAAAAAACAGTTATCTGCCTATCTCCTGCACTGGATGGAAAGAGAAGAGGGAATGGTACCATGGCACCATGTTGTTTTGCATGATATGTTGGTTGGCTTCGCATCTCACTCATCTTTTGGAGGTGGTCCATGCCCACCACATGGACAAAGAGAGATAACAGGCTTTTGTATTGATGCTGGAGTAAATCTGTTTGCCCAGTGGGGTTTTTAGGGTACCTATGAAATAAAATTAAGATGCCACTAATGCATAACTCAATACAGAGCTGGTGCCTGTGCCTGAATAGTACTTGGACCGTCTCCCTTGCAAGGCCCTAAGCATCATATTAAAGGTGCAGAGCAGAGCTGAGGAGAATGTACTAATCTGTCCTGGATTAGACCCTGCACAGGGAAGCCTGAGAGATTAGGTATTTTGATGCTTACAGAGCTGTTTAATCATAAGATAATGCACAGCCTGTTCACACAAATTAGGGCGGGTCCTGTTTGCATAATGTTGATTTCAGAGGTGAATTAATCTCACAGACAACTTGTTCCTACTGCAGGTTTTATCCATTCAGCACATTCGATACGGGATCAGATCTCAGTCTGATTAAATTGTTGCAGGGTGGATTTTGAGGGGAAGGAAGGAGGAAAAAGGAAGTGCAACCAGAAAGGCAGCTGGACTTTACTGTATAATTGCTCCTGGATTGCTAGGTTTAGGCAGAATTTAGCCACGGCTTTATAACTTGAAGGGGATCTTTGTTTCTTGCTGACCCTTCTGATCAGAGATTGTTTAATAATAATTAATTCCTTATTTGTTTTGCAAATAATAGAACTTCAATCATGGATCAAACATTCATCCCCAATCCTCGTGTGCTTCTTGCCCCACAGATCTTACAATCTGACTACCTTCCTTACAAAAATGTGTCCATTCATTACTTTCCCAACGCTACACAGGATCAGGGCACCAATTTTCAAGCATTCCCTTTGAAATAAAAACCTATTCAGGACATCCACTGCTTCTTAACAAATTAATTAAATTTTCATTAAACATCACTAAGAAATTAAATTTCCTTTTGCAGTCAGCTGGGTCGGGAAGGGCCATGGGGCATTCTGACGAAGTTGCAGCTTTTCTCAGCTTTCAGAGGGGAGGGATCTATGCTGATTCATTCATAATCAGCCCATTGAATAATGCATGGAATGCTAATAACAGACTAAGGTCCTGAGAAGGAGCCAGAGTGTACTTCCACAAATCTTTTTTTTTGGAGGGGAGGACTGGAGAGGGGAATTAAAAAATCTCATTTCAACTTAAGAAGCCAGGATGCAAAATGCAGCTTTGAAGACTTTGTGAGTTCCTGACAAATAATGGAGGTGCATTTTTTTGGATATTTCAGAAACTGCTTTCTGGGCTCTCACACTATTACTATGTTTTCTCCCACCCCTCAGTGTCGCAGAAGTACTAATACTTGCAAACAAGTTCTGAGACAGCTTGTGCTCTCACACAACCCCCACAAGCCCAATGAAGGAGGAAATCAGAGATGTGGGCTACCGAGACAGAGAGAGAGGAAGCTATGGGGGATCAGGAGCAATGAGACGCTGGGAGCTGTAGGGCTCTGAAGAGGACTTGCTCTCATATTACCTCTACAAGCCTAGAAATTGTCCCTGATTAGAAGGTTGGGGTTTTTTTAACAGAAACCCTGAGGTTAATGGCTGTAACCACGGCTTATGGCTTTGGTTAAACTGTAATTTTAAGCCACCCTAAATTACTTAGTATTCAGAAAGCAGAAAGGCTCTTCCTGCCTTGCCCCAGTGCAGGACATCTCCAGTGTGAGGGGCTGGAGAAGCAAAGCCAGCTGAAGCACAAAAAGATCTAAGCTTGGCAGCAGCCAACGTCTAGATGAATTGGGATGAAAAAGCAAGTGTCTGAGTAGTGGAAACACAACCTTTATGGTTCGTTCCTTGACCTTTACTGTCTTTCTGCAAAGAAAAGGCAGGACAATATGTCTCTGTGATGAAGCCCATTTTAACTGAAGATTTGAAGGAAGAGGTGGAGGTGTGGAGTTAGGAGCAGACCGTGCTCTCCCTCTCACCCTACCCTAGCCTTGGGAGCAGCAAATGGAGGTTGCAGCAAAATGGTGGGTGGTTGGTGGTGCAGAGGGGAGAACGGAGATGAGCACAGAGGTCTGTGTTGTGTATGGCCAGGACATCAAGAAAGAGGGAGTCTGGACAAAACCCACAAAAGTCCATGAGGGCCATTTGGCCTGAGAGCAAAAGTCTGGTGAGGGAGCAGTGGGGTCAGATGTGTCCTGCAAGTGAAATATCTTTGGTGGAGAAGTGCAGGAGGGATTGAGGAGAGCTTGGAGTGTGGGAGGGAAAAGGGTGCTTGCGACTGCCGGCAAGAAGGACCTACCAAACCTTCTCTTGAAACATGAGTCCTCTTCTCACCATTAAACAGTAGTTGTAATCTTTGGCAAAGTTTTTGGCCTGAGCCATTTAATGCACCCCAACCAATTCCCAGGTGCAGGTCAGAAGTCAACACAGACACGGACCATTCTCAAGAGGCAGTTTGAGTGGGGCCACCTGATTTTGGAGACTAAATAAGTAAAGGCATGGCCAGATGATGTCCACTGGTGTGAGGGTGAGACTGTCAGTGCTGTTGCAGTTTTGTTTCACAGCACAGGGGTAGCCAGAGATGTGTCCCAGGACACAGAGTGTCCATGTTGCCCGGGGTATTACTGCGGCCACCCAATAGCTCCCTGCAGCCCATCTTTCCTCTTGACCCATTGCTGAAACAAAAGGATTGCCCTGGCTCTCCCCTGGGAACTATATTCCTGCTTTTTAAGCTGTGAATAGGAATTGCCCATTCCCATCTATCCTCCAGCGTGGTTTCAGCTTGTTCCTCCAAGGCTTCCTTCAACTCCCCCCTTACCCCACAACTTCTCCTGGCTGTTACCCTGCGTGGGGCATGTTTCTCTCCATACTGTGCTACAGCCATTCCCCACACAGTGCTGTACTGAGCTACAACCCACAAGTAGATTTAAACACCAAAAGGATCAACTTCTCTCATCCTTTTTTCTTAACTAAGCAATTTCATTGACTTTCATCCCCTCTGGGTTTATACCACTACATCAGGATCGGCTTCTGGCTGGACCAAAGGCCAGACTGGACCTTGGAAGCCCGGAAAGGTGCCAGCTCCTCTTCAGGCTTCCAAGAATTTGTATTACAAGTGCATTAAAATGTATTAAATATAAGTTCTTTGTGCCTTAAACATATTAAATACAAGTTCTTTGTTTCCGTTGAGAGGAAAAGGGTGTCACAGAGAATTTGGACCTTAGCAGACCCATGAGCTGTGCTCCACCTTCTCAGCTGCTTCTGCATAGGTACATAGAAAGGCTCAGGCCTCTTGCAGACAGCTACCAGTAAGTTGTGTGACCGCAGCCCAAAGAACCTAAACATTAAGTAACTTCAGCAGCCGTGGGCAGCTCAGGACTTCCACCGTCAGGTTGAGATCTCTTTCCGCTACAGCTGAGCTTTGGTGTCCCCTCAGCCTGTTTCTTCCCTGCAGGTCTCAGGGTGGAAATCACAGCACCTCATTCCGTTTTGTGTGGTGCTGCGGTAAATTTAGGGCAACTATGTTTTGGCGGAGCTACCTCACGTTGACATGAGCGTGATTAGGTGCTAAAAGGGTACAAGAAAGGGGTGGAGTAAGCTACATCTGGTGGGCCTGAGCTTACATGGAAGCAAATGAGAAGTGGTTGTACTGCACCTTCGGGGGTTGCACTCAATGAAACCAGCATGTGGCCGGAGGAAGGCCATATCCTAACATTAATATGTTAACTCAGTATTTCAGCCTCCTGGATCCCCTGTTTGACAAGTGCTTGGGGTGAAAGACTTTGTTGTTGTTGTTTAGCGTTTGTAGAGAAGCTGGCACGGAGCATTGCTGGACCCTGGCTGAAGTCCTCTGGCAGTCCAGTGGTGATAACACTACTTACACAGGCAATAAAACACTGATGGTGAATCTGGGTCTTGCCTACGCTGCTCCAGACTCTGCATGTGTTGTTGGGATTCGCTGAACCGCAGGAAGCATGCTGGAGCCAGCTAAATCCAACCTCACTGCTCCTGCTCCCCTTTATACTTATGGAGAATACACTGAAGAATGGAGTATGAATGAAGGGTGCTTTTACAAAGGACGTGTTGTCTTATTTTAAAATAGATATCTAAAAAATCCTGACTGTCTCTGGAGGACTCAGCCCTTCCCTTGGACTAGACGAAACTTAAATAAATTAGCTCAGTTTGGGATTTTTAGGCTACGCCTCTACCAACAAACTAGGGAGTCCCAAGTGCTGGAGCACCATTGGCCTCTGTTAAATAGTCAGACCTTGGCATGGTTTTTGCTTGGCCAACCAGCACTGACCCAGGCGATTCCTGTGTATATTTTGGGAGTTTGCACTGATCAGGACGATTCCTGATAGGCAATGTAGGTATACCACCCTAATACGAAGTTTAATACTGATTATTTAGGCAGGGAATGGGCATAGTAGTATTTAGATGACTAATGGAGATACAACTCTGAGCGCCTAAATTTAGGTGGGATAAATAGCACCCTACATTTTTTTCTGTAATGGATGCTGAAGCTTATCCTGCCGTTTTCACTACAAGGACATTCACCAATGCTGCGAATGGGGCTGTGCATAAATTAGAAGCAGGGAGTGGATCTCTGGCCTTCAGTTCCCCTGAAATTATATTAGCAGTAATGATGATAACAAACAGTGGTGATGAATTCTTTCTCCTTTTGCCTTCCCAGATGTTGTGTCTGTTTTGGTGCTAAGCACCTCAGACCTGGTGTTGTACAGGGTTGTATTGCACTCTGCACCTTGAACATATACTTTTCCCAAGACTGACTGTCACTTGTGTGTCACTGATGTTGCTAACACACACATTTCATCTCCTCCTTGTCCTGCTGAGAAAGATGTGCAAAGCTGCAGGATCTGGGGACTTGTATATTACATGTTTTTTTCCTGTATAATTGCACAAAGGGTGGAGGCTCCACTTTTACGTATGAACCTATATTTGCAAAAGGTTGGTGGGGTAGACAGACACTTTGCACAATAATAAAGTGTTCCAATTCATCCCACAGGATCCCTGAAATATTTTCATGCCTAGGCAGGATGAGATGTACACAGTGAATTCCTGGTCTCAACCCCCTAACACCATTCCCATGACGTGACTCCTTTGTGGACATCAAGCCTGAAGAAAGTCCAGGAGATGTGCCTCCAAGCGAGATCAGTGTGCATCAGGCTCCTATATCCTCATGTAATTAAGCTCTTTCAGATATTTCCCATCAAAAAGCATCAAGGGAATGGTGTACTTAATCACCACATCAGTTTATTCAACACTGCTTCTCTTCAGTTCCCCAATGGGCTTGGATGTGCTTTTGCCATGTGTTGCTGTGGATCTTTCTTCCTAGCCAAGTATTTTCATGTTAACAATTTTATCTCCCAAGGCTCAGCCTATTATTACAGACATTTCTCCCAAAAGACACCAAACCCTTTCCAACTCATTACTGTCACCTTGGAGGAAACTAACAACAGCGTGTATTCACCAGCTTTTTAGGATTTTGCAGAGAATAACAGATGCTCCCTGTTCCCTTAAGGCAGAAATTATCATTCCAGTACTGCAGACAGGTTAGCCAGAGCTGACCAAGGTTAAGGGGCTTCCCATTCAGATAGGATGTTGTAGGAACAGTCTTCAATATTAGAAGACGGTCTGATCAGAAATGTTGGGGTGGGGTATGATGATTTGTTCTCAAACAGTTTATGAGACAGATGTCCCAGTAATATCAAGTTGCCTCAAGTTGCGCCAAGGCGGGGTTAGATGGGACATTAGGAGAAGTTTCTTTACTGAAAGGGTGGTCAGGCCTTGGAAAAGGCTGCCCGGGGAAGTGGTGGAGTCACCACCCCTGGAGGTATTTAAAAGATGTGTAGATGAGGCGCTTAGGGACATGGTTTAGTGGGCATGGGGGGGTTGGGTTGACGGTTGGACTCGATGATCTTAGAGGTCTTTTCCAACCTTAGTGATTCTATTCTATGATTCTATGAATTCAGACACCACAATACTTCTTTCTGAGGATATGGCCACAGCATGCACCCAACTATACCGCTGGACACAAGAGCATCTACATGGGCAAGACCTATCAGTAGTGCATGGTCTGCAAGATGAGCTTTGAGGTGAGCTCCTCACCGCATGACATCTGCATGATGCAGAATTACTCAGGATGGGCCAGGCTCTCGGGTGCTGCTTCCTAGTCATGCCATAACCTCTGCAGGACTCTGGGCAAATCATAGCATCTCTCTTATCCTCATTTCTCAGCCTGTAAATTGGGGATGTTCTGCACTGAGAGGTGTTACAAGGTTAAGGGATTGGAGTTATTTGGGAGGAAGGAAAGAACCTGAAAAGGTAGTTTATTTATCTCCTGAAGTTTGGGAGTGCCATTTGATCTCAGTGGAGACAGCTAAAGGTAGGTGAGCTGGATCTCATCTCTAATGTCTGTAAAGCAGACATTGACTTGAGATTTAGACTCTATTTATGGACAATAGAGAAAAGAATATTACTGGGACATCATATTCAATTAATATCATCACAATTATCTGAGCTTCTCGTCTTTGGGACTTCTTCCATGCCCTCAGATTGGATTGAAACTGGCCAAAAGACTTACAAATAATGGAGAAGGGAGCAATAGATGAGGATAAATAGTGTGACTGCAAAGGTCACATTTCCATACCACTTAAGGCTTTTTCTATTTTTTAAAAGCTGAGAGTTTTTGCTAAACCTGAAAGGCTCAGAGTTGGGCATTTTGTATTTTCATTATGTTCTCTTTAATCTACTAAAACTAAATAGGCCTTCAAACTGGTAAAATCTGATGATGAGAATGAAGCCTAATGTGACCAAGAAACTGGTAATTACAGCTAACGGAAAGAAATGAGTACAGTGCATAAAAAAAAATTTTTTCTATTTTCCATGGATGTTCTGGGGGAGCTTGGGTACTGCTATGCATCATGCCTTAAAAAAAATCAAGCAATCTCACTCTGACTGGTCAGTCATCACTTTTATTTTTCCTTTATGCATGTGGGCCATTAAAGAAGAAAGAAAAGTGAAAAAGGTGTGTAAAACGCATTTTCTTTTTAAGTGTGTTTAAAGGAAACTAAGCTAAACCTAGAATTTTCTTTAAGTTTCTTATTTTTTTTTCCTTAGAAGGATGTTTTCTGCAAGGAAATCATCAATGGAAAATGTTTGACCAGCTGTACTCTTATCTTTAGATCTGGAAACACATGCAATACATGGAAATCCCCACCTCACTTGAAGTTTCAAGGAGGTGACTGGATTTTGTGCTCATACTTTTTTCGATATGAGTAAGTATTTCAGTATTTGCTTTTGTTTGCTATCCATCCACTCCAGTCCAAGGAAAAATACAGGAAAATTTCCCCTTTTGCCATTACAGTGCATGACCACTGTGCAGGGATCTGCAAAGTCCACGGCTGTTGATTTTCTTGCAGTCCCTCGAACAAGGCCTCAGTCTTGGCTCCTTCTTTTGTCTTCAGGGAATTTTAATCAAGAGATTAACTTGCAGCTTGCAGGAAATGACAGAGACGACCTGGATATATCTCGATATGGACTGGCCATCAGATCTCAGTCATTTGCACTGTTGCTAGCATAGCCCTTGGCTTGGTTTTGGCCTGAGCCTGCTGGCCCAGACCCAGATGACTCCCAGCCGTAGATCAGGAGTTAGCATAGTCCAAGGACCATTCCTAGTAGGTTGTTTAGGTGCAGCCACCTTGCTCTGGAGAGTTTAGCTATATGGATTTCACCAGACTTGGCCACCAAGGCAGAGCAAGGGCACTGGTCTTGATTAGTCTGCCTGTGAGCAACTATTTGGGTTCATTATGGACTGGTTTTCTTTCTCTGAGGTTAATGACTCAAGTGCATCTTTGTACCATGGAGCAAAGTAGCAGAAGGGTCTTGTCCTTTGGTGAATGTTGTCCTACCAAAATCCTTGTCCATCTGTTTTACTTGTCAAAATCCTCTAGGCAGAGGGTACTAGGTTATTCTGGAGAATCCTTAAACAAAATCTGGTTTAACAGTTCTTTGGAAACAGCAGCCTCCCATCCTCTCTCCAGCTCAGGCAGAAATTGCAGGAAATAAAATGATAATAATAAAGGGGAATAGGAGGTTAGTGATGAGTGAACATCCCCCCCCCCCNAGAGAGTACTGTAATAGTGTGTGTTGATAACTGCAGGATTGTTGCAGGCTCATTTAGGCCTGCATTCACTCACTTTTGGGCACAACGCTAAGGTTCCTAAAGGATTTTAGCTGACTAGTCTCTGGAATCCATGGAAAGAGGTGGCCTCCCCTGGAAAGCTAGGAAGAACTCAAAGCAGGAGGATCACCCTTGGAAGACCCTGTTTCTCTTCACTGGGCTGAACCCAAGCCTCAGGAGCCATTAGAATCTCTTTCCAGGTCTAACCATCTCCCAAACCCTCCAAGTTTTCTGGGACAAAGTCTCAGCCTGTGAGCCGAAGCTGAGACCACTCAAGATGAACATCTTGTGTGATTACTTTCTCAATGTGTAATTCAAGTATTTCCACCTCTAACAATTCTTGCTATGGCACAAGAGAGCTGGGGTGGCAGAGCTACGCCAGCCTGGAGGTCTGTGTGCCTCCATATGCCCTTCCACTGGAGGATGGCATGGATGTAAAGGTTGAAAGACACCATTAGCACATTGCTGTCCTGTTGGACACCAAGACCCAAAAACGCACCTATGTGCTGCTTCTGCAAAAGACAGTGAGGTAGAGAAGAATACATCCTGGAGAAAGCATACGCAACACTGGAGGACCCAGGAAAGAAGCTGGATATAGCAGTAAAACCTCCCTGTACTGAGAGATGCCGTTGGTGCAGCACTTGAAGCAGATTAAAGGGGATGGAGATGGCTCCAGCCCTCTGCCACCAATTCACTCTCCAACCTTTCTACCTCTTCATTTTTCACCTATGAGACTAAGGGTGAGGATGAGATATGGGACTTGTCTTTGATGTAAAGAGATCTGGTTTTGTTTGCCACCCAAAGGTGTTGAGTTTGGAATTCCTTTGTCCCTCTGTTTTTTGCCAAGCTTCAGCAGTGTGAACTGATCTATCTGAGGGCAACGTCTAATTCCTGATCACCGCACCTCCCGCCTATGTCCTACAAGGGGACTGTAGTGCAAAATCCTGCTGTTCTTCCAGGAGAACAGCACTCTCAGCAGGAGCGGCGGGTGCAGAAATTCTATAATATTTGGCTTTTCTTCGTACAGTCTGGACTGGATTGCCACCTCTGTTTTTATTTCATACCCCAGCCATGAAGTGTTGATAACGCTTAGGAAAAAAAATCACATGTGCAAATAATAAAAAAAAAAGAAACCCAAAAACCCCAGACGTACACATACACATGCAGACCTGCTTCGGCTTGCATTACAGGTTCTCAGCCCGGGAGCAAATCACTTGGGAAATTTAATTAAACTTTAATGAGGTACTTTGATTGTTGGGCCATATGCCTAGTGGAATTAATGTACAATGAAGGGGCGTCTCGTCATGCTGCTGGCAATAGCTGGCAAGTTCATGTAGAGCAGAGCATGTCATCCTAAATCACCTTTTGAACTCGGGAAAGCAGCAGGGAAGAACAACCAGGAAGCCCTAATGGGTCATTTAATTACAGCAGGTCCTTTACACGTGAGTCCTGTACATTGAAGAAACTCCCTCTGAGTCACTCTTGGGACTTTTCAGGAGGTTGGGGAATGGAAGGCAGGCAGGGGGTGGTGGTGGTCTGGGTTGTGGGTTTCCTTCTCTTCTTTCCCTCGAGTAGGCAGGAGCCTGGACTGGCGGGAGCTCTGGCATAGGAGATCCTGGGAGAGTTGGGTGATCCTCCAGAGGACCTTGGTGCACGGCTACCCACTAACCAGAGAAAGGCACTATTTTGTTGGTAGTGGAGATGTGGCATCTGTTTCAAGTGAAGGGCCTGTTCAAGCCCTCCTCAGCTACCAGGGAAAGGCTGTTTTGTAATGTAATGCTGGTTTGGAGAGGGCCATTCAAACTCAGGAGAGTCCCACCTCCTTCTGCCTCAAAGCTAGGCCTCCATCTTGGAAAAGATCCATCATAGATTCCATATGGGATCTCCAGACATCCATTACAACCTCAGCATTTCTCTAAGAAGCTGCTGCACCAGGCTGGATTTGACCATCACCCACCCTTGGCTTATGGGGTCCCAAAGGGATGGAGACACTGTGCATTCACCAAGGTATGTTACCACACAAGACCCCTTATGGAAAGGATCCCCTTCTGAAAGGGACAGCCCTCTCTAGGCATCCAGGAAGGTGAGTCCCACATGCTGGGAGAGAAGAGAGTTGCAAGGTTTACAAAGGAGAATCATAGGACAATTCAGGTTGGAAGGGACCTCTGGAGATTTCCAGTCCAACCCCCTCCCTGCTCAAAGCAGGGCAAATTAAAGCAGGTTACTCAGGACCTTGATAAGTTGAGCTTTCACCGTCTCCAGGGATAGAGATCCCATGACCATTGTGGGACCTTGTCCTCATGCTTAACTTCTTCCAGAATTTCACTTGCTGCAACTTGTGTTCATTGCATTTTATCGTTTTCTGCACACCTCTCACAAGACACTCTCTGTCTTCTATAGAGCCCCCCATTAGGTAGCTGAAAGCAGCAATAAGATATTGTCTGAGCCCCTTCTTCTCCCACCTGAGCAAACCCAGATCTCAGACTCTCCTCATACATGTGTTTCAAGAGGATTACCAGAAAAGATAACCCTCTGCTTGGACCTGTGTCAGTTTGTCAGGAAGAAGGAACCCCAACCTTCCTGCATTTCTGTTTGCTCCTTTAGAAATTGGAGAATTCATGAAAGAGGTGATCAGTGGCAAGATGGAATCCATGCATGAGATTTTTCAGGCTGAGATCCAGACCACTTTTGAGATCCTGGAGCTGAGACTCCAGAAGACGACACTAGCCTTGAAGCCATCAGTTTCAAGGCAACCCTAGAGATTCCAGTTTAGAAATGCAGTCCTGCTCTGTGCTCAATCATGTCAGCGTTATAATCAACAGATAGAGGAGGAGGACCAGGCAGCACCTTCCTCAGAAGCGTGGAGGGGACAGATATTTTCAGCTCTGGGCCTCACTTGTATCATTCATCATCAAGACAGGCTCCTGGGAGGACAACTGTGTTTATTTGGAGACCCAAGTGTAAAGAGTTCACAAAGGACTTGTTAATCCTTACTTCATCAGGAAGCTCTGGGCATACTCTAGTCAGGGCTCTGGTGTTACACTGGCCATTGGAAAGTCAGAAGTGGGTGAGCTCTGTCTCCTCCTGACTCTCAGCTACCACAGGGACATGGAGATTTTGATATATCTTAAGGTGGCCAAACTGTAATGAAATGTCCTGCTGCTCTGCAGCCCCACCAGGTCCTTCTGTGCACGTTATCGCAGATCTACTCTCTATTGTAAATCAACCCATTACTGTAGATCAACCCATTATTGTAGATGAACCCTCAAGGCAAGGTCCTTTACCTCCTCTGGTCTTTTTACTCCATGTAAATGAACAGGAACAATGCTGGGAACATGTCCCAGGAACGCAAATGCTTAATGCACAGCACAGCATGAGCTCTTGAAACCTAACTGAGATGGGGACAAAGCAGAAAGTTATGTCTGCACATGCCAAGTGATCATGTACTGTGTTCTTGGAAATCTGGAGGCCACTGAGCCAGTAGCCGTATTTCTTGGCATTTCTATAACACCATCCACCCAGTCTTACAAAACCAAGCTGTCAGTGCACTGACATGGTGTGGCTGGGAGCGACCAACTGTTTTGTGTTCTCCACTGTTTTTTCAGCAAGACCCATTCATTCCTGCTTCTCTTTTCAGCAGACAATACAACTTCTCCGCTCTCTGGGCAGTTAAGGATGTATGGGATTCTGTCATACACAAGGGTCTTGCTGTGCTGGATGAATGCAGAACCAAAAATGCCTGCCTAACCTTCATTTCTCCTCCTGGTGCCAGTCTTTCATGATGCAGCTTTTTACCACCTCTCATCCTATTCAGTGTCCAAACTAGGATTGCTCTACTGGGTGGACCAGCTGTGTGCGATGAAGGAAGATGTCATCTCTAGGACCCTTGCCTTGTTGGCTGAGGACACAAGAAGATACGAAGTGAGCGATGTAGGGATGCTGAATGAGCATGGATGTTCTTCCTCAGTGGTCAGACAGACACAGGCTGCCCTGAAGATCCAGATATGTCTTTACCTCTGCCACTCAGACTGTCCATCAGGGCTGCTAGGGGACCAGTCTGCTGGAGTTACTGGTAGGAGGTCTTTTATTTTCCAGATGCTCAGCTTGTGACCAGGGGCTATGGTGCAAATAAACTCAGTCTACAGTGTGGGCTGCCCTTACTGCAGGTGAGAGCTGAGTCGCTGAGTACAGACTGACCAGTGGGCATCCAGCATCCCAAGCAGATGGGCAACTCCTCCATCTCTCCAACACCTTGCTTCACTGGGGTCTGAGGAAATGGCTGCATTTGTGCAACACTAGGGTGTTGGTAGGACAAACATCGGGAAGTCATCCCTACCCAAATCCTCTGCTTTTGCAGCAGAGCAAGCAGAAAATAGGGCCCAGAGCTGGGTATCAGGTGAAGAGAGAATGAATACAGCAGCTGCTAATTATTGAGGGGCTGTGGTCTAAGTTCAGCCATCTAAATGATGCCTCTGCCGTGGTGTTCAAGTTGGGAGCCCTGTTACTCTAGGATCTCAGTGGAGACAGCTGGGCATGCCTGGGAAGTAAATCCCACCTTAAATCACTGATCAGACTTGCCCAGATCTGTGCAATCACTGGGGAGGGACCTGGCAGGCTCAGTTAAATGTTAAATGTTAAATGGATGCATCCAAATCTGCCCGTGAGCTGAAAGAGGCAGTGGTCCAAGGCGGGGGGGGGAAGTTCACGTGTAATCCTGCGATGTGATCATGCAACGAGTGCCTTTCGCTGCATGATCACATCACGGGATCTCCTGCAACTCTCCTGCAATGCCTGGCACCTGGAAGGAGCAGGGAGGTTGCACAAACATGCTCCAGCCCGGCGTTTCCTAATCCTGGAGCGCTTGACTATGCAACTGGTGCACACTTCTTCCATCCTCGTGTGCGCAGTGGAGGGAAGCGGGAATGTTTTCTAAGGTTGTAAAGAGCCCAACAGACAAATGCACCCAAATCCCACACTCCCAGTCTGCATCTATACTCATAAATGAATAGCAACCAGGATCAGGGGTACACATGCTTCTGCAATGACCCTTCAGTTATTTGTAGCTTGCTCTCTGGTGTGATTTTGGCCCAGGTCAAGTGGCACTGATGCAACCAGTGCCCAGGTAAGGTTCAATGTGAGCAAAGGCCAGGGTCCATTCGCAGTAGGCTGTTTGGGTGCTGTTGTCCTCTTTTTGGAGGCTGTGAGGGCTTAGTAGGAAGGATGGACCAGTTGAGCTCAGAGCTACCTGTTTATTTTCCTGCATAGATGCATTCAGGTGAGACATCGGGGCCTTGGAACCACCACGTCACCTCTCCCAGGCCAGCTCTGAAAGGGACACATGGGACGTGCTGAGGTTTTCATCAGTCTGTGATGACAGATGTGGAGAAGGAGACCAGGGGATGCTGTTTTCCTCATGCCATGGTTAGTCTGACCTCTCTCCTCTGGCTTGGCCACTCACGGGCAGCTCAATCATTTCTTCTCCACCTTGGGCCATTGGTCCCTCTCCTGTTTTCTATTAACGGTCCTTGGCCCTGCTGTAAGGTCTGTCATCCCCACCTGGTCCAGGTGTCACTCCTCTCCCTTTCCCAGTCCAGCCTCCACTCCAGAAGGTTCCTTCCACTAGTCTGGCCCTTTTCTCTTCCACCTCCTTGTTCTTCATCCAACGTTCATCCTTCCAGCCATGCTCTGTTCCTTCTCAGCCCTACCTTTCCTTGCCAGACCATGGTTGTTCACACTTACCTCCTCCTTCCTTGGCTATTTTCTCCAGCCTCTTTCATCATCTAGTTTTGTCCCCAGCACCCCAACTCTTTGTCTCCCATCTCACCAAGGCTGGGTCCCACCCCCAGCCTCCCCTCACAGCTCGCAGTGCATGTCGCCATTCCCACACCCACCCAGCATCCCTTGGTGTCTCCTCCACCCAGTCTCCCCCCGCATAATTATAGTTTAAAGCTGTTGAAACTCCACAACACACAAGTCTCCCTCTGCAGCACCTGCCCCCTGTGCTTCACAAATATTCCTGAAGTGAATAATGAGCAAATCAAGTCTCAGCACTCCTGAAGTAGATTGATACCCAGAGAGGAAGACTGGAGCTCTCCAGATGGAAAAGAGATGGCTAAAGAGGTGGGATATGATATATGGTTACAAAAACACGCATGGCCCAGAGAGGGTAAATAAGGAATAATGCAACTGGAGAAATACAGCATCAAACGAACCTGGCAGGTGGCAGGGTCAAAGCAACAGAAGGAGGTGGTTCTTCACATGGAGTGGGGATGTGAAGGGTACTAAAATTTTAAACCCACAACTGAGCAAACGTACGGAGGAAAATCTCGTTGAGGGTGAGTTAAGACAGAGCGCTCACGAAGTCCTGAGCTGCAGATGGTCTGAAGAGGGAGAGGTGCTGGGGTGGATCGTTCCGCTTGCCCCATTCCTATACTCACCTTCAGATATGCTTTCCCTACCCCATCAGAAACACCATCATGGGCTGCATCGGCCTTAGGTCTGGCCAGATGGGGCCTCTGTGGATATACGTATATGTCATATCTCCTCTGTGTGTATATATCTCTGTCTCTATATATATCTATCTCATATCTCCTGTAAATAAGAGGGGTAGTATTGGGAATACCGGCCCCTCCAGACCAGAGCTCCTGGTGCTCCTGGGTTGAGAGACAAATTAGACCTCAGGTCATTGCTTGCTCCGGCGGGGTCTGAGTGGTGACAACCTTTGTGGTATTGTGTGATGCTCAAGACAAGAAGTCTGGCCCTGACAGCAGAGAATCAAATAGGTGGTCCCTGGTCAGGGGTGCTGAGAGGCCTATTTTAAACTAAGGTTTTCAACACCCTCCCTGGATTTTGGCCGAGACCCAAAAGTACAGCGCGGAGACTCTCCCTCTGCTGGGGAAGCAGATCCAGCCTTTCTCACTCAAGTTGCAGGAAAAAAACCCAAAGCAGCATCTCAAAGCAAGAAGATAGGGTGGTTGGCCGGGGAGAAGGATTTCTGGTGCCCTAGCTGGGCAGGGGAGGAGCGGGACCTGCCGTCCCTTGGTACCCGATGCCGCCTGCTCCCTGGGATGCCGGGAGGGAGCAGCGGGATCGTGACTCAGCCCCCACGTGAGCGGGTTTCCTTCCTGCACCGCCAGCCCAGGCTTCTGATGTTTTGTTCGCCGTGAAGCTCTGGGGGCCGAGCGGGAGCTCCTGAAAATCAAAGGGAAAGAACAACATCTTGGGCTTGCCGAGGCGGGGTGCGTCCCGGCTGGCTGGGGTGTTGGGGGGGGCATTCAGGGTGCTGAGGGAAGAGAGGTGGGAGAGCTGGAAGGAGGGCACGGTCAGGTCTCCAGCATGAGCCTTCTTAACCCCAAACTCTCCCTGCATGCAGCAATGCTCCTTAGATGATCTTCGGCTGCTGGTGGGGACCCTCATGGGCTTCCCAGGCTCTGAGGAGGAGGAAGGGAAGGGGCTTCCCCCTCTCTCCTTTCTTCTCAGGGTGTCCTCCAGTCCTTTCTCTGCCCCACTGGGAGGAAAACGGGACCCCCAGCAGTCCCTCTTGCATTGAAATGGGAGTAAACAGGGGTGGGGAGGCAGCTCAGCTCTCGTTAACCACCCTGGACGGGAGATTGCCAGATTTTGTCTGTTATCAGATTTCTCTCTGTTGATGCCAAAGACAAAACTGTCGGTCAGAAGTTGCTCAATGCTAGTAAAAAAAATGTCTGTAGACTCTCTGGTTAGTGCCCAGACTCAACTGTTTGGCCCTGAGGCCCCCAGGTTGGTCTGGCTGCATCCAAACCAGGTGGCCACATCCAAACCTTCCCTGGGGATGTCCTCGCTACCCCCACCCCAGGGTTGGGGCAGGACTTGTCAGCCTGGGCACCGCTGTGCTGGGAACTGTGGTAATTTCACAGCGTGGATGGTAGCAGTTGAGGGCTGGGGATCTTCCCTGTCCTGGTTTCTTGACCAGTGTGGGTCTAGTACAGGTCTCTCCGTGTCCCTTCCAGTGTCCAGAGATCACCCTGAACATGTACCAGCCTTCAGGCAGTGCAGAGGTTTTGGCTTGAGCCCTGTGGATGGTTCCAGATGGGTGGCAGGAGCACACAAGCTGCATCCAAAACAGGAGGGTCTGGCCAGCACTGGATTTTACTTATTTATTGCAAAAAAGATGGAGAAGATCCCTCTCCGTCTCATTCCCCACATACCCACTGCACAACTTCTCCCTCCTCCCTGGCCAGCTGGGTGCTGCTGGGCTGTTGGACCCAACTCTTCCACCATCTTTCAACATCTCTGACTCCCTGGATGACGAGGTGGGCAGGAGCTAACCCTGCACCTTCAGCCCCCAAGGCTGGTGTGGGTGGCTTTAGCTGCTGCCTTGAAGGGGCTCTTCTGAGCAAGTCCTTACTGGGGGCTGGATCTCCTCCGGGTGGGCACCAGAGGTGACGTGCTGGATTCGGCCAAGTGGGTTGCCGCCAAGGTGACTCTGGATTGATGCTGAGCCTGAGTCCGCAGGGTCGAGCTTGCACTATCCAGCCCTGCGCTCGTCTCCCCAGCTCCCCCTGCCCTTGCCTTGGCACCCTCCCAAGCTGGGAGGGATAGACCCCAGCCTGCCCAGCCTACCCGCAGCCCTCCTGCCCTGGGGCCAAACCCTTCTCCCCCATCACCCACCTCCATTCCCTCGCCCCTGTTTTCCTATTCACAGCATTTACCCTCCCGCACGTAGCCCTGGGGGAGCCGAGGGACTGTACACAGAGGGAGAAGTTATTTTTCCTTGACATAAACATCCAAGCCTTTCCTCAGCCCCTTCGCTTGAAATGTGGAGGTAGGACCTGGACTCATAACATCCGGCAGGAGGGGCTGGCCTTATCTGCCAGGAAACACTCAGCTCCGGATACATCCTCCCCTGCTCCCGGCACCCCAAGCAGCTCCCATTGGCAATGCCGGGCAGGAAACCACTCAGCAGCTTGTCTCATTCCCTCCTCTGGAGACACGGGAGGGAGGGCCTGATCCTGTTCTCCCTGTGTGGCTCCCCACGGGGTGCGGCGACGTTCGGGGTTGGGGTGAAACGGGAGCAAAGAGAATGGAGGGGGAAGGTGTTTACTCGTGAGCAGAAAGGAGTTGACGGGGGCAGAAAGGGATTTTGGGGAGTTGGTGGTGTCAAGGCTCTGCCACTGATTTGCAGGGTGACCTCAGTCAAGTCTCCTCGCCTCCTTCTCTGCCTCTACTTCCCTCCTCTGCCTTCTGCTTTGAGAACAACGGAGGGAAAATAATCATCTCCCAGCTCATTTCAGCATCCAGAGCCCTCGCATGGAGTGGAGACCCTTGTGATAAGGGCAGCCCAGCACTTGGTCCTGTTCAGAGTCTTGGTAAGATCATGTCCCAGTGCTGGACAGAAAAAGGATGGGAGGGAAGGAAGTAGTATCTCTATTTTACAAACAGGGAAACTGAGGCACGGAACAGCCACATGGCTGCCTGTCACCAGGGTCTACCCCTGCCCGGTGGCACTGGGACAAGCAGACGTGGCTGGTGGAGCGTGGATGGAGAGGAGCCACCACCTGCTCAAGGGATGCCGAGGCAATCACCCATCCTGGGAAGGCCAGGGCACGACACACACCATAGCTCCCGGCCAGCCCAAATCCCGGGAAGGTGACCTCATCCCTGCTCCCGACGTCCAGCACCGTGACCCACACACCCACGGGGGCCAAGGGCTGGCTGGGGCCACCGGACACCACGGGCAGAGGACTCACACCCTGGTCACCTCCTGGCAAGGAGAGACCCTTGCCCTGGCCCAACCTGCCACCCCTGAGCAGCAGCCCGAACGTGGCGTGAGGTCATTTTATCCCTTCCTGCAGCCCTGATTTGATCTTCCTGCTGGTTCCCAGCCCGTCCCAGCCTGGAGAAAGCCACCCACAAACCACAAGACTCCTTGGCGTGCACAGAGACAGCCTCGGGCTCACGGGTTTGGGGTTTGGGATGGGGAAGGAGGAGAAACATGCCCAGGACTGATGCAGAACGAGTCCCGCTTGGGGTGGAGACCCCCATAAACCACCATGGCCATCAGTCCTCTGCAGGGATGTCCGCTTTCCAAGCAAAAAAAGGCTCCTTCTCACCTCTGTCAGCCACTTATTTTCTGGCTGCTCCCTGCAGCCATGCCCTGCATCCCAAAAACATGCCGCGGGGTGAGGGGCAACCCGTCGCGTTGCATTTTCCATCCCTCCGGAGAAGGGGCGGATGGCTCCGCTCCCGAATTTCATCTCAGCTGCCGGTGTCCTGGGAGGTGGAAGCCGGCTGCTGCCGGCGCTGGGTGTGTGCCCGGATCCGTCCGACGAGGCCTGGCTCCCAGGGAGCCGCACCTCGCCTTGGCTGCGGCTCCCAACGCCCTCGGGGGGCCCTGGCTCCCGGTTGGGGCCTGTAGCTGTTCCTGACGTGCAGAGAGCGCGGGGACACGCTCCCACCTCTCCTCACGTGGCTCCTGGTTGAGCAAGTGGGGACAGGCTTGGCTCGCGGGTGTCTCCGTGCCTCCCGAGCAGCTCGCCAGGCGGGGATGCACGGAGAAACCCCTTTTCCTGGGGAAATCAGACTCCGGCCACCGCCGCACGTGCTGCCCGTAGATCTTGGTGTGGGCTTTGTCTCCGCCAACCCCGAATCTGACTCTGTCTGTGAGAAGGGAGGGGGGAGAAGAGGCTCGTGGGGTGTCTCAGTCATTCCCGTCACTGCCTGGGGCAGGGGAACAAGGAGCAGGACAGGCGGGAGCAGCCCATGTCCCAGAGAGAGGGTCCCATCGGGGGGATAAATGCAACAGCCCAATTCAGGCAGGCTGGTGGCCATAGCGGGACCCGAGCTCGTTGGGGGGCCGGGGGGATGTGCCTCCTCACCACGGCAGTTTAAAAACTCATTACACCGTTCTCAGCTGCCCCTGCAGCAGACCTGGCAGAAAGGGACATTTGCAGAGTGCCCTGGGGTGGGTTCTCCTCTAAATGCCCTGGGGTGGGTTCCCCTCTAAATGCCCTGGGGTGGGTTCCCCTCTGATGCCCTGGGGTGGGTGCCCCTCTAACGAGAGCCTGCTTGGGAGGGAGCAGCCCCCTGGATTTGCTGGTTGAAAGGCAGATCCAGGTTTGGACACAGGCACTTGGGCCACCCTGGCTATGAACAATTTTTCATGTGCTGCTGGGGCGCTATGAGAATCCCTCGGCCCCGGGGCACCACAGGGATTGTGGGCAGAGCAGGCCCTGCTCCTACACCTGGCATGGTCCCACGTGAGTCAATGCCACTGGGCAGAGAGGCCCAACAGGCTCATGGCACCTCCCATCCTTTGATTCACAAATCCTCTTGGAAGAGCAACGCTGCCCCAGCCGGGCTGCTGCACCGGCCATCTTGGCACCATACCAAGCGTCACACCCTTGTGCTGGTGCAAGAGCCACCACAGTCCATGGTGCCAGCAGGACACCCAAAGGCATCCATTTCATTCCCCCTAAAAGGGAAACCAGCTGCATGTGGCCAAGGGTGGGTTTGGGTGCCTGAGTGATGGGCAAAGGAGGAGGCGGTGTGTGTGATGGGAGGGCTGTGTCCAGCGCGGCTACAAGTGCGGGACAAAGGACGACCATAAGCACAGAACAGGGGCATGTTGGTGCCTCCCCAAATACTCCCAAATGCAGCCTCCCACCTTCTGGGACTATGGGCTCCCTGAGTCAGAGATAAGTCATTTATGGGAGGCAAAGCAGCCCAGCTGGGTTGGGTTGGCTTGGGTTGGGTTGGGTTGCGTTGCCTTGGGTTGGTTGAGTTTTCTTGGTTGGGTTGGGTTGGGTTGGGTTGGGTTGGGTTGGGTTGGGTTGAGTTGCCTTGGGTTGGGTTGAGTTGTCTTGGGTTGGGTTGCCTTGGGTTGGGTTGCGTGACCTCTGGAGACCCCTTCCAGCCAACACATGTAAGCGGGCATCACAAAGTGCATTCGGAAACTTGCTCCTCTGCTTTTTGGGGCCAAGCAGGAGGACACAGCCTGGGAGGACACTGCTTTGGCAGGGGTGCATGGCTCAAACTCAAGGACCGCAGGGACACAACTTAATTTAATGTCTGGCAAGAGCAGGCTGTGATGCTGGTCCACAGACCGCAAGAGGACTAAGCTTTTCTCTTCACTAGCGACACCTGAAGGCCACCACCCCACATCCATCTACAAAAGCGCCCTTCACGCAGCTCCCCAAATTTGACCCACGCTCCATTTCTCAGGCCTCCTTGCCTTGATCTGCATTTGCACCGAGGACCCTTTACGTGGCCCTTGCACTGTGGAGCATCTTCAACGGAGCATCAGCACGAACTGTGAAAGACAGCCTTAAATGTGAATAAAAACCATGCTCCACTGGCTCTCGCTCCATAAATAAGCAACATCATTTGTGCTCACCAACACACCGAAGGCAAAACGTGGCCTTCACTGTAATATCCACATAGGACCTGGCATTAAAAGGTCCTATTCAGGAGATGGCGAAAACGGGATCAAGGCCGTCAAAGTGACTTGCTGCCCCTGAGACGCACCGTGAAAAGTGAACGTACGCACACATCATGCCTCGAGTCCGTTTGTTAGAAAGCAATCCACAACTGGTAAAGATAACCACAGATCTTTTTTATTTTAAAAAATGGAAGTAGAAAAGTTTGGCTGAAAATACCAACAACAAAAAAAAATTTAAAAAAATAGCACTCACACAGGAAATGTTTCTGTTTTGAAAACTTTGTCCGTAGCTACAGCAATTTAAATCATAAAACAATCATCGTATAAAAACATATTTATTTAAATTAAATATTTTATGCAAACTCATATCTACACTCATTCAAAATGCATAGAGTCACACAAAAAAGATGGAATGTATTAGCTTAAAAACCTGTGAAGTGGTGGGGTTTTTTAAGTATTATTTGCAATTATTATTAATACACGTTCGGGACTGAAACCAGGAAATCATAGCCACGCTACTAACTAATCATTACCAAGTGCCATACAGTAAACACTAAGATTAATCATGTCATATAACTGATTTAAAATAAAGCTTCATCTTTATGAAAAGGAAGGGAACTCGAGCAATACAAAATCCAAGGGGAGGAATAATGGGAGGAATAAATCAATGTACAGCTTTATTACAAGCAATAATACGCCGGAGTTAAGAAGAGGCATCGGGCACTGCGGCTCGAAACGTGAAGCGTTCGCCTTCGAAGGATGTTTGATTAAAAACAAAAATGTGTCTGCTACATCATCACCTCTTCGCCCAAGCGCGGGTCCCCGGACGCGTTCCCAGCCCCGCGGGGAGGGCAGCTCACCCCGTCCCCACTTCGGGAGCACTTTTCCTGGGAGGCCAAGGGGAAGCCGTGGTGGGGGGTGGATGCCGGCTGGATCCTGCCTTTCCAAGCTCTGATCTTACCCTCCTCCGGAACGCAGAGGCTGAGCACCCCCGGGGCTGGCTGCCCCCCTGCTGCCCCCCGCGCATCCCCGGGGCCAGCCCGCAGCATCCCTGGGTCCCGTCCCCTCTGGGGATGAAGCCCCCAACTCACGGTCTGGGGGCAGGGGGACAAGGCAGAATTAACCCCACCGGTGGGGTCCGGGCAGGTCAGGGCGGCTGCAGTGACGCTGATACCAGGAGCTGAGAGCGGCTTGCAGACCCTGCGCCCCTTTACCAAAATCTTCCCTTTTTCCCCCATTCCTGCCTTTTCCCCTTCCGGGGGGTTTTGCCCCTGCCAGGACTCCAGACCTGCCGTTTGCGGGATGCTGCCACCCTCCCGACTCCAAAGCAGAGCCGGGCACACCCCAAAACGGGGGGCAGCCTTCCCGCGCTCCCGGGAGCACCTCTCCTTTGGAAGAGGGTCTCAGCCAAGGGGCTTTGGCATTGGGAAATCCCCCCGCCCCGGCCCCGTTCGGAGCAGGGCACCCGAGGCTTTGCACCGGTGGCGAGCTGACGACCGAAATCCTTTACCTACACCACTGAAGAGATTCCATGGCCCTCGTGGTTCGGACTCGGTCACCCTGAGGGGCGGCGAGCGATGGCCCCGGGCAGCAACGCCTCGTAATACTGTGTCGGGTCCTTCCTCGGCCGGTCCAGGCGGCCGCGGCCGGGGGTCTAGGAGACGCTGTAGTTATTGTAGTAGGTGGCCGTGGCATCGGCGAGGACAGAGATGAGGCTGGTCTCGGAGGCATGGGAGCCACCAGCCGCTGGGACGTGTCCATTGACCAAGACCCCTCCGTGGTGGTCGCCGTGGCCGGGGTTGTTGAGATACTGGTCGAACTCGTTGCGGTCCATCTCCCCCAGGAGCTCGGCTTGGCTCAGCTGGTCCAAGGTGTCAAAGCCGTGGTGGTCAGGCGGCGGGGAGAGCTGGCCCAGGTGGGCATGGAGGTTGGGGGGGTGCAGGGAGGGGAAGGCAGGCGTGTAGTAGCTGGGAGGAGGAGGAGGAGGAAGGGGAGGGCAGCTGGAGGCTGGGGGGATCATGCAGGTGGTGGGCTGCGGCATGGGGCTGAGGGGGTGGTGGTTGCACGGGAGGGAGCTGCCCGCGTACTCCGGGGAGTAGGTGGCTCCAGCGAGGTGGGAGCGGTGATGCTCGTCGGGGCAGGGCGAGGAGAAGAAGCTCTGCTCGGGGTCTATGGCATCCAGTGGAGACATCTCCGGTGGGGTGGGCAGCCCGTAGGGGTAGGTGTCCACGCTGGTGCTGCTGCTGCTGCTGCTGCTGCCCGGGGCCTCCCGGTACCCCCGGACGGCCGGCAGCCCCGGGCGAGGGGGGTACTCACCCGGCCCCTCTTTCTCTCCCCCGGCCCGGCCGCAGGTCCGCTTCTCCGGCACCGCGTTTTGGTCCCGCGTCAGGCTGCCCAGCAAAAACCCAGGGTCCACCCGCTTGCAGATCCGCTTGACCTGCTTCTTCCGCCGGGGCCGGTATTTGTAGTTGGGATAATCTTGCATGTGCTTCACCCGCAGCCGCTCGGCCTCCTCCACGTAGGGACGCTTCTGCGAGAGGCTCAGAGCCTTCCAGGACTTGCCTGAAACGGAGAACGAAACCCCCCTTAGTGCCCGCGGCAGCTGTACCGGGGTGGGAAGGGGAGCTGCCACCCAAAGCTTGCAGGCACACAACCGAAGGGCAAGGTAGGGGTTCCCAATATCTGAGCCGGCGCACGTGGAGGACGCAGCCCGCAAACCCCGCAGGAGGATGAGACGGCAGCGGGAGGGTGAGAAAGGGACGTATTGAAGCCGCCGTAGGTCCACCGACTCCCCCCCATCCCAAGTCCCCAGACAGGGTGGGTTCAGGGTTAGCTGAGCCCCGCTGCAAATAACTGAGGACAAATAAACTCCCCCAGCTCCAGGGTCTGATCTTGCAATGCCGCTCTGGGACGGAGAGCCCGGCTGCTGAGCGGGGACGGCCGAGGCCATGCCCGGCTGAGCAGGGGGTCAGGACGTGGCGTCCCTGGATGTGTCCCAGCCCGTGCCCTGCCGGGACTCACACCGGGGTGTAGGGAGACCCCGGGTGCCACGACCTTGCTGCTCCCGGTTTGAGATCCACAAAATGTCCCCAAGACACAGGAGAGAGAAGCAGCACCAGGGCGGGGGGGTTGTACCCCACGGTGAAGCTACCCCAGGCTGTTCCTCAGGGTAGACGGAGAAATGAGGAGACAGATGAAAGGGTTTGATGCCTTCCCATTGCCAAAGAGACAGCAGAAATAACACTAATAAGCTGAGATGCTGCATGGCAAAGCAGCGAGAAGAAAACCCAAACCACCAAAGAAAACACCGCAAAACCGTCCAGGGAAACACAAACTTTGGGTAAGAGGCTGGACAGCAAAGCTGTGTTGCAATTCGGGCAGCTCTTTCTCAGGCTGTCTGGGCTAGTTATTTCTGTTCGCATTAAAAATGAGGATTGGGAGAAGGGGGAAAGAGTGGATGGGGGGTGGGAAACAAATGTGTGTTCAAAATGGGTTGTGATCCCCAAAAAGAAACAGCAGAAACACCATCACCATCCTCCCCACTGCCTGGCCATGCAATATTGGGGTGGGCTAGTGAGTTTGGGGACAAAGTGGGACAGTAAAGATAGGCCAGGAAAATTTGGGGGTCCCTCCTTGCATTGCATCTGGGGATCCCCGGCACTGGTAGCCTGGGGGTTTGCACCCTGGCAGGATTTACACCCAAGGGGTGGCAGGGGGTACACGTGGATGCCTGGGGTGCGGGACACCATCAGGCTTTGCACCCTGAGGGGTGGCCAGGTGGGTGCATGCACCCAGAGTGTGGGTCACCGCCGGTGTTTGCCCCCCGCGGCGTGGCAGGGTGGGTGCATGGGCGCCTGCTCCCTGGGGTGCGGGACCCCATCAGGCTTTGCACCCCACAAGGCAGCCGGGTGGCTGTTGTCCCAGGGTGCTGCACCCGGGCAGGCTTTGCACCCCGCAGCATGGCCGTGTGGGTGCAGGAGTGCCCACCCCCTGTGTGCCGGACCCACCTGTATCCCATGGGGCGCCCGGGAGGATGCACGCACCCCAGGGTGCCGCTGCCAGACCCGGGCAGGGCTTGCACCCTGCGGGGTGACAGGGAGGGTGCATGGGTCCCCACCCGGGCAGGGTTTGCACCCCCAGGGATGGCCGATGGGTGCCCACCCTGCGCTACTG
>VZTQ01002143.1:351652-607827 GCA_013400755.1 Pelecanoides urinatrix
GCCCCGGCCCCCACCCGCCTCTGCCCGCTGCGCTGCCCTCGGGGTCCCCGCGCAGTCCCAGCCTCCTGCCCGGCCTCCCCCGTATTTATGAGCTCCTTGGAAAAAGCTTCCTCCAATGACACCGAAGGTACTCGCTGCTCCTCCTTGTTTGCAAACTCCTGAGCCCCGGCCAGGATGGCGTGGGGAGAAAACTTCTCCCCACCCTCTTGCCCGGCACCCCCCCCGGGGAAGCGGGGAGGGGGGGCAGCACCCCCCANGGTCCGGACAGGGTTTGCCCCCCCGGAGACGGCCGGCTGGATGCACGGACACCCACCCCCGGGTCGCACCCCCAAAAACCCCTCAACCCCTCCGCTCCTCACCGAGCATCTTGCTGAGCTCCGCGTTGTGCAGATCGGGGTTTTGCACGGCCAGACGTTTCCTCTCATCCTTCGCCCACACCATGAAAGCGTTCATGGGCCGGCGGATGCGGCTCTCGGAGCCTTTTTCCCCCGGAGGACAACGGGGGGGCGGCCCCGGCGGCAGCCCCTCGGCCACGTCCCCCTCCAGCCGCTCNAATGGCCCTGTCACCCCTGCACAGCCCCCGCTGCCCCCCTCCCCCGGCACCTCGGAGCCCCTAAAACTTCAAGGCTGGGGGAAATGCAAAGAGGAGGGATGAGGGCACTGAGATTTTTGGGGGTGACTTGGAAAGAAAAGGAAAATGGCCCCAAACGGAAGGTCCCCATAGGGGTGCAAAAGGTCCCCTCCAGCCCCTTCCCCAGGCTGTGGCAAGCTGCAGGGTGCCTGTTTGCAAGGGGAAATCAAGGCACGGGTCCTGCAGATCCCCCCCACCCCCTGCTTTAACCACTAGTCCTGGCTGTACTTTGCCACCCCGTGCGGGTTTTTCACCCAGTTATCCCAAATTCCCAGGTCCCCTCATACGGGAGGTAAACTGGGACCCAGTGAACGTGCTGGTGGGTGCTCATCCAGCCTGGTTGGGCTCCTGAGTGAGCTTTGCAGGGGCAGGGACGGGGCTGGGCACAGCACAGAGGGGCTGCAACATCCCCAGTCGGTCCCCGCTGCCCATCCTTGGGACATTAGGAGGCAAAAGGCTGGTCTGATGCTTTGCAGCCTTTTTCTTGCTGCTACGTTTCACGGAGCGCTGCCCCATCCTACAAAGCCTCAGCCCGCCTGGGATGGAAGCACCATCATCACGTAACAATATTTCCCACTAACCCCAGTTTGGTGCTCACAGGGGCAGTAAAGTCACCCCTGAGATGTATTCCCACAGCTAGAACGAAGGATCTCCAGGAAGGCGAGGGGACCAAAAATCCCCAGCCGGACCCCCTTGCCCAGCTCATCCCTGCAACCTGCCCCGAGGAATATATTTAGTCGCTCGATTCCTTTATNCGGGGTTTTGCACGGCCAGACGTTTCCTCTCATCCTTCGCCCACACCATGAAAGCGTTCATGGGCCGGCGGATGCGGCTCTCGGAGCCTTTTTCCCCCGGAGGACAACGGGGGGGCGGCCCCGGCGGCAGCCCCTCGGCCACGTCCCCCTCCAGCCGCTCCGGCCAGGGGTAGGTGCTCAGCAGCGCAGCCATGACCCGGCCCCGCGGCCCCCCCCCAGCCCCCGCCCCGGCCCCGGCCCCGGCCCCCACCCGCCTCTGNTGGCTGTACTTTGCCACCCCGTGCGGGTTTTTCACCCAGTTATCCCAAATTCCCAGGTCCCCTCGTATGGGAGGTAAACTGGGACCCAGTGAACCTGCTGGTGGGTGCTCATCCAGCCTGGTTGGGCTCCTGAGTGAGCTTTGCAGGGGCAGGGACGGGCCTGGGCACAGCACAGAGGGGCTGCAACATCCCCAGTCGGTCCCCGCTGCCCATCCCTGGGACATTAGGAGGCAAAAGGCTGGTCTGATGCTTTGCAGCCTTTTTCTTGCTGCTACGTTTCACGGAGCGCTGCCCCATCCTACAAAGCCTCAGCCCGCCTGGGATGGAAGCACCATCATCACGTAACAATATTTCCCACTAACCCCAGTTTGGTGCTCACAGGGGCAGTAAAGTCACCCCTGAGATGTATTCCCACAGCTAGAACGAAGGATCTCCAGGAAGGCGAGGGGACCAAAAATCCCCAGCCGGACCCCCTTGCCCAGCTCATCCCTGCAACCTGCCCCGAGGAATATATTTAGTCGCTCGATTCCTTTATGATTCTGACCCCCTGACATGGGCTGCAGAGCTGCAGCGGCTCCGCTTTGACTGATTGTGGATTTCCTCTCCGCGCTGCCAGAAAGCCGGCGGGCCGGGAGGCAAGATGGGAAGGCATTTCCTCGGGCCGGCCGGCCGCTGCCCCATCTAACCCACGCACGGAGGGGAAAAACCCAGCGCGGATCCCCAAGCCGGGGTGTTTGTGCAGGTAGGCAGCGATTTACCACGTGCCTGGGTGTTTCTATTGACTCTTGACAGGTCACAAGCGATGGAGAGCGCGGTATGTAAATGTGAGCTATGCGGATTCAGGATCCGCCTGGGTTTCCTGGTCTCTCCCCTTCCTTTGCACAGGAGCGGGATCCTCGCGGTTCTGTTTTCTGGTGGATGACGGTGATTTGGGGGTGCGGCGAGGTGGCAGCGGCCAACGTCGCTTGCAGCAGAAGCAGCAACTGCCCCTTCGGAGCTTTTCCCTGGGACCGAATTAAAAACCCCGCGGAAGCAACAACATTTTCCAAAGGAACTGATTAAATCTATTAAGCTATTTACAAATGGGCTTGATCAGAGCTGCGTATCTGGGAATACAACAGGAAGGCAACTTCTCTTAAATCTAAAAGGCGCAGGAGATTTCCTGGTCTCAGGACAGATTTATAAACCCTCTACACACACACACGCAGGCCGGCACATAGCAACTGCCTTTCATCTGTGTTTTGGAGCCGTGCACGCTCCTGGGGACAGCCCGCGCCGTCCCAGGCTTTGCGCTGCGGGCTCCGGTTCTCTCCGAAAGTCCTGTCTCACGCCTTGAAGTGCCAGGACGGGGCAGGGAGAGAGGATGCCAAACCCTCCATCCTGCTCTGAACAGGTCTCCTGGGTGCATTTTGCAGACGGGAGTAGCTGCAGAGGTTGGCAGCAAGAGGTTGGGAAGAAAACCTGTAACATCCTTTTTGTTTTTTTTGTTTGTTTTCCCTTTTAGTAGGGGTTGAAGTGCACGGAAAAAGAGGCTGCCCGAAGTTGCAAGGTTTTATTTTGAATATGGTGTTGCACCGCTCAGTGTTGTTTTTTAACCCTCGGGATGCACAAGGCCTGGATATCATCGTTATTATAAAAATAACGGCTTCTATACTTGAGGCCAGAACATTTTTAGTAGCAGTAGTACAATATATCCCCCTCAAAGGAGAAGGAACAGATGAATTCCACTCGAGCCCTTCTACACAACACGCAGCCGTGCCTCCATCCTGCGCCGCGTTTCCGAGGTGCGATACGCGGGACGGGAGGGAAGGTCTGTGGGAGGGACGGGACCCCCATCCACCTCCCGCCTCTGCTGCAGGTTCTCGGAGCAACACGCCGGGTTTTCATGGTCTTTGCTATTCCCTTCGCATCGTGGGGGTAACATCACCCCCCCCGGTATTGAAGGTTCAACTGACGGGGCTTTTCAGACCCCCCACCGCCCTAAGACACACGCTGGGGCTCCCGTGAGATTGCAGGACAAAAATACTGCAAAACTTTTCTCCTTTGGATTTTCTCCCAGGCTGGAAGACAGCACCTTCCTAGGGCCCCCCCCCGCCGCATTTTGAGTGCAAACAATAATAAACACTTTCTTTTTTTCTTTTTTATTCTCCCCCTCTCCTTTAGCACCTGGCATTCTGATTGCATTAGTAAGATGGGTTTCATTCTGCACCCTACTGAAAATGCTGGTTAAACCTGTCCTGTAGGAAGCTCTGCATTACATACAGGCAGCTGGGGCCATGTGAAAATGCCACCTTTTAATTGCGACCGTATCAGGGTAATTAGCAGCAGTCTGGAAAAACTCATCTTTACTTTTTATGCTTACCTGCCCAATTTTGTGGTGCAACGCTTACCTGTATCTGGGGCACAGGAAGAAGCAGAGCTCTCACAGGGCTTGGAGAACAGGGAAATTACGGCTAAAAGCTACAAGCTAAAATAGACCGAGCAGACAAAGGGTGGAAGAAAGCTTTGTTCTCCCCATTTTCACGGATGGGGAACAGTGGCAGCAACTCCCATGGGTCACGCAGAAAATCCGTGACCGAACCCGGCTTTCGCGCCGTATAGGCGAGACCATCCCCACTCTTTAAAAATATCCCTTTTTGGCGCGGATCCGACATCTGGCATTTTACTCGGCTTGCAAACGGCGGGTCTGTTTTCACCAAGTAACCTCCCCACGCCCCCCCCCNGTGTGAGAAAGTGCAAATGCTAAATTAGCTCAATATTCACATGTTCCTTAATTACTGATGAAACTCTCGTCTCCCAAGGGCAGTTTTTGCAGAGACAGCTGGGGGTGCCCAGCAGAAGAGCCGGCTCTCAGCGGTGCTTTGCCACCGAGGCAGAAGAACCAACCCTGCCCACCGCCCGTCCTCCCCGGGTCCACCAGGCCTTCCCCAGGGACCGCTGCCGGCACCACTGGTTTGCCGGGAGGAGAAACCAGAGCCTTCCCCTTATGTACCCCGCAGCGAAAAACGTAGACCAAAAAAAAAAGGATGCTAAAATTTTCAGCACGCACACAGTCATGGTGCTGAGAATTTTTGCTCTGACCGTTTTTAAAATGCAGCTTTAACAGTTACAAAATAAATATATTTTAGTCCCTTTAGGTTAAAAGCGACTAGCAAAATTCCCCTCTTACATTTTGAACTTTATAAAAACAGATTACGATTAAAAAAAAAAAAAAATCTCTAAGTGACTCAGAAGCAGAAATTAAGTTCTCACTTGCTGAGAAATTGAGCTTCAATTTGGCATTGGAACAATCTTCCCACTTCTGCCACCACCAAAGTTTTTTATTTTTACCATATTCACCAGTCCCACATCACTGAAAGTTTGCTTATCCCTGCATGGGATAGGTACAGAGACAACAGCCTCGGTTATTGTCCAAGTGCTCTGAGCTCGGAGCCTTCCTGGGGCTTCCTCGGCCACTAACACCGCACGGACGAGATTTATAACCCTTCATGGAGCAAACCTCACGCTGCCCAGGACCGAGGAGGAATTAAGCGGAGGACTGCTTCAGATGCTAGCGATCCTCACGCTGTTTGAGGACACGCTATTATAAGATCTTTTTTTAAGATAGGCGTGATGCTATGCAGTGTTTCCAATAAACTTTGTGTGGTTTTCCTCTCTTCTTGGAGCTTCCTTCCTCCTCTTAGTGCTGGCAGGTTTGGAGGTTTCGTGACGTAAATTGTGCCTTTTGAAGGTGGATGCTTCAAGAACTTCAATCTTGTGTGTTTAAACAGAAGAAAATTGGTTAATTACATTGGTGCATTCAGCTAATTTTCTTTGCCGAGAGCTGATTATTTGAAAGAAGTCAGCACTAGAACTACATTTTGCTTAAAGGAAAATTGCATGAATTGAACTCGATGCTGAACTGGATGGGTCCCCTAGTGCATTTCTTAAGTTTCACAAAGCAGCCGCGTCTCAGATACCATCTAACGGACTGAAATTCACACAGATGTAAGGATCTGGGGTTCTGAAATCTTAATGGCATGTCTTGAAAGTGGTACTTAATAGCATCGCGCATCCATGCTTTGAAATAACCCTGATTGTTACTTCTTCTGCTTTACGCTGGCTGTGTGCAAAGCACTAGAGCATCTTGCAAAGAAATTCAAGGAGCGGTGCCCGTTCCACGCGTCTGGGTTGTCACGCAGCGTGCACCAGTGCAATCTCCCATCCTTGGCTGGAAGGAAGGCTCTGCAGAGTCAGACACAGCAAGATCAAAATAGCTGAAGCCCATAAAGCTCATGCAGACTTTGGTCCGATGCTGGTAACAGACTATTCCGTGGCCTCTTACTTTCCAGGATACGGTTTTGTGCTTGCAGGTAACTACAAGCCGAAAAAGCAGCACGTATATTGGTGTTCACAAAACTGCAATTGCAAATCACGTAGCTTGGCATGTAGCAGCCTTTGCACCGACAGTTAATTGCAAGGCTCAAAGCGAAGAACACTATACCTGCGAAGAATGGAAGTAACTCACGAGAAACCATCATCTGCGTAAGGCTCCCAGCGCAAAAAGGAAAATTTTCTTCTATGTCACTGCTGACCTGGGATTATTAAAACTGAAAACATTTTAATATTTATGCTGTGTGTGTGCATCATTCTCAATTTGGAAGTGAAAGCAGAGTGGTGACTCTCATTTTGCTCAGTTTCTAGGTAATTTCACTTGGAGGTACGTAATTTTGTGCTGCAATGTGTGAGTACAATGGATAAATATGTAACTGCAGATTTTCCTGTTTAAAAGTCTTATTTTCACAGAAATGAAACCAAGTAATTTCTCTGTGCTTACATTCTGCTAATTTCACCATTTGGGTAATGACGTAATTCTTTTTCTTATGCTTTCTAAAGCAGACCTTCTTGCCAAACCAGAGTTTGGTTAAAACTGGACTCACAACCCACCATAAACAGAAAAAAACAATTTATTACTTTGAAACGTGTTCCTGTTGTCTCAATCATCCATTTCACTAGACATTATCTGGTAAGAAGACCTTTTTGTCAAGTAACGCAAAGTTGTCTGACCATTAACACACAGAGAGCAGAGCAGCTAAATGAATTGCTTGTTTCAAATGTTAGTCTACTACGATTTTTTTTCCCCCCTACAACCCGTATTCTGCACATGCTGTTTCTCTTTAGTTTGAGGCACATGAAAATCCCACATTTCCTGGGATAAAATGAAATTCCCACTTCTTCTTGTACAAATAGAGAATCTTCTGTCTGTAGCCGATACTTCAATCTGAGCCAGATTTAAATCTTAGGTATACTGTGCCTAACTGTAGTAACACCGTAACTTTAAAGATTTATTCCTGGTTTTCTTCTTTCTATAACTAGCACTGGAATCTGGCCAAACACTCATAAGAATTAGCACACAGAAACTCAAGGAAGATTAATATAGAGAACAAACAAACAAGCCCAGCAGTATTTGGAGAAGGAAACGCTATTCCTTGACTAGCACCTTTTTAAATTGAAATCCCAGAGAGACTGTAAAGTTTAGCTGCTTAAGAGCTAAAAAAAAAAAATCAAACATTGGAAACAGTCAGGCTTTTGGCTTCTGCTAACAAACAAAAATCCAAACTCGGGGTGAAATTAGAAAGGCTGCTTTGAAGGGCCCCCACAAAATTTAGGATGCTTCAATATAACATGAAAAATTATTTTGCTGTCTTCTTCCATTGAGAAGGTTTTTTTTTTTTCACCTCAGGCATGGAGCTTACTCACAACTCTCTAGCAACCTCATGGTATTAAGTGGTATTTCGTTTAAGGAAGCCAGGGAACAAGCCCAGCCATAGCAGCATCATAACGGCTAATATTTGCATAGCACTGAAAAGCAAATGCTACAAGGGTTAAAAACTACTGGCATGCCAGCAGTGAAACAGAGAGAAAGGCGTCTTGTTCTCCCTTACAATACAGTAAAACTACAGTAATTCTGCTGCAATGAATGAGCATGTCCTGAGGGCAAGAAAGGTGCATTGCAAACCAAGATATCTTAAAAAGGACGAGTTCAGCTGCAACTAAAACATCTGAAGCCATGTGGACTGTGTGCTGCAGACTAAGTTTCTCCCACTGGACAATAAAGGCAGCTTAAGGAAATTTTTTCATATTAACATCTGCATCTTGACAATGCTTTTCCAACCACGTTAAGCAACTCAACTGAGCTAAGACAATAAAAAAAAAAAAAAGTGCCCATTTTATTCAGCAGAGCAGGCCAATGGGATGATTTAGATTTACACTGATGAAACACAGCCAGGCCCAAAGTCAAACGAACAGCTAATGGATTTCAATTCTGGTCAGCTACTCTGGATTATGCCATGATAACTGGCTGGCTTTCAGGGTTGTGCTGTCAATTTGCTGTGGCCAAAGCAGTACCAGAACCAGACTCCAGGATGGCGAGTGCTTCTTCACATTCCACCACTTTACTTCCAAGCTCACCCATCTCTTCTGACAGCACTTAGCTGGGTGAGATGGAGATGCCAAAATCCATCCTGAATGTTTAAGCTCTCATACAAAACCACTGGTGGTAGCGCTGAGTTCCAGCATTACTTATTTCCAGGTTTACACATAGAAACAAGCTCTAATTTGGTTATAAATCTAAATTGCAGATTTTCAATGTATAAATGGCAATACTAATGCATCTGACCAGCTATGCTTTTAAAATCTGTTTGGTCTCCTAATTTCACAGAAAACCTTGCTCCATCCAAGACAACTTTTTGAATTCCAGATGCATTCACTGAAGGTGAATGTTGCCTGGGAACCAAAGATTTAGATATGGTTAATAAAGACACAGCTCCTTTAGCTTTGTTGCAAAGTTACAATTGCTTGACTGTAGTTAACTACTGGTTAGGAAATAAAGGGAGGGTTTTTTATTTCATTCTTTAGTACTGACGCTCAGGTGTAAACCTTTAATTAGACTAAGTATTTTGCGAAGAAACAACAATCATTTTATAGGTAAAAGGAGATCAATGAAAAAATTAGACAGGACTGCAAAAAATCAATGGATACAAAAATCAATACATACAGCTTCAGCAAAACCCCTCCTGTTTCCAAAAGCAGAGCTGGGCTACTGCAAGTGGAAACAACAGTGGCTTTAATAATAAAGGCAGTGGCAGGGTGACTCCCCCCTGCCCCCCACCTTGATTGAGAAAAACGCAGTCCGTGTGAAGCAGCAGATAGTAATTCACTGGCTTTCACAGTCTTAACCACAGCAGTTAAAACCAGGCCTGCTTTTCTTGCTTCTGACTTGAAGGGCTGAAGGCAGCATAGGGTCTGCTGTGTTAAAACATAGCTCTCGCAAAGCCACCACGGCGAACCCTCTGCCATACTGGAAGAGGCAAAGCCTAACTCTTTTTTATCAAGTCTTTCTTTGCAGACACGCAAGCCTTGGCCCTACACATGGAGCCTTTTTTAACATGGTGCTGCAGCTCACGTTGGCCTATCACATATCATAAGAGCTATATTTAAACACAGTCTGTGGTTTCCGTCGGAGGTAGAGCAGTGTGCTCAAGACTGGATTACAACGTGATGTCTGGCTGGTGTGTTTACACAGACTTCTCCTCTAACGTGCTAAAGTTCAAATCACCTCAGAGTCCCAGCTTGACTCTTAAACGGTTAAATGTGCTTGCAGTGCTTCTTTTTCTTTCTTTGCGCGCCTTCGATACACTCATCTGTCTCCTCTTTTTGCCTTTTGTGTTTCTTCTTATGGCGTTTCTTTTGCTTTGCTTCATAGTCCTTTACGCCGAGATCTTCCCCATCAGATATTCCCATATAAATTTCTGCATCGCCCATATTTTCATCACAACTAATGCTCTCCCCTTCGTGCTGCTCTTTATGTTTCCTTTTCTTTTTCCCTGAGTGACACTCATTTAGCGAAGCATCCAGTTCCTTTCCATTCAAGCTCCCTATCTTCGGTTGTTTCACTTTTGGTTTCTCGCAATACTCTGTACTCTCTGCCTCATCTCTCTTCTGCTTCTTCTTTTTCTTTTTGACTTTGGTTTTCAGTTCTTCTGAAGGCTCCAAAGCTTCGTCAGCTGTTGGGCAGGAATTGTCTACCTTTGTTTCATTCTGGGATCCCTTCAGTTTTGCCATGCGCTCAGCGAAATACTCCTGTACAGTGAGAACACTCTTCACCGTATTGTAACCGTCTGCAGGCTCAGGGAGCCAGTGGTTTCTCTTCTTCTCTTCCTGAGACTTGGCATCGGTAATATCCTCCTGCAGGTGAACAAAGAGGAGCAGGAGTGAGAGTCAGAAATAACAGCTTTAAACATAATGTTATTTTTTTGCACACTAATAAGAAAAACATGTAAAAACCATAAGGTGCTTTGAAAAATAATTATAAAAGTATAGACTTTGGCAGAAGCGAGAGGCAGCCCTTAATGCAAAAGATGGCGTAGGTTTAAGGAGAAGAGGTAGCAGTGTGGAAGGCAGCAAGAAAATACAGAGCAAGACAATTCTCTGTTGTTTTGAATTTCTGACTGTTTACCTACTCCTGTGCAACTCATGCAGATTATGTACAATACTATCATACTCGGTGTATCACACTCACTTTGCAAAGGCACATGTCTCTACAAGATATAAAAGAACGTGAAAAATAACACAGTACGATCTACTAGCCTGTGGCATAAAGGAAATCCCATGCCTGGAATACCTCTACAGCAAAGTGTAAGAACTTATGATATACGGAGCAATCCAGCATTGATGCATCTCTTCCATCTTATCTGATCTTTAGAAATGTTTGTTTCGTAGCTGGTTTACTGTCATTGTGTCCTAGATGTTGTTATTTAAACATGCTCCATTTGATCATACCTTATCAGATGGCAAAAACAACATCACAGGTTAGATCTTACAAGGCTTCTGCATACACAAAGTAAATAGCTGCTGAACTCTAGCTGCAGGTGAGTATCTATAAAGAGAGTCTAGCATCTAGAAAGTAAATATAAAACAAAAAGCAAAGGATAGCTCTGGAGCTGGATGTTATGTATGGCATGAAGAGAATTGACTCTGAAAAAGCAACAAATGCAACAAGATGAAAATACAGAACTTGTTAAATTATCTGTGACTTATAAAATAAACAAGCCAAAAAGGCAGTTGAAGTTCAGACTTGTTTACGTGGATACTGAAGCACTCAAAAAGAACCCTTTCTGGCATATCCTTTTGCTTGGCAAAAGTCAGAAATGACTCTTGGACGTGTCCCAAATTTTACATTGCTTTTTTTTTCTAAAGCCTTGTACGAACTGCAGGTAACCAAGCATACCCCCCTCGATGAGTAAGAATCGTGTAGAATCCTTACCAACATCTGGCCTAAAACACGCTTCTTGAACGGGAGGTAATCCACAGCTATTACAGTCAAATGTGGTGAGTACGACAGAGATACTCCACTGTTTTTCCATTCATAAACGCACAGATAAGAGCATCTGTTCTACCCATGCATCTTGTACGTGAACTGAAGTGACTATAAAATGCAACCAAATCACAGCAGTAATATTTCATGCCCACTTTCACTGGCATAAACTGATACACAGGGTGAAGGCCAGCAGAAAACTGGGAGATATAAAACCACTTATCTCAACATTTTATAGTTATTGCATGATGGTGTAGATAAGTGATCTGGCTCTCTTCAGGGCATCATTAAACTTGCTAGCTGAAGTGGGGTTTATTAGGGTTTGTGAGTAAGGTTTTGCAAGTCTGACTCCTTATGCATCCATAACCTTTACTCACATGAGCAGGAATGCAAAAATTTGTGTCATTAGTGATGCATTACGAGTAGCCATTTCCTCATACATCTGCTTTCAAGAGAGCTATTCCAGTGGAACGAAAGTAACGCTACACTTGAGATTCCAGTAATGTTTATGTGGGCACTTATAAAAATTAGGTACTTTTCTTGTAGGAATACCTTGTAGCGTACCTTCAGGTAAGTTTATGAAGTAACTGAAACTATTTGACTTCTGGCAAAGAAGCCTGCAAAGAGATGTTGAACACGGGGAAAAAACCCCATGTATCTACACACATCTGTACATACAGGTTACATTTGGAAGGGGAGCCGCAGTAGAAGTTTGACAAGACAGAATCCACAGAATAAATGGATCGAGCTACGCTTGTAGTCACTCTCTTTTTAATAAGATATACCTCCCAACCCAAGCAAGCAGCGTTAGTGCGGATCAAAAATAGATGCCCTGCTAAAGCAGAGTTAAACAGGTCACTTTCTTTTCCTTTTCCTTCTACCCACAGCAGGTTTTTGACACCTTGTACTGCAAAACGACCAACAGTCTCCCAGGTTTTCTGCCGCAGATGCCAGCCAGAACAGTTTCCTTCCCCACCCCAATATGTAAAACGTATTTGCGACCAGAACACCAATTACCCCCTGGCCAACCAGGAAAGGATTTTCTCATTCCCCTGGTGACTTCAAGTCCTGACAACTTAATTACTGTAATTCAAGGCAAATACTGCTTGAACTCTAAACATTTATTTTATAAAATACATTAGGCATAAAAAAAATGTTCCTTTGGTTAAGCTGAGGAGTTCAGAAGGTATGCATGATCCCAGAAAATAAGAACCTTGCTCAGAAACTCCTTTATTGATAAGAATTTTAATAACCACGGGCCACTGAACACAGAACTAACAGGGCATGGAGACAAGCAGAGAGGTGCCAACCCTAGAAAACCTCTCAGTTTAGGAAAAGCTTATGTGAAACCATAAATCACCTGGAAGGGCTGTTAAACGCCAGAAGTGTTCCCCCTCCCGTGATGTACCTGTCCCAGTAGCCATGGGAACACCGCTGAACTCTAAACGTGGGTTTTCTCTAACCTCTCGACAGGAGACTCACAGTTTATGCAACTCCTCCCCTGCTTGCCCCAACACACGCATATGAAAGTTTCAAAGAAAAATAAGATATACGTACTTAAATGTGTACTGCGGTGCTGCAACTTCTGAAAAGCAATTTATTACACAAGATAAAAGACAGAAAGAAACACTCCTGCTCCAAAGAACTGATGATCACGTAAAAGGAGAAGAGCAATCGTGCTGTAACTGGTGGGAGGCCTGAAGATTGGGCTTTGGGGGAGATATGTTTGTCCACACCGTGAGTTCCAAAATTGCCAACAAAATCGGGCTGAGAAGATAAAGTTAAAAGGAGTTGGGAATACTGGCCTCTATGGAATTGGTAGGATGGTCCCAAGCAAGTGAAAAGGACTGCCTGAAACACGGTGTTAAATGTGGAATGATTAAGAGGAAACAATAGGAAAATTCAAGGAGAGGCTGGGAAGTGCACAGGAAAAGATGAAGGTCAATTATAGCCAGAAGTCCCCTGTAAATATCATCTGTTTATGTAATTAGTTAAATGTATGGAAAATAATTTGAAGCACATAAAGCACTCTAAGTACCACCAGGTTTTTTTTCTGCTTGCTTTCTTCACTTGAGACACACAATGCTGATTTAATCATTAAGTTAGTACACTAAACTTACAGAGTGAAATCCTGGTTCCCTTGATTCCTGCAGGATCAGGATTGCATCTCTAAGACATCATGCTCTCAGAGCATCCTTCAGCCACAGTTATTTAGAGAAGAAAAAAATAGGGGATTATGGTCAATTATATAAACAATTCACATCACATCGTGCAAACAGTTTGGCAACAGTAAAAGCCCAAAGGGGAGAGTATTTAGACACCTCATGAAATCAAATGAGTTTGAAACCCAAATTATCTTTGGAGATTTAAGACCTTAGGTTGAAGAATTAAAATCCAAAAATAAAAACTGCATCTGCATGTTACTCTGGGAGGAAAAGCGAGATAAAACTAATCAGCAAAGACAAAAGGGTGCCATAAGTACATAAGCAACAGAAGTAGCTTGGATTAATTCAGTGAAGTTTCCCTCCTCTTCAGACTGCAAATGTTTTTCTTAGCACTTAAAGCTTAGAATAGGGGAATCAAAAAATCTCCTATACAGTCTCAGATCTGCCCCATACGAACTACAATTACTTAAGTCAAATAATTTCACATGCCTTTGCAAATGAGGGAGTACGAATTCACAAGCAATTTTGTTAGCTCAAATTCACAAAAATGACACAAAAGGAAAAGTACAGAAGGGGTGAGCATAAAGGCAAGATAAAGCTAAACTATAATTTCAGTAGATTCTCACTTAAATTACAGAAAATGGGCTAGATGAAGTAAGTAGAGGCTAAACCTCTAGCCTGAGTTACAAGGCAATCATATGATCATTGATAGCTTTAAAACGCAACAACCCCTTTCTGCAGTCTGGCTGAACCACAATGATGAGCTCCTTTCTTGTTGAGAAACCGTAACAATAAGATTAATATAATCCAGTTCTGTTTCTGCTACTTCAGATCCTCGCTGCAGAGGTGCGTCGGTATGACCCCCATGCAGTGCACAAAACTTGTCAGGCAAGAACCGAGGGCATCCCTGTATCTTTCTAACCCAGGTCTAGCTGTAACGGAGAGAAGCACAACAGATTATTCATGAAGAGTCACTCTGGAGCTTTGCAGACATTAAGGATGACAGAGTCTTGCTTTAAGGAGTTGACAACTTAAAGTTAAGTATGAGCATAAACATTTGGATTGGGATCAAACAGGCAAGAGAGTGAACAAAGACTTGTAGCATGATGAGTTTAAGCAGGATTAAAATAAATACATGCATAAATAAGGCCACGTACCATTAGTTCTGAAGTCAATTCTGGCACAAGAACAGGAACCCAGGAGGCTCTAATGTTTTCAATTTACCTGATTAAGATTGGTATACTGCAGACAGCATCTTATGAAGAACTAATGATAACAGACTTCCAATACAGAAGGGGCTGATGCAAAGAGGAAAGGGGAAAATTTTCCCTGTGCTTACGAGGAAGAGGACAAGCAGCAGCAGATGGAAATTACTGACATGAAACTTTGCTAGTAGAAGAAATCTATCAGTAGCTATGTGAAGCCTCAACAACCACTGGGCATCTCAACCACTGAAAGCCACTCAAGACAACTATCAGGAGAGCGTGAGATAGTTAATCCTTGCTTGGAATGGAGAATGGAAGATCTGGACTCTAGAAACATCTTCCAGCCCTGTAACACTTTAAAAACTTAAACAGGGGTACAACTTGACCTTCTAGTAATAAAAGAGGGTTTAATGAAAGAGATGAACTGGAAAGAAATGGTAAAAATTCATGTCACCTGCAAATTTCCTTCTTTTGTTGACCCTGGTATTCTAATCACCAGGATACCTCCCACAACCATATCAAGGTTTAATTTTACTACTATTTATACTGAGTGTTAATATAGCAAGGAATCCACTTACGGAAAATGGAATGAAAATCCTGAATGTCTAATACCTGGCCGGGCTGTATGACATGATAGCACTTTTTAAAAGGACAAGTTCCAATTACTATAGAGAAGCACTTTCCTGTTTGATTCCACTAAAACAAATTCCGTGCTACAATACACTGAAAGTTCAACCGCTATCCTGCAGTTGGATATCAACTACTATACTCCACATGAACTATCAGCTCTGTCTCTTACCAAGCAAGGACAAGAAGAGAGGTTAAGAAGTGACTAATGGAAAGAGGACAAGGAAAAACCTTTTAAAAAAAAATCTGTTTTCTCCATGGAATTATGAAGATCCTTTTTTGCTACACTTGCCTCCATCTGCAACTACAAAGGAAAGAGCAGTCAGGCTGCTCCTCTTGCAATTAAAAATGCCAAAGAATTTTACTGTAGTAAGATCTCTGCTTAGAATAATTTTGGGGTTATTCACAGGATCATTGATTGTAAGTGACCTCTGGAGGTCTTTAGTCCAGCCTCCAGCCTGGAGCAGGACTACCACCAATGCGCAACCAGGTCAGCTTTTTGTAGCAGAGTCATGGAAACCTCCAAGGATGGAGGTTCCACAGTCTTTCCGGATACTTGTTCCATGCAGAACCGTATCCTAGTGGGAAGGTTTTATTACCACATAACAGCACCCATTTCATTCTAGTGTATAAATCCATAGGTGCTTGGTTTTCAAGTACATTTACGTTATATCTGCTGACTCCATTTTTAATTTTAGTTTTAAATTCCTTGGTCATGTGTTTCTATTAAAAATGCATTCAAATTCTCCCAGGCTGTCTTGTAATTCTATTTTATATTTTTGCCAAAAGCTCATCCCTCAGCAAATGGCCAATTTTAGCATTTTCGTTTATTCTTATAATTCACACATTACTACTGCTAAAATAAAAAGCTACCATCTCTCTTGCTGAACGTAATCTCTAGGTATCCAAAATGCCATTCGCTTGTCATATACACAATACATTTTTACTGTCGTACGACGTACTGGATCCCAGCCTGTTTCCATCAATGAAACAGGAGCTGTACAATATGCTGTAATACTGAGCCGGGTTTTGCCTTCAGCCTGAAAACAACAGCGTAACAGGAAGCAACAGGGTTGCAAAAGTGCAACGGATTAAATTTTGGCCAGAGACTTGATTACAATGATAGTCATGGGGATTCATTCCAGCCGTCATTATCAGATCCTGGTCAGTCCTACAGCACTAACAGTTACCATACTAGCAGTTACAACACCTGTATTTCTAATGTCAGCTTGGGAACCCTGATACCGTGTCGCACAGAGCACACAAACTTCCTCCTACTGTTCTTACACTTTTCAGGAAAAAAAAGCATTCATTTAAGTTTTAGCAAACAAAGGCAGCGAGTAAAATCCACGAGCAGAAGGCAGCCTGTGAAAGCCTAAGGGAGAACACACGCAGTGAGATAATGCACAAGAGGTGCAGAAGACTAAAGGCACACAGGGAAAGAGTTAAAAAATCAGCACACTGCAGAGACTAAAAATCCTTTTCATATCATGAAAGAGAGACACTTAGATATCCTTGTGACATCTCATTTCACTCTAGCTACACTGCTGAGGGCAGCAAAATCTCTTTTCCTTTGCATTTCCTTGCAAATTACATCTGTGCGTTAAGACTGAATATAAACAAAACTAAAGGAAGAGATTTCCCCTAGGATCTCTCTATTGGCACGATACAGAGATCCAAACACAGTGACTTCATCTTCCCAGAAGCACCTAAATCAGTTCTAACCGTTCTGTTCTCACCTTGAATAACAGAGGAAGTATGGTCCGGCAAAGCGACCACAGGACTGGGAAGGTCACGTTTCCCAAGTTCTCTTCCCAGCTGGTGGGAAACCCTGGAGAAGAAGTTATTCCCTCCAGCTCTGGCACAGGCTAACAACAAAATGTGCCTTATCAACTATATGAAACTCGCAGCAGAGCTAAGAGTTTCGTTAAGTGTTTGTAAAGTGCTCTGAGATGCTTCAAAGAGGTATCACAGATGTGCAAGGCACTATGCAAGTGCTGAAATAACCCCGCTGTTCCACTCGCCTGACAGCGCTGCGTGGCTATGGCACTTAACAGCGAACAGACACATCACAATTTTTGTCTGTTCTGCGATATATCCCCTATATAATCAAATCATCAAGAGACTCTCAAATATATTATTTTAAAGGAGCGGGCAGGACTATAATCAAATCAGTGCAGACTGGTCGTTTTGTCCTGTACCCATACTCTAAATGTCAATGCCTTCAAATGTCCGGGACAGTCATCCCAGTAGTGCAGGTATCGTCCACGTGGCAGTAACACTGCAAGGCATGCTCAGAAGCAATCCAAGTCGTCTTCTCATAGTAGTTTACTACTGTCATGTCATTCCCTGGGCACTTTTCATTATCCCTTTGTAATGTGTGGAATAGGCAGCTGCTGTTAATCCTTCCTAATCAGGATGCAGAAGACCAAACCCTTCTTGACTCTTGAGTTCAGGATTTCTTCCTATACCCCACAGATACAGAAGAAACTGAATGGACTACATGAGAAGTAACACGTGGGCTTGGCCAGACAAGTAAAGGTATTAACAAGGGCTCTGAAGATCGAAGACGCCGAGATAAGTCACTGAGAGAAAGGATGCAATAAAAATCACTGGAAGTACCTAGAGGAGAGAAAGGAGTTCTGATAGCAATTCTGAGAGCAAGCACAGTCAGCATCAAAGCTTGGCTTCTGGGGGAGGAAACTACATGGACTTTGAAATCTGAAAATAATACCTGCCTATATAAAACCTCACTTCTCTCTCTTTTCTAATAATAAATGTAGAAAAGCATATCTGTGTAGAAATGAAGTGCTTCGAGGAGCATTTGAAGCGGGTAATTTAAATGGCCAAACCTTCACTCCTTTCCCCTTCCCCTTAGAAAATGCTTCTCAAAAGGAAAATACATACTTCAAACTCTTCCGCTTCTTTGCTCTGAGAGAGTAATATGCTAGAGAGCTGATCCACGTATCGAAATCAAGTCAGACCTCTCTGCACGGGTACAGACATTTCCTGTTTTTCAGCACAAGCAGTGGCCGAGGAGCTGCTGAGAAATACCTTGTGTCACTTTTTAGTCACTTATTTGTTAAGTGTGCCTTCATCATGACTTGGTTCCTTTTCTCTAAGCAGGTGTGAAGAAGTATTCGCAGCACAGGAAAATGAATCAGAACGTTACAATTTAGAGCAGCATAGACCATAATTCTATGATTTATAAATACCAGCAGAGCCCTCTTGCCTGAAAGCGTGCAGACTAAAAGACAGAAAAACAAGTCAAACAGCAAGAATGAGAACTGAAATCTGAAATACAACTGCATGGATGTGTATGCACATTTTTTTTGTCTCTCCCATCTATAAGGATCTGAAGAAAAGAGTTTGTCTGAGGAAAGGGTTTTATTCTTCAAGGAATATCACTCATGTGGTGTTCCTAGTTCATATGGATCTTACTCTTGTTTTCAAGAATTCTCACAGTACAGCCCTCCAACTATAACCAAGCCAGGTACAATCTCCTCCTACAGCCGTCTTTCATAAATTTCTGCGGTTTTTTTCTTTGTTCCTGCCTTTAGTTTTGGTGCTTCCTTCTATTTTGACAAGTCAACTATTCTGACAAGTCAATTCCTCAGATCAATTCAAATTAGCACCCATCCTCTCCCCCCACAAACCAACCCAACTTTTCTACGCTATGCTTCATAACGCTACTCCGTTTTCAAACACAGAGGTAAGCGTTTAACTAACCATACTGCCCGTGTCCTACCTTACCCTTTTACTCTCTGATAAGTGTAACACCCTGCCCTTGTTCTGTCCATCATTTTATTGTAAGCTCTCTGGGGAAGTAATTAGCCCACATGTGAGCACTATATAACATAATTAACAAATAATAACCACTGAGAAATGTAGGCCAAAAAAGCAAAGTTATCAGAGCAACATTTCTGCAGAGACTTGTATTGTTCTGTACTCACTTGCAGTGTTAGCTTCCAAGTTCCTGGAGGCACATATTATACTCCAAGCAGCATGAAAGCAAAGGTGAACACTGTGCTTTAAAGAAGACATAAGATGTCCTGGCTTTATTTGGCTTTAAAGGCTTTGCTATTTTTCCACATTCATTAACATTACCAGTAGTAAGTATTTACACAGAACACTACAGGTAATACATTTCAGAATTCAAGGTGAAAGGCTTATAATTTGGTTCTAAATTAACTTTGGCAACAAGAGTATCAAAGGAAGGAAAGACAGGATGACTGTAACCACGAGCAAGATGCAACACAAACTTTGTAAGTGACATCATTTAGTACGGAAAAACCGCTTGAGGAGGCAAGGACAGAACCTCTGTTCTTGGGTATTCATCCCCACACTCACAGCAGCTAGGAGGGAATGGCAGCAATTGTTGCTGTCCTAACAGGGAAAGCCTAAAAACTCCCTCTTATTTCAGCAGCAAAGTATTTCCCATTCCTGAGGCTTCCTACTGTAGGACAGGTATTTCAGACTCCTGCACACTTGCTAGAAAGTGTAAAGAGTCCTGGGTATCCCTTCAATGCTGTCTCTATCCCCTTGATACTGAAAAGTATGTCTGGCTATTAAGGTGCCAAAGCAATTAGACAAAGGTTTCTAACAAGCCTGAAGTAGACTTCCCACTTCATGGAGAGCTGGGGAGCTAAGGAAGCATGAAGAAGGATGAAAGAAGGGAAGAAAAGGAGAAAGGATCAGTTTGCAGCGGTTATTGGGATGAAAAAAGATGGCACTTGCGATGTACAGAGGAGGAATAATATTCAGGAAAGAAGAGGAGGAAAGTATGTGATTACATCTCCACATTTCTCATCCTTGACTACGTTAGCAACAGTGACTGTACTCTAAAATACTGATTTTAGATCCAGCAATAGCTGATCTTGTCTTGAAACACTAAATTAAGGTGGTCCCTACTGAGAACATGACAGTGAACAGACTACTTCAGCCACAAGGCAGGTAAAAGACTTGTCATCAAGCAGTTGGCACTAATTTATGGGTAATCCCTGGAGACTACAAGTGCCAGCATGACCTATGCAGCCTTGTAGCCTGAGCAAGACAGAGCACGTATGCTGTGACCGGTAACAAAGATGCTGGTTTCTCATGGTCAGTTTGTGAAACCTGCCATCTTTGGCAGAACTTTGGCTCTATCAACCTGCAAAACAACTAATCTGTTTTAACCTATGCAAGCAAGCCGTCTGAGGAGAGAACAGCTTAGATCAGCACGTACAGCATCTACATTACCAAGGCCTGCTTCAATGCCAAAGAAAATCTTAACTATCCCAGTGAAGATGACAGGTCTTATGCTTCAAAACTGATAGACAGCGATATGATGTTGAGACAGTTTGTACCCTCACAGTCAGGGTCTTATCTCAAGTTTTTCTGCTCATAGGCAATCCAGCTCTGATCTCCCAAGCATTAAAGGTGAAAACATTTAGTTTATTTGTGTTTCACATCCATACCTGTCCAGACTGCTCTTGGGTTTACACTACTTTCCTCCCCTGGGAGTAAAGAGCCTCACTTTCCACTTTCAAACCCCTCCTCAGATTTAATTTTCTTTGACTTTGCTTTCCATGGCTGACCTTTGTGTTTCTGCTCTGCTTTTCTTGCCTCCCTTCGACTTCTGCACCTTGCAAACCATAGCCTTCATTTCACACCCTTCTTTGCTGCTTCCCTTCCTCCCTCCCTTTTTTTTTTTTTTTTGATGATGATGGTTCTATAATTTTGACCTGGGTGAGTTTTAAAGACACACATGTCTTTCATTATGCTAAGTATTAGCTTTATGGTACTGCATAAAGATTTAGTGGTAATGTAAAAAACGACAATGAGAAAATCCCCGTGCCTGTAATTCCACATAGATTTCCTAGGATTTTATTATTAACACTTTCTGTAATGCCCTAAGGGGAGTGAAGTGCTCTATGGTTGCCCAGTGAACCACACAAAACACATAACCTGTGCCTCGAGGGACTTGCAGGTTAAAGCTATGAGTGGGTACAAAACAATACAAATAATTGCCAGGTAGGCAATCCCGCAGGCAGCATGCATGTTCCAAGCCGGAACGTCTCCTGGCACAGGAGCTTTGAAAAAGGAGTGGGAATGGGATGCTTATCACAGCTTAACAGCAAACTGCTCCAGGAATAAGCAGCAAAATGAAGACTCAGGAGGAAATGTCAGATTAAAGGAAAGACCGATTTGCTCCCAATGTCTCATTTGCTCCTCGTACTCTGCTGTCTACAGGTAAGCGAAGGCAGAGTAAGCCACAGCCGCTGTCTCCAGTCCCTCAGCCACGAGGTGGGAAGCTGTTCTGCTGCGAGGGAAGCGGTGTTGGTTGGGGTCTCAAATCCTTAGTGGAAGGCTTGGAGTAGTTCACCTAGGTGTCCCAAGTGTTCTGAAGCAGAGAGAAACCAGACGCCAGACAGCACAGAAATTCTTGCTTTACGTTAATCACTAAAGGGGTGTAGAAGAAAACAGAAAAAAGACCCTTGCCCATCAGACCTGAGGGGCCTAGCATTTAGCAAGAGCACAGGACCTTTAAAAGATTTTGTTTTCCCCCAGTTAGACTCTAACAATCCACCCTTAAAAGCTGCTTTGTACTTTTGCTTCACCTCCTTTCCGTCAATCTTCCTGCTACCCTGCTTTTCTTTCATTAGGTGAGCCCTCTGCTAATCCCTTCTGCTACCTACGAAAGCTGGGTGGTCCCTCCATCTCGAGCAGAGCTCCACCAAGAAGTCAGCCAGGCTCAAATCTCAGCAGTGACTCAGCAATGCCAGCTCAGTTTTATTCCTTTCCTTCATTACCCCACACTTAATGCCATAAGAAAAGAAGGGGGGTGGAGCCACCCGGTTTTTAAAGACGACTTTCCAAGCACAGATGAAGGTCACGGCTACTCCAAGATCTAAGCTACGTTTTTAATTTTAAAAAGGATAGTTGTAGTAACTCGAAGCAAAGCAACTTGGCTTCCTGTGGCTTTGCATCTTGTGGCTGGATGACCCCATATCTAATGAAGCGCAAGTTCTGATAGAAGCTGTTTCTGTGGTTACAGCATTCATAACGGCTTTCCTCTGCGTGGATTCTCTGATGTCTAAAAATACAGTTGAGCCCAGCCGGGAAAACAATTTGCCTTTCCTCTTTATGCGACCATTTATTTTCACAAAGAGCAGAAACTTAATATTTTGCTGTCTGCCTATGTAATGTGAATGAAATCACTAACAGAGGACGGAATACACAAATGATATAATCATATATGCTTAATTGAGCTGGAAACCAGGCTTAAAATGAGGTAGCACTTGAAGTAGTTAAAATGATAGCCAAAGAAATTCAGTGTCGATAAATACAAAGTAATGCACTTGGGTGAAAGATAACGCAACATTAAAGAGTATAAAAATTAGGAAGTCAGGGCATATTTCAGCAGTCCATCCATCCTGCCACTGCTACTGACAGTTCTGTGCATCTAAAATGTGGTACACATTAGTAGTTGGACAACTTTAAAAGCAGCATGCCACACAGATACAGAGAAATCCATGTAATGCTGATTAAAGAAGTCCAAAGTCCCCAACAGTAAAGTGTGCCAGCACTGCTTACCATTAATGCACATCCATCCTACCTTTAAATCGGTTTCGCAGACATATCTCCTTCATGAGCACATGATTTGTGCTAAAAGGTAGGTGTTGATTTAAGATGGAAGTGAGGCTTAATGAGAAATAGGAAAACAATAATGACAACATAAACCACCACAAAAGACGATTTAAAGTAACTGGCTAATTTTGTGCTGAAGCAGATGAGAAGCAGTTACAGAGTCTGTTCCACCACCTCTGCTGCAGAGGAAATCGCCTCTGGAAAAGGGGCAATAACATACAAATGAAAGTGGTGAGGGTAAGGTGCAGATGGCAACCATTAACACGACTATTTTTGCAGCAATCAACACCTCTTGAAGAAAAAAAAGAATCCATGCTAAGTCATAGGTGGTAAGAAGCCAACACATCTCTAAAGAGGCGGAATTGTTCAATTATTATTCTGGATATGAGCATTGCAAATGCAGGCACTAACATCCATGTTACAACCTGTTATCAACCGCAGCATGCTGAAGGGATTAAAAGCTAACGTCGCACCACCATTCCTCTTAAAATCCTGTGCCAGGCCAGGGTCTTCCAATTTCTCAGCTTAAATATCCATACAATTGCAACATCAGACCAACTTTGTTTGTTCCTAATGAAAGAGGTGATTCACTTCCTCTCAAGGAGGTACACCGTAAAATGTTGATTAAAGCGCAAACTGCCCCCAAAATTTAAAGCAGAACGAAAAAGAATACAAAGTGAGGTATAAAAGAAGATGGGAGTCGAGGGAAAAATCAAAGCAGAGAATTCACCAGGAGGTAGAGATTTTATCAAGACGATTGGTTCATTAGGCAGAAAATTTGACTGTGCATTAACACTGTACAGTAGTGTTTTTCGTTAGTGAGTTCTTCAGGGTAGACTCCTTTGTCTTTATACTTGTAAAATACCAATTAGTATCTTGGGCAGACTACAAACAAATCAACATTAAAACAAAGCAGCGAAAGAGAACCATTTGTATATCCTGTTATGCCTGGAGTCACTAGGACAGATTCGACTCTCTGGAGAGAGACCATATTCTCTTTTCTCTAATAGCCTTGCCCATGTGTGCTGCATGTCTGTAGTAGTTAAAAAGCACAAACTTTGATTTATCTCTCTGCTTCGGTTCAGGAGGAGTTCACCATAGGATGCCGCTCTGGGAATTCTTCCTACACTTTTTGTGTATGTGTATTCACGCTAGCTTTAAATTAGTAACAGTAGAACTCTCGGAGCAGAGTCCTCTGCAAGCTGCAAAGCCCACCCAACCCTGCACAAGCCAGACCTGTGGCATCACTGCTTTTCCAAAATGAAGCTGAGGGTATCTGTTACGCATCCTCTGAAGGTATATGGGTACGTTTGGGAGTTGAAAGACTGCTGGAATGGTACTGGAGGACTATATAGGGTGGAAGGAGCCAGACCTGGCTCAGTCTCGTCCAAATGGTTGGACTGGGAAGGGTCCCTGGCACAAACTATCTCCAGAAGCATACCGGGGGTTTTGTCTTGGAGAGAAACAGCTCATTCACTTTGAAGCAGAGTTTGGAGGGGAATTCACTTATGTGGATGACTGGTCACCAGGATCCAGGAGGGAAAAAGAGGAACAAGTTATATCAGCAAAGGCATAAACAGTAATTCAGGAGACCTTAATCCAAAGCCATCGCAAAGCTTCCCTTTCAACCAGCCCTACCCAGTACAACACCTTCCCCCACTTCCCACACACACTTTCTAAACTGGAAAAGCCATTTAATATTGTTTAACTCCCTAAAATATGTTCAGAGGAAAGGCCAGACACAGCAAAAATCTGTTGGTTTAGGGTCACAGTAATGGTTAAGATGCCATACTACAGATTCAGAGTCTGAGCCTTCCCCTGATTCACATTAAGGGCTGGCCAGGTTGTACTTGCTCTAAGTAGAAAGATGGTAATTTAGACTCATGATTGAAAAAACCTGAAAATATGCCAGTCACATCTCTGTCTGGCATGCCAGAAGCTATTAAAGCTTATAACCTAACCAAGGCTGCAAGTAGGAATGCATGATTTGGGGTTTACGATTCCTAGAGCAATCTTAATGTCAAAGGTCGGAAAAGAACAGCAGTCTTATCTCTGTGTTCTATTCCCCATGGTAAAGAAATAATGATCTTAAACAGTAGCGACAGAGAAGCAGTTTTAGGAGTTGGAAAAGCCTTCCCGTGTTTAGTCAAGCTCACAACAGACTCTGCAGAGTTTGTGTTCATGTAAGAGAGGCACCTATTTAGGTGTTTGTTTTTTTTTTTAAACGCATCTGTCAAGACTCATGCGAGCAGAGCTGATCCCTCTTAGAGAAAAGGTGATGGATTTGATGAGCCCTTAAGGTCCTTTCCAAACTTACCTCCTACGAAAAGAAACCTAACACACAGAAACACAGAAGAGAGGAATTAATAACTGCATCCTGCAAGTGAAAAATGGTTCCAGATCACCTTGTGTCTTGTCCTGAGAAGCTCTGGTGGACAGCAGCTTGGTCACAGAAAAGGGTGAGATTTAGAGATCTCATGAAAGAGTTAAATATTCAAACAGGTAATATCTGAATTTTGAAAGAATGTGGCCACCAGAGCTACTTCCCTGCAACAGTTACAAGAAGCCGCTGCCAATGTTAACATCAGAAGGCAGATACTGACAGGTTCTTTTTGCCCAGTCAGATGCCGGTATTGACACTCATTTAGAAAAGCCAGTACAAACACGCATAAAAGGACATTTTCTATAGCAACGGCTTCTCAAGTAACTAAGGAATTTACCCACAGTCATGAAATCTCTGGCAGGCGGGTGGAAGGCGGTGGGGTTAGCTTCCCAAATGTCCTGGGGCACGGAAAAGCTGATGCGACTCACGTAACAACAGTTCCTACCACGCTGCTGAAGCCTGGGTAGTTTGAGAGATGAGTGACAGCCTCCCCGAGCTCTGCAATATGCAACAGGAATTACTGAAACTCGGTAACGTGTCCTTCTGGACAGCGGCCAAGTGATGTGGAGGATGGGTGATAAATTACAGTTGCAGGTCAGGCTCGTGGTGAGAAGGCAGATATTTTTGCTGAACTAACAGCTACTTGAATTTTTCTTTGGACTGGAAAGCAAATGGCAAGTTTCCTTACCTAAGAGTTACTGACCAGTTGTTAAAACTCAAAGCAATAAATAGGATCCCTTCTATGGGAAAGCCTCAAAATGCTTTACCAGTCTTAGACCTAAACTGTTGTGAATAAAGGAAACTTGCAAAGAAATACAAGTAACAAGGGTACGAGTAACGAAGGGTGGGTAGAACCACCATCCAAATTTCTGGCTCTGCATTTTACGCCCCAGTTCATAACACACCATCTAACCAGTCACGGTGTAACTGTGCCAGTGCAGAAGGTAAAACTGATTCAGAGGGAGGAAGCTGATCTAATTTTGCAAAGTCTAGGGGAAGGGTGAGCTGCGCACAAGGTGCGGTATGTTCTCTCGCAGACTGGGATCTTCACACCCAGTGCTCAGACCAGTTTCCAGTTTTCCTGTCTTGAAGAAAAGGGGATGTGGGTGTAAGCTTGGAGCTGAACTCCCAGCAAAAGCTGCTCTGCTTCTCAGAAGACCAGCCTCAGCATCCCTATATTTGGATTTTGAATCCGAAACTGTCAAAATATATGCCTTTAGTCCTTCACTAGTTTGAAGGCAGCAGAAAAACCTTGTTCTCAACAAATTTAATCCGGTCTCAGATTCGCAGCACATTAGGAGATGATTTTGCAACTTTCACCAGGAGTTGTGCTTTTGCCTTTAAAGCAGAGCTGAAAATAATACGAATCCTGGAGAGCTGATAACCATGTGAGAAAGACAGCGTGAAAGGTTCCAAGATGATTTTTTAAGTATCAGAAGAGAAGGTCTGGCTAGCTAGCTGACAGTCTGCTATAGTTGACAGATTAGCCAACTCTACAGGGTACAATTTGCATCTGATTCATGGGGACTGAAAGAGAACTAGAAAGTTGAGATTATAATGAGATTAATCATACAACTCTAGGGATCCCATTCATCCCACTGCTGAAGGGTCCTAGAGACACTTTGTACTATCTGAGCTGCATTTAAGAAGTTATTTGGGGTTTGCTGGGACAGAAACATAGCTGATTGGAAGGACGAAAGAGATAAAAGTTTGCTGGTTTTCCAATCAAAGCCAGCCCGTATCAAAGTTATGTGACCAGAAGCTGAGATTAAGGACTATAGTAAACCTCAAATTCCAGACTAGAGTTGAAAAGCGTTGAGTTTTAATGCTAATAATTCATACGGCTCTCACATTTACCAGGAGTGACTGTTAAAAAAAAAAAAAAAAATCAATTAATCTGGAGGAACCGTTCTGCATCCTGAAACAAAGGGAAAGGATGAGATCATACCTATTTCTTCAGCCTTGGTGAGGTCTCAAAGTTAACGTATGAAACAGATGAGGAGACTCGCATTAGCAAGGCATGCCAATGTCACAGCAATAAATAAATGTTCAAATAATAAGGTTGCACCTTCAGCTGATGTGGCAGCATACTACACTGCTGTCAAACTTGGGCAAACCGCATTAGTCCCAGGATCCTTGGGTAATTCAAGATCTGGCACCACGCTTACCTTCAGGTAGACTTCAGAGCACAGCCACTATATAAAGTGCTGGGTTGCCAGGCAGGCAGTTAATTAGAAGAGAAATACTGTGCACTTCCAAAGTCTCTTTCCCACTGTGATCTTCCATGTTGAACTTGGCATTACCATGGAGTTCTTGGGCTGTTTTACCAATGGGGACACCAAGGCCCAGAAAGCAGCGAAGCAGTTTGCCCCAGACTGTATAGCATCAATATTTGATGTGGGACTCGTGGTTTTGTTCTTGGATTTCTAGTCCTGGGGCTTTGGCCACTGAGATATATTTCCACATGTGGCCAGAAGAAGAGCTGGAAGCTGGGGCTTCTTGCGTCTGTCTTAATGACTAAAATTAGGAATGAAATCTAACTGTTAAGTGTAACAGAAATGAGCCAGTCTAACCAATTCATAACTGTGTTTGTATTTTTCCAAGAATTGGTTACTAACCTAGAGCCACAGCACAGACCCTGGTTAAGATCCTGAGGTCCAGTCACACCAAGGCTCAGGCAGTCCTGGTGGAAGGTTCTCTTTGCTCCAGTTCACATTCCCTTTGACTTAAACCCTTCGTTTCTAGGTCACATAAAGACAATACATAAAAGAAAATCTCTGATGTTCGTCTATAAAAGACACTCACTGTCCAAATAACCTCTTCTCTGAGGACAACCCTTATCTGACCTTTGTTCAAATCTGATAGCACAACTCTGATTCTTATAAAACTCTCTTAGAAAAAACAGTTAAATCTTTTTTTTTTTTTTTAAATTTAAGTGACTTTCTGGTATAAGTCTAAACAAACAATTAGGAGTCATGCTGAATTTATGCCCTTTGGGGGAAAAAACCCAAACCAAACCAAAACACTACAATGTCTACAGAGATGTCTATTGACCCAGCAGTTATCAGAAACGTGTTTTGGTTTGGGTTTTTTTTTTTTTTTCTGGCACAAAAACAGCTTTCTAAACAGCCAGTGACCCACTTTCACCTAGCTGGCCTCTGAAGTTGAGAGAAGATTCATACCCTCTAGACGTTAGAGGCTCTGTTTGAAGTCACTGCTGTCAGGAGATGGTCAGTTTACGTCTCCTGTCCTAGGACAGGAAAAGGATGCACTCTCAGCTCCATGTGCTGCAGTGAGATAAGCACAAAGATTTCTGTCCTATGCCCTTATCAGCTTTTCCTGCTACTCTCCAGAACAGACACCACCAAGACTGGCAGTAAAAATTAAACTTGCTTAAGCAAAAGGAAAAAAAAAAAAAGAAAAAAAAAAGGGAAAAAAAAAAAGACTCAAGTATTTCTCATAACTGTAATCCAAAAGGTTGGGAAAAATTTCATGTTAGGATTTTTGGGAGCACTGAAAATGACCTAAAATTTTCTGTACCTTTATATAAACTGATCTGCACCTCTGACATACTCAGGATGACTTACATTTTAAAACATATCTCACTAGTTAAACAGCTGTCTCTATCACATGAAAGATAGAAATATTCCCCTTGCAAATAAAACCAATTAGATGGCAAAAGGACATTTCTTGCATATGGAAATTATGTCGATATATTAAAATTTTTCTTCCATGGTTTCCTTTGCTTTTCATTCTCTCTCTGCTGCTCCCTCCTCCTCTTTACATTACTTCTGTCCTTCCACCTCAGTTTCCTAGTGTGCAGAAGACAGGCTAGACAGAACCTCCGAGGACCTCGGTTTATCTCCCATCTTTCCATCACCTGCCCACATATGGTTTAATTTATGAGTGCTTCAGTCTCCACCCTGTATAAAACTGGTGTTACTTCTTGTTAAAACATTGTCATCCACACGTGGGATGGACTCAACATCACAGCAGCACGTTGGTCCAATAAAGGGATTTTACAAAGTTAAAGGTTTCTTTCTAATCTTGTGGAAGATGCGGTTATGCTTCCCAATTCTCCTCAAATACTACTCTGGTGGGTGAGCAGCACTGTCAGGATCATACATCCATGACTATATATGCAAGCTGTGTTTTTGAAGTCTACCAACACAACCAGGTTCACCTTCCAGGGACGGTGCAAACTGCCCGTCCAGGAATCGGACCCCACCATCCCTGGCTTTACACCAGTCCCCCATGTGACGGCAAGTGGCACTGACATTCATCACCCCAGCTGGACAGACATACATCCCAAGTGCTCCTTTAACACATCAACACCACTTTAGGAGGCATCCTCAACTAAGACTTGAACATACAGGTGATAAATACCTTCCAGATAGAAACCAAGTTCCCAGTCTCTCTACAAAGCCCCATTTTCACCTACCCACAGACATAGAAACAAGTACCATTTAGCGTATACCCAGATATCACTGCCACACAGCATATTTCAGAAACATCAGCAATTCCTCTTATGCTCCTCCTCAGCCCTCAGTATACATAATTATTAAAATTATGACTGTTGACCATCTATTATTGCCTTTCTGAAGTACCAAACCCCAATCCATTCTTGCCCACAGAAAGGAAATAAAACAGCATAGTCATTTTACACATTTACACAATTTTAGAAAATACACACATTTAATTTTAGCAGCTATTAAATACACATCATAGAAGTCATGGGGTGCCATTAAAATGCGGGGAGAACTTTATTGATGTGCAAGGTATCACTGAAAGGCAAGCCACAAGAAAGCCGTTGGGTGGTTCAAGACTCCTGACTGCTAGACTCACTTCTGCTACTAATTTCTTGTAGGACAAGGTATTCTGGGTAAAGTCTAAAAGTCCAGTTTCCTTTTTAAAAAGCACACAAGATCCTCAAACATATTAACTTTCCAGATGACTTAAAGACCTACCTACACATCTATACAGAAGAACATCTGGAGATCCAAAATGAATACAAACCACTGAAGCTATAATCCGTGTATTGGTTCTTTGGTGCAAGCAGGACTTTCCTGTTTGGTGAACAAAGAAGCTTTTAAAATCTTGCTTTTAAAATTAATGTGCTCCTGATACATTTTACCCTTAAACCTGACTCAGTATCCTCATTAAAGTGAAAAAAATACTTCCCTACATCCACAGAATACCAAAACTTAGTTTGTTACTCTTACTGCTATTGAGTAAAGTTTTCAAAAGGAAGATGTTGGTATCTTAGCACTTCTCTAAGTCACTCTGCCATTTCTCTTTAAGTTCTACTACAATAAAGAAAAATTTACTCGAATCCTCTGCAATAATATGAAAACATGGAAAAGACTGATAATGAAATGATCCTTGGGCAAGACAAGAATTACTGTGATGGTATAAAAAATGTCAAATATTCCTTCAAAACCAAACTGGAATGAAAAAAGTATTTTAAGACCCTAATGACATGAAACCAACAACAGCATTATGCACAGCACTCTAGATAAAACAGCATGTGTGTATGTGCATGTGTCCGGGTGTGTTTATGCCTAGATATCAGACAGAACAGGAAAGGAAGAGCTGAAACACTTGTCCAGAAAATCCTCAAAAAACAAACACAGCCAGGACAAATTTAGAAGCTTTACTTAGCTGTAATATCAAAGGCAGAGTTGACTGTAAAAGCAACCACCTCTCAAGAATGGCAAAATAAACTTACGCAAGTCTCAGGAGGAAAACGCTGATCAGAGACTGGATATTGTTAACCGCTGCTGTTTTGGTTAGGTGAGGTCCTTTTTGACACTACTAAGATAGTCTTGTCAAAGAACAACAAAAATGAAAAGCAAAAAAAAAAACCCCAGCCATTTCAGGGGGAATCTGTTTGGCAAAGCCTGGCTTTGAGCTGGTGTCTGAAGAAACAAAACTCAGAATGAACTTCCTAAAACATTTTTTTTTTGTCTCCTTTGGAAAAGCAGTATACAGCTTTTTGCAAATTTCAGTAGTCTGATTGGCAACTTCTTTCTTGATCAAAGCAAAAGTCTGAAACACATCTGAAAAAGATTTTCTGAAAAAAGAAAAAAAAAAACCAAACCACATTTCATGCTCAATTCAGAAGAAAGTTTCCCTAGCAGAAACTAGGCTATTTGAATTTATTTTTTTAAAAAAAGGAGGCTTCCATCAAATAAAATGAGCCAAAAGTGACACATTTTAATAACCTCTCTCCTAAAGAGATGCAGTTTACATAGATCTATCCCCATTATCTGGATATGATACCAGTCTACTGAAATAATGGTTTGAAGCTGTATGACTTTCTATACAGTGTAGATTAATTTGCTTACATTACTCAGAAGAGAATTTACCTTGGACTCTGAAAAAACATCGGATCTCTTCTCTTACAGTAATCATAATCACAAACTTGTGCTCAGAAATAGCGTGCATTTAGATAGGAGTGTGGCATCCGCCCACCTCTGCCAAAAAAAAGGGAGGGAGGGGAGGAAAAAAAAAGAAAATCCTGAACTTGGTTAGCAGCAAGCCTTGAAGTTGCTGCTACTTCACCTGGGGAAGTCTACCTTGACGATTTTGTAGAAGCAATAAAGCATGTGTGTCAACATGATCTATACCATCCAATGGATAAAATTGGCTTCAGAATTCACCCTCCGAGTGCCAAACTCCCGCTGTCTAGATATTCAGAAATTTAAGTGATGTCAAGCAATTTCCCTTGGCTTAAAGTAATGCCAGTAGACAGACACTCTGACGCCAAGAGAGGATGATGGCGAGATAGTACGTCCCTCTCATTTTCACAAGAACTCGAGGGAACTGCTCCCATATCTTTTGCAGAATTAATCAAGATAAGTTAATGTGTGATAACATGTATCTGAAGTGCTCTGAAGGGAAGAAAACCTGAGCAGCTTCTGGCTCTCCAGGATTAACTGTAACAGCTCTCCAAGAAACACAAGGCTTTCCTTCTCTGCCCTGATCCACCCCCAAAACAGAGTTCATACTGTGGAGTCAGAAACATTGAGGATGAAAGTGTAAGGCATGTCACAGGAGGACGACGTGACGGAGAAGCATCTTATAATACGAAAGCATTAACATCCTATTGATGCTTTTGCACCCTGGCACAAAAAAATTTTACCTAACCTGCAAATACTCCTCCTTCTGTTACTCTTAGAACACTCCACAGTAATAATACATAAATGGTTTCTGCATACAGAAGCATAGATATATTTTGAGATATTTCAGAGAAGTCTAAACCATATTTTGTTGCTAAATTACTAATGTGAGGCGTTTTACATTAAATGCAAAAGTTAGAAACTATTGGCACATTTGACTTGTGGGGAAGGTAGGAAACTGGAAGGAGGTTTTGATAGCAACAACGTAAACCGGAGTAGAAACTACTACCTCCGCACACACACACTTTTCTCTCTGTAACCCAAGCGTACCAAACGAGCTGTTGCCTTCCCAACCAGTCTTGCCTTTCATATGATATTCCTTTTAATTCTTCTAACAGCTCTTTTCACAAAAAGAGAATGAAAAGACAAGCTTGACTTCTACCTGCTCTGTAACCAAGACTCGAGCATGCTGGTTTGCGAGACACTAGAAGGTGGGCCACGGGCCGATTGCAAAACCCCCACACGCAATCCGTTCACACTCAGCTGACGGGGACGAGTCACTGCATGCAGGCAGACACAGGCAAGAACCAATTCCCCACAGCAGTCAGTACCTAATTAAAAAGCTAACTGAAACAGTAAAATGAGGGTTTTGTAAGATAATATGGTTTTGCTTACTTCAATATAAACTACTTTGGTACCTCTCTCGCCCCCAGCTGCCAAACACTTGGAGGTAAGATAGTTTCTCTCAAAGGGGCTATGGTCCTTTGATTAGGAGCTTGCGAAGCACTGCCTTCCCCAGTGTAACACAGCAATTAACACAGTTCTCGAGCAGCTATCAGTGTCTAAAGACTCTAGTATCTGTGTAGCTTTATTCATCACAAATGAGGTACTTTGCAGATTCAAGAAGTCTTCTGGCCACATGACAGTAACTAAGGCACCAGGAATCACGCGCTAGCAAGCAAATATCTGCATCGAGTGCTTTGAAGTGTTCAGAGGGAATTCCCAATGAGCGCAATGAATTACATCTAATTAATAAACCATGCTAGCAAGACATGGTGTGTCTGTATATTTGTGCTATGGTCACTTCTAGGCACGTACAGGCACAGATGTGGTGGTAGGCAAGCACCAGGCATGTGTACATTTACACAGAAGGACATCACGTATAAAGAGTTAGATAGCCAAAGGTGTCTACAAGTATCACCAAGTATTTTTACAGAAAACACTATTTGAATGGAAAGCTCTCATTTTCTCCCCTGCGCTGTTCACAAGGTGACATATATAAGAAGCATCCCTGATGGCATGGATTAATAGAGCAACTTCAGAGGATGAGTTTCTACCCAGGTATTTATATCACCTCCCATTGTGAGTGAGCTGACTGTACTTATAAAAGAAACTGTAACCCAAAAAAGGCAAAAGTGTCAATGCACCAAAAATGAAGTCAAATAGGAAAAAATTTTGTCTGTTTTGTATGCAGATATATTCGATACGGAATAGCCTTCTAAATGAAAAGTGATTTGACCAGCGCATTTCCCTGAGGCGTAATTTGCCTCTCTAATGAAACAATAACTTCCCACTATGCAGTCATGAATAATATCACCTGAAATAACGCATATTTCTTTAATCCAGGAATATAGGGAAGGATGAAAAAAACATTCCTATGTATAATAAATGAAGAACAAAGCAGCAGGGCTGACATCAAAAACTCTCTCTTCTTTAGTACTTCAGAGTTATTCTTGCCAGAGATTAATAGTGAAAACCTAAAATCTTTCAGCTCCAGGTGTGCGAACATGAGTTTCAAAACCTGTATTACACAGAGAGACAATTTTCAGAGCTAAACGCTAAACCATCACAGAAGTCTATGGGCTCTGGAGGGATTACTATAACTCAGATCCACAAGAATATTTAGGTGCCCGACTCTTTCAGCACCTTTGTGCTTTTGCATACTGATACCGTTTTAACTATGTACGTGTTATGTTTTGCACAGGTCCTCCTCTCATGCAGTGAGCAGGACAGACTTCTTCAGAGGTGAATCAGAGGTTTGCAGCGAAGGAGGCAGCGCTCTACAGGAACACATCTCGTCTGGTGCAAAATGCATAGAGCCAAACAAACAACAGTTTTGTGATTAAATTATCTGAATGCTGACCTGAGAAATTCAATTCTACTTTGGTTTGGCCACTGAGCATACTGATATGAAGTCATGCCCTTAATTTCTGGTTCTTTTTTTGTAAGTGCCTGTCAAAAACCTCAATCTGAAAACGATTCAGAGCTTTTAAGTCAAGAGTAGTAGTACTGTGGATACATGCAACTCTATGATTTGAAGTAATACGGAAAGAAAAAAAGTTGAGGTCTCAGCTATCTCAAGCTGCAAACCTAAAATCAGTAGACACCTATATTGCATCATACAAAATGGGGCAACTGCACCCAAATTACTTCCTAAGAAGAGATCCTGATATGTGCTAGTTTCCTAAAACAGGCCAGGGCATTGTATGCAACTGTCATTTGGTCAGGGACTGTGCTTCCAGTTTAATAGCATGGAGAATCAGAGGCCAGTGAACAGGCTGGTACCCCAGCCTTTTAAATGTACTGTTAAAAATACAGGTTTTGAACTTTGTTGCCCATCAAAAGCAAAATTGGGATTGTACCCTCTCCATCTCATAGCAATATTGTGAGGATTGGGACAAGTGAGTGGGGAATTCTCCTTGCTCAGCAGACTCCTCCAGATTTTGACTCATCCTACTTCAGGATGTAACAAACTGTCCTCTGCAAGTACCTGATCTGTTCCCCGGACCATAGAGGAAATGCTGAAAAGCAAGGATGTAGATACTACTGTAGCAAACAATGTAGAAAGCCAGCAAGAATATTCATAATTCTGTCTTCGGAGCAGCATTTGAATTGTATGTAGTAAATAAAGACCAAGGCCACACCCTAAATGAAAACAAAATACTGAATAGTTCTTCATTATGTGAGTGCTATTTCCAGAGAAATGAATAATACATAATTATGAAATTAACAATTATGATTGTCTAAATAATCTTATTGTAGAATTGGAGGGAGTCAAGTTACATGATCAATCTCAGATTCAGCATTTCTAGTTTTTCAGTACTTACACAAATTAGTACTTGAACTAGGTTCAGTACAATATATCCCGTATTGAGAAATGATATTATATAGTGCAGAAAAAGGATGAAATAAACATTAAACTCCCAACTGTAAAAGAAGTGCATTATAGAAAGGCCTCTAGGAGACGCAGTCTGATCCGCTTCAACCCGCGCAGGCTACAGGCACAGCCAACTCACATCCACGCTCAGCAGCCAGCCCGAACTCTGCGAGAACATGCAATCCCAACCTTACGTTAGTACGAGCATGAAATTCAGTTGACAGCTTAAACATTCCTTGTGTGATATCCACACATGTCCTATGTAGGGAAAAAACAAAAGATTTTGATGGAAATTTTTTTTTTTTTTAATTCAAGTGCTGTCAAGACAGCCCAATGAAGTACATGTAAATTTTTAAAGACCGATCAGAGAAACTTCTTTCAAAACCTTGTCATAAAAAAAACGAGAGCAACATCCTCTCCCCCAAACAAATAATTTTCAAATACAGTGCTTACGACACCAGGCAGTAATTGTGAAACATTTTAGAATTCTGAGTACAACCAAAACTCAAATGTACACTTTACTAAAAACTAATTGGAAAAAAACCTTATATTGGACTGTTTAACTCTTTCCATTGTGAAGCTCACTTATTTCAAATACACAGAAGCTAAGAGTGCTCTGTTAAATAGCAACACAATATTTCAGCCTGCACTGAAATTTAGGAAGCCACCCTATATATGTTATGTTAAAACAGTAATGGTTTTTACAAGCAAATATTAAATCGTTTGCCTTGTGAATGGATTCTTTTTGTTGAATGCCCCTTCAAGAATCTTCTGCAGACAATTACATTTTTAGTCTTATGGTTTCCACTTCAGAATGGACAAACCCCAACTTTTCTTTCAAATAAAGCCAACTATTCCTGCAGGCAATGACATTACCTCTGAACCATCCAGACAGGTGCTGAAATCAATGTTGCAGGGCTTGCAAAACAGAAAGTCACTTCCCACTCAGTCAGTTAAAACCTGTCTGTAGCCTGTTGGACTCCTCAGAGCAACTGAATGCTCCAATAGTTTTGGCAGTACCTGTTCCCATTTTCACTGGGGTTAGCCAGAACGAGATTAGACCACATTCCTGTTAGCCGACTCTGGCCGTGGTAATCTGCGCTTGTGTAACCTCAGGTAGAAAGGCAGAAGTTTATCTCCACGTCTGAACGCAGCTAGCTCACTTTGCAAAACCACCTGCAGTGAAAAGAGCAGCTCAATGAACAGATCTCAAAGACTGGCAGCCCACCGAAGAGAGAGTTCAAGGTCACTGGCTTGATACTCAATAGCTTTCCTTAGTATCAGACAAACGCTTCTGACATGATTTCCACTATCAAGCATTCGTGGCAGTTAGTCTCTACTGCAGCAGGGAAACTCCCAGCTGCTGGAAGGAAGCTTCTGTGACACAAGATCTTCACTGCATTAAGGTCCTGGCGATGGAATCCATCTGTCCAGGAAAATGCAACTGGCTACAGTCGTAAGAAAACCACTTGCACCTTCAAACAGCTCAGTGCTTTGTTCACACGTCACCAGGGAAAATAGGTAAAGCAGGAGAATAAGTTATTCCTCTTCATTTACAGAGAAAGAAGAATTAAAACTATATTAAAATGCTTTAAAAGTGTTTAGGAATGGCTTTAACAGGAATTAGGGGGAGCCCTCCAACCAGAGAACAGGTGCCTGGGAGGTATCAACCCCAGCAATCTCTTGACTAGAAAATTAATTAATAATATTAGAATAAAATATAGCAAACCCTACTGATGTTTTTAAACAGCAAGCAACATGCCTTTTTGCTTATGTATTTGAAGGACAATTGAACATCTTGAGTCCCTCCCAGCTAGTTATAGGGTGGGGGTACAGTACGCAGCTCTACACACCACAAACCTTTCTCTCCAGCAATTTTTAAAAATTACAGGGGAAAGATACTTTGGTTCCAGTTAAAGCTAGAACCAGTGTCTTTCAAAATGATTACTTTAGAGAGGTTTTTCCTGGTTTAGAAGCCATACTCGCATGTTACAAGCTCTGAATCAGTCTCACATCTATATTCTCTCCAACACTTGCTATTCAGGACAGCCTTGGGAATCCCAGGCAATTAAAAAAGCATGCCTCAGTTTCCCTGAGTGGAGAGAACTAGCAAATGTATTACAGGGATATTAAAGAGTTAATTAGGTAGTGCTTTGTGCATGGCAGCTTCACTGTTTCAGCAACTCTCCAGTAACACCTAATTAACAAATCTCTGATGAGCTGTTTCTTAGAGAGCTCAGCATTGGTGCTCCATGCAAATCTTCTTTAACATGCCAGCCATGCAGCTACGATCCCCCTGCTGCCCCCCGGTGAAGGTATATCGTGATTCTTCTGGCTGGCTTTAAGCTGTCATTCATGCCCCCCCTGCCTAATAAAAAAGTTTATTTACTAAACTTCGGAGCATTTGGTACAAAGCAAAAAACAGCAAGCTACATCAAAGCCTTCCTATTATCACTCCCTAGTGAACTGTGAAAATATAAATTCAAAGCTGACAAGCTAGTTAGACTTTTAACTAAAATCTGAGTGCAATTAACTTTAACCATGCCACTCTGCTACTGTACTTCTGGCACCAACTTTGAGAAGTGGCCCAAATTCTTCTGAGGAACAGAAAGACCATTTATCTACTATATTTATTCAGGGCAAACCTCCTCCTTCGTGTCAAGCAGGGAATGTAATGTTGCTGACTGTGACTGGCAGTGATAAAGGAGCTGGTATGATTTTCAAATGAGTAGCCTGTCCCGCTTTCCCAAATGTTAGAGAAAAGTGAATAATATGCCTTCCTAAATAAGAACTGGCTACTGATTCAGAGATGCACACTGGGGAAAAGGTGCCTATAAATTACTGGACAAATAAAGCTACTGCCTTAAGAAGGCCTTCTACTTGGATCTCCTACATAAAGGTATTTTTATTTACAAAAGTTGATTAAGGAAAGTGATTCAGAAAGCGGGAGAGAAGGATCATTTGTCTATGGTAAAGTTAGGAAACGGCATTAATTTACAGAATAATTTGTATACATGTGGTGCCTTCCAAGGTTCCTTGAGGTCCTACGCACATTCTGTGCACTCAACCATTTCAGTAGTACCAAATCTGTAAGAAACCGTCACAAATATAATGTCTCACCTAAGCATCCATATGGAAAGGAAAATAATATAAAGCTTTTATATATTTGCAATATACGTATATAAATCAGGTGCTTCACACCCAAAGCTCAAACCATTCCAAGTATTTATATTTAGTGGAAGCTTTAAATCTGGAGGCCAAAATCATCATATTCAATGGAAAAAGGTGACCCTCAAATGCACAGGTCATACCTTAAGTGGGTTAAAAGGGCCTTCACTGATGCTTTTCTCCTCCCCTGCTTCTTACATATTACATCACTATATTTAACCTCTCAGCTACGATTAATCTCTCTCTACTTTAGGCATCTAGTTTAACTCTGAAACAATTGGAGAATATTGTCTTGACTCCATCACTATCAGCAAATCTCCACAGCAACAAGATATCCTGAAGGACAAAACAAGAAAGCTAAGTGGGTACATCTTGCATGACACCCTGAAGATGACGCTGTGTCAGGGCCCTTAAGTGGTATTAAACCCCATGACTCTCCCTTGAGAGAAAACTCATGTTTTCTGTCAAGGACTTCAGACCCAGGAAGCCAGAGAACTCTGCTGCCAGCCTGACAATACAGGTTCCTTTAATTAGGACGAAAGAGTTTTGCAGCTTTCAGTTCAAAACTTTTAACCATAAAAGAAAAGCTTGTTGGAAAAAATAAGTACAAAAAGTACTTTAGAGATGTCATGGCAAAATTCTTGTATTTTGTTGCTTGACATCAACTTGAGATAATTTTTCCTGGTTACCAACCTTGCAAGCCTCCTCTAAGAGCGCTACCAGTTCCCATCCCTGCAGCCATCCCTGCCATGTTCCCATGCTCTTTCTTTCCAGAATATCACCTGTATTTTTCGACTTTGCTCCACAATGGTCTGGACTCAGTGCTAGTCCAAGGGCTTTGACAGGTGAACGCTGGCAAATCTTGCTGCGGCAGCTGAAGATGTCAGCAAACCCAGCTCTGCACGTCCCTTTGCTCAAGGTTACTGTCATAGAATCATAGAATCATAGAATCATTAAGGTTGGAAAAGACCTCTAAGGTCATCGAGTCCAACCGTCAACCCAACACCCCCTATGCCTACTAAACCATGTCCCCAAGCGCCTCATCTACACGTCTTTTAAATACCTCCAGGGATGGTGATTCCACCACTTCCCTGGGCAGCCTGTTCCAAGGCCTGACCACTCTGTCAGCCCTATATAGCAAAATCAGCACTGAAGAACTGCCTGTAAATCAGTCAACCTAGTGCAAAACCCTGCCGGTATGTTAAGCTAAGAAGCCACACTGTATACTAGGCTGAGGCATACGTACCCTGTTTTTCTTCAGCTGACTGCAGCAAGGCAGGTTCCTGTACGAAACATCTTACATCCCCATAAATTTATCCAAGCTCTTCTGTGCTCAGGTGAAGAGCATTTTGTTCCACTAATACTCACAGGAAAGAAAGAAGCTTCAAGACTGAATGAACTTTAATTTTGTGATTTGAACAGCATCTGCAATAGCCCCGCAAGGCTTTAGATATTATCAAGCCCGTGGAGGTGCCAGATTTCGAGGTTCAGAAGGCATCTAGGACCAGACAGGCTGTCTCACAACCATGTTGTGAGTTCTGCCATCCAGGGACAGCTCTGTGGGCTAAAGCAGAGGGGCAGCACCACCACTACACTGGAAGATTCCCAGAAAGCAAGCACAAGCCAGGACTGGGCATGAAGCCCTTTATTGTTATCAGTGTTTTTGTAAAGTCAGTTGCCAGGAGTGACAAACCTCTGTTTTCTAGTAGCAAGTGTTAAAATGAGAACACCCAGACTTCTGTTGCTGAAGAGCAAGGGCTATACCGATGGGCGTCTCTTGGAGACACCCATTTCCCTACGACAATGGAGGAAAAAGGAACAGGCCATATTTTGTGCCTTTGGATGCGATCCATCGCAGTTGCTACACACAGCATTCCTTTGCCATTTGGTAACTGAGAAACACTAGGCTTATTAACAAAAAAAAAAAACAACCCCAAAAAACAACAAAACCCAACAACCCCGCAGTGCTCTGGCTGGTAAGCCCTGGTCAGAGGAGGTCTGCTGTAATGAAGGGATGTCAGGGAATCAGCAGCCCAAATGATACATTAAGTACTAGCTGTCAAAACAAGGGCTGCTACTTCACTTGACCAGAAGCAACCGTTTATACAAACACTCCTGCAGGTAGATACTTCTTCATTTTGTGCTTGACCTCAACTTTCCAAGATTCACAAATCTGCAGGGTTACATACCCTCGCCCTCAGCCGTGCAAGTAACGTGATGCTCTGGAGCACACTCCCCCTCCCATCCAGATTTTATGTAAACAGCCTTGCTTTTGCCGGGATTTCAGAAAAGTCGGAGACAGTCACGCTTCAGGAATCTCTGAAAGTTTAATTAAGTTACAGTGTCCTAAAACCACAATATAGCTTTTATAGGCACTATGGCTGCAAGGTTCAAAAGGTAAACAGGGAAGCACATACAGTACACTTCAAACAGCTCTTCCAGTTCTCCAGAAATAACCGTCAGGAGAAACTGAAAACGCAAGATATACTTTGCACTTACACATTCTCACTTATCTAAATATTTCAATGCACTTCATAAAGAACCTCACACTTAACACAAATTAGGCTAATATCACCTGCATGGGGTATGTGAATCATCCCCAGATTTAGTGATTGTGAAATTGAGATGCAGAGAATTAACTGGACCCAATGCTGCAGAACATGTGAGTAGGAGAGCGGTGACAGCAAACCACAGAGCCCTCTCTACAGGCTCGCTGTGCCTCACCTGAGCCACGTTCCTGGGATCCACTGCGAGGTGATGTCCTCTGTAGACAAATCATCTGCTCAAATCCATCTTGGCATAAAAATGCCAAGGGGCTGAGAGAGAGGAGTTTAAAAGCAGCGATTAATAGAAGGCTTAACAAGGCGTAAGTTAAAATAGGGACATTTTGCCTTCTAACTTCTTAGCGTGCAAGTTACAACAAAAAACTTCCTCTTCCAGTCACTTGCTGACGTGTAAGATTACACAATTTTCTCTCATCACCTCAAAGTTCAGCCCAGCATTCTTACTGCTTTTAAGATGAAACGTAAATGAATGCCTAAGCTTTCAGCATTAGCACAGTCACAGATATTAAGAAGCTGAAATTAGGTCACTTCGGCCAACACTGAATCGCTCCCCACAGAACATTCATTCTGCAATTCAGGAGGAGAAATGTTTTTAGGTAGAAGCAAACTCGAGAACTGGATAACCCGACGGTCATGTGTTTCATTATATCACTGCCCCAGATTCAAGCTGAGTAGCACCAAAAGGTTTATATAAGCAGACTATTATGGTGGTCTTCGTGGAACAATTTGAGTTTTGAACTGATGCCATTACTGGACAGATTGAGAACATAGAAAAGGAAGATATTCAGAAAACTTAATAACCCACCGGGCTAAATGTGTTGTTTACTGATTCAGGACCTGATACTGGGACGAGCTGAGCCAGGCAAGTAAATAAAGATTTGAAGCTCTAAGATAATCTGAGAATTGTTGGAGGAAATAGCTTTTGCTTGAATGTGACAGCAGTGGCATACAGAGTTCATAGCTCCTGATACGCTGTGCATCAGAACAGAATTCAAGAAGTTGTCTTTGCTGTTTTCTACGGCATTTTTCATACCAAATTTCTTAGTGTCTTAATACATTAGCAGTTGCAGAGAAATTCCACATCTACTGCTATCCAGAGGACTTTACTGTTATTTTACTGAACAACAGCTAAGCCTAGGAAGTGTTCCAGGTACCTTGGAGTGTTTGGTACAGACTAAGGTGCTTTCTGAATACAGTTAAGAGTTACAGGAGTAGATGAGAGGTGGGGAGGATCAACAAAAACCTCCTGCTTAATTATTACATTGTTCCCGTTTTTCTCCTAGAAATATATGAACCTACAAATATATGAATATGAAATTCATATTATTAATATAATACGAATATATTAATAAGACATCAAATATATATACACAAAGGGTTACCTGAACTAATAAATAACTAGAATTGGATGATTTTTTCCCACATCTAAGATTTTTACTCCGTTATGAGATATAGTGGTCTAATGAATAATAATAAAAAAGCACCTGCAAGCTTGCACTTGACTGCAACAAGACGTTTGTAGTAATGCCTATTTCTCTAACTGCAAATATTCATTGCAAAATATACAAGCTGATTATTTTAAACGAAAATAGAAAATTGATCATATTTTCTGTGAACTAGAAAGCTTTTCCTAATTAGCATTAGCCTTTGACTAACTTGCAGTAGTACTACAGTAACTTTCTTCATCTCCCAAGCTTACAGAAATTTCTGTAAAAAAGTATTGAGAATAAATAATTTTCTTTCAAGTATTGAAGTACTGACTGACATTTAAATTCTTCAATATTCTGGAAAATAGGATTTGAGGCCAGACAATATTTTTGATCTTCTCTTCATTTGTTAAAAAACAACCTGTAACACACAGGTGACATAGGATCTAGTTAGCCTGAGCTGGGTTTGACTCTGCTGCTGTCAACAACGTGTCCCAGCACTCAGAAGAAATCAGCTCATGGTGAGAACAGAGCAAATTTAAAATAAACCTCAGCAAAAGAGAAATAATAAGAAAGAACTAAATTATCAGAACTCTTCAACCCTGTGGATAGCCACACTGTTCACCATCTGTCCCCTCTACTATCCACGGTCAAATCATCCCTGGTCTTGTCCTTTTCAAGGGAGCTTAAAATTCAGTGTAAAGGCCATCCAATAAAGTATTAGCGCTTAACTTCAGCTGAGGTACGTGTGAGCTGGTCACCAAAACAGCCCTGGTGATTCTGGATCCTGGACATGAGCATTTTCTACCAGCAGGTTAAACTCATCTATGCAGAACCTCCTGGAAGTCCATCGCAGACTACAACTATCTTCCATAGAAATTAATTATCATAGACAGCATCATCTTCTGCTCCAAAGCCAGAGCACACTTCAACTTGTCTTCACTAATACCCACTGGGTTCGTATTACTGAAAGTCTGCCAAATCAAAACACTTGAATGCACAACCAATTTCCCCCAAGGAGAGAAAGAACAAACTACGCACAACATACAGACGTCACAGCCCTTAATCCAGCGCAAGGAAGAGTTCAGACACTGTTACGTGCATGGAAATTTCAGAATCTGTACAGTACAGTACCCAAACGCTTTCCAACTCAGCAAAACTCAAGTTTGCTCGAGCTCCCCTCCATTCCCTTTTCTGTTGCTTATTTCAGCTGTTAGACCCTTGCTTCCCTGCTCCCTCCTCTCAACAACAGACAATCCGGGTTTGCAATCGAAACCGGACAATATTCATCCTTAACACCAAATCTGAGGTCCTTCCCCAAAAGCATTCTGTGATAGAGAACAGCAAGCCATCATCATCAAGATATCGGCAACGGACAGATCATTTTAAAGATGATGCTAAAGCAAAGAAAGCATGGAAGGTACCTACTAGCCCATTGCATGATCATTTTCTCCATCATAATCTTTCTCTTTTCTTAACGGAGGGATACATGCCGTTATTAACAGTTGGTCAAATTAGTGACATAAGTCAGCACATCACACATATATATATATATATATATGGCCACAACGCAATTATTCAAAGGAAACACTGGGATTGATGATAGTTTGCAGAGTGAGGCGGTAGATGTAGGGGAAAATACAGACAATGGATTTCTTGACCTTGTCTTATTACTTTGAGAAAACTCAAATGAACCCAAATTAATTAACTTTAAATTGCCAAACTTTTCAAACACGTCAGGCAGCTGAAGGGAGGTCAGAGAGAGGAGGCAGTACCTCACGCGCTCTCAAGGTTACCCTCATGGGGAAGTTTACCATTAAGTCACACTCCAGCACCAGATATTTCTCCTGATTGGAGAGGAAAAATAGCAAATGCTCACAGCTGAAGAAAGAACAATTCAGTAGAGAAGCCGAAATACTGGATTGGAAGTGGAAAAGCTTCTTTGATTTTACGCACTTTCTCAGGCTGAATCATTTATTTTGCTCCAACTTCTGGTTTGCTTAACCCATCTGAACCAACTAGCAGTTTCATGATCAGTTTGATGAGCCAAAATCAGAAGACACCCTTGCAGAAAAGTTAGACACCCTTTAATAACTAAAAGTTAGCAAAAATAAGACTGCTACGAACATCCAATCCTTCTGCAGGCTATTTGAGTGGACCCAGCAGCCGCCTTAGAGGATAATAAAATGTATTCTATTCCCTGATTTCTGAGAACACATGCCGCAATTTTCCTCTCATTCCCACAGCAGTATTATTCCCAGAAGATACCAATCCCAAATGCCATCTCACAGTACCTCTACTCCTCGCACACAGAGGAATAAGGACGGTGCAAAGGACCATCACCTTGGCTCTGTGCTACGCCAGCGGAAGGAACGCGCGTGCAGCGTGCTCTTGCACCAGGACAGCAGGGAAAGCAGGGCAGGTAGCAGCCTGCGAGATCAACTCGTTGTCAAGAACTTGCCCACCTGGCTTTAAAATCAACAGGAAGCCACCTGCTTAGTTCACATTTCCATATACAAATCCTGTTATGATAGGATCAAAAAATGTACTTTTCCTTGTTTTGAACTACTGCAGTGGAATTTTTTTTTTTCTTTTTAAGAAAGCTCTTTGATCAGACAAATATTTTTAAAAGGAAAAACAAAACAAAGCCATCCTATAAAAGCACAGGCCCATGACAAGGGCTGTTTGGGAGGAAAGGATTCCACATGACAAAAATAAGGTTAACTTCATTCTCTAGCACCCAAGCCCGTACTCTTAGGTACTGGCACGTTACTTTCTCACAGTATACATACAGTTAAAGAAAAGAAAAAAAAAAAGAAAAAAAGCACAATTAGGATTTGTTTTATGCACCCATCTAATCAGCTATGCCTAACTTCATCGTTTTATGGTTCCTTACATGGTTACACTGCTTTAACCCTATTTATACACCCCATGTATAAGAGCGGTTCCGGATTACATTTTTATGCATGTCATTTAAAGCTGGATTCCCCCCCCTCCTTTTTTTTTTTTTTTTTTAAACTCTCAGTGAAGAATCCTGCTGGCAACCATCTTTTCAGGATAAGGTGTTATACAGTATACAGATGACAGAATTCAGCATATAGATGCCAAAAGCCAGTACTAACTGAATCGGGTAAGATGAAGTCTTTTACCAACACAGACTGCATCTTATTTCATATATTTTCCCCAGTTATTTCATTAGACCCATTTATGGATGTCAGCTTTGTTCATGCAGTGCCTGAGGACTGGACACAACCCCCTGAACAGTCTCAATATATTTAAATGACAAAAAGCTATGAGCCATTCTGATTAGAGACCCACTCAATCTCAATACAAAGCCACGACAACGATTTCCCCTCGCCACCTCTGGGCGGGGGAAAAAAACCCTTGAGGATTTTTTCTGCAATTCAGAAAACAGAAGAACTACAATTGTAATAAAGTTCTGTTTGGGCTTTTCCTCTTGAAAACTTTCACAGCCTAAAAACTCCCACAATGCAAAAAGCAAGGGCAGCAAAAATACACCTCCAAAAATGCAGTGCAGCTTTCACACAACGTGTAGTTAAAAAATGACTAAGTTTTCTTGATATATGAATTTGCGGGTAAACCATTTATCAATGACCTGTTTACCTGTGCAGCAGAGTCCCTCAAGCCGAGGGCCATGTCATTCCCCTTTGACTGATTAATTAGCCAATCAAGGGATATTTTTCACTGTGAGGCATGATGGTTTATTCCAGCTAATGCATGGTCTCTAATGGTAACACATTAAAGCCAACTCGGCTCTTTAAGCCCATCAAAGTGACCAAAAGGGAAGGAGAGAAGATAAATCAAAAGAGCTCCCCCCAGTTTTGTTTCTGTTCCTAACAACCCCCCCAAGGAACTAAAGCTAGAGGCAAGACTCTTCTCCAGTGAAGAGAGAAGAAAAAGCACCATTTCTTCCAGACTGGGAGATGTCTCCTGCTCTCCCTCTCTGCTGACATCTGAACAGCAATAATTTATCCTCAGTTGATAAACAAGGTGCTTATGGAATAGGCAACAAAACATCAATACTTTGCTCTTCCTTCTTTTATCAAAAGCACTACTAGGACACCATGCTGGGTAAAGTCATTTTTACCGCTGCTCCTGGAACAATCTTATTTGCACAGAGCAGTATTAAAAATATGGCCCAAATTAACACCTTGAGCCTAATTCATTGTTTTTCTGACTTGCTGTATTCGGTGTTACAAGTTACCAGCTCAGAGCAACAGGATTTTAGATCTACTTTGTGCTAGTCTGGGCTGCCAGAAGATTTGCTCTACCTGTACCACTCCTGTACGCTGAGGATGCATGTGGCCCTTCAGCTGTATTGTCATGTTGTCCTTGGGAGTTTGTGTCACCAACCTGTACTGGCTGCTCCTCAAGCATGGCCAAATGCCTCGTACCGCTAACTGCTGCCAGAATCTGTTTCTGAGGAGGGTTTTTTTCTTCTTTTTTTTTTTAAAAAATAATCCCTCTGGCTCTTAAAAGTCCATGGTATGCAGCAGAGCAAAACTGGAGAGGCCAAAGAAGTAACTGCAGTATTAGAGAAGTAGTAAAAGGCCTTTGCTAATGGTAATTTTAATATATTTAATTCAAAGAGTCAGAAAGAAAAAACAAAAGGTGAGCACACAAACCTAATGATATCCTTTAATACCGGTGCTGCAGAACACAGCGAGCTCCCATCAAAGTCAAGGAGAACTAAGCGGCTGTAAGCTGAGTGTTACCATTTCCTAGATCACAAGTTTAAAAATCTGTAGGGAGCAAGCCATGCCAGTCAAAGCAGCAGTGAACTAGAGGCTGACAGAAACCTTTCTAATCAGAAGCAGGTTCCTGGGGATACCAAATGCGTAAAAGCACCATTATATTGTCTTGCAGATGCTGCCACTAGGTCACCAGCTATTCCCTCTAACCAACATTTAAAAAAAAACCCAAAACAAATGCAGCCTTCACATGAACTGAACAGGTCAAGAGGGTTGAGCAGTAACCACGTGCTTACAAGAACATAGTCAGCTTTTGTACTGAAACAGAACATATTAGGAATATAACTTTTTGGATAGGAGGCACCTCACTGTTAGATGTCCCCTACGGTCAGTGAGGAAACAGGCACCTATCTGGGAACCCGGACGCAGGGTTTGCCTTCATACGTCTTTACCATCTTTGGAGACAGTGAACATATCTGTTTGAGCACCTGTGCCTCATCCCTATGAAGGGAATCTGGAGAAGATGCCTAGATCTTCTACCAATAAAGTCAGGTGGGATTAAATCCCACCTTTTGTCACCTATGTTTTCATTTGCCTTGATTCTTGATAAAATGTTATATTCACTCTTCCCACTGACACGCAACACATTACATACTTCTGTGCTGAAATGGTCAAGTCATATATAGGAATAAGCACTGTGCAGTTCTAAATTTTAACCCCAAATCTGACAAACTCTGTAGCCTGGGGATAATTATAACACCTAGGCACAAGATACTCAGTGCCTCTAAAAATGCAATTATTCTCTCTGACAATAAACGTATAATAAAAAAAGAAGGCAATATGTTAAAGACACTATCTCAGTATTTTCCTACTGTCTTCCTCCGGAACACACTGACAGCAATTACATTTTTACTCTGATTTCTTAAGGAAGCAAAGTTTCCATAATCATTCTGCCCAGACATTTGTGTACATCATGCACTCCTTACTCTCCAACAATTTTTTAATCCAACCTAACATAAGCGTAGAGATTTCAAAGATATTAAGACTCTAAAATATTTCATGACAACAGGCAGCTGGACAGAGAAGGCCAACAGATCAGCATGCACATGGACAGGGATTTCGGCATGAGCTCATCTCCTTTAGTCACACAGATTCCAAGCACAACACAACCACAGGAAACCAAACTCCAGTACTGGAGCCACTCACAGAATGACTTGCTGGGAGATGCTTTACTTAAACCAATTCATCTTTGCCCATTCCAACAGGTCTAAAAGTGTTAAAAACATTTTCTTCTTGGCATCACTTACTAAGGAGCTGGGATTTCCCTTAGGAGACTCTTCCACTGCCCTGCTGACATCACTGCGAGGAAGCCTGCTGAAGAGTAAGCTTGTGTCTTCCTTTTTCTAATTGAAGTTCTCATCTCCAGTACCATTCCTGGCTTTTGCCTACCCTGATTACCATCCCCTCCCTTCCTCTGTTCCTCCCTCCCCCCAACCCCCAGATATTTATAGGCAGAGAGGTCATCTTTTTCTGCCTCTTTTTCTGAGATGAATGTATCCAGTTCCTCCACTCTCTCCTTCTAGGACATGCCCTCTAACCCTGTCGCCCATTTTACTAAATCCTTTTGGACTCTCTCCAGGTTTTTGATGTCCTTTTTCTGTTCTGCTTCTCAGTCCCAAATACCTCGTGCTAGCTGCAGTCTCCAAAGCAGAATGGTGAAAAACCTAAGTTAAAAATTAACTAATTTTTCTCTTCTGCAGTTTTTTGTTCCCCAACAGTGCTGGAAAAAGGAACAGAAAATTAATTTATACACTACCTCTGCAACAGAGAATTTTGTCACAGGTGAAAAAAACAGACTAAATTTGCAACTTGCTTAAAAGTCACAATTGTGAAACCCACAAACATCAATATCCTGATTGGTATTTTGCAGAGAGAAAGTTGAGGTGAAGAGAATTACATCAGTTTACCCATAGCTTCAGTGAGCCCATGGCAGAGCCAGACTTTAATGGATTTTCAGTTATGTCCCTTAAGATTAGCCAACATGCTTTTCTGATAAGTGCTGGGAAATGTAAGTCAGTCAAGGAAGTTCTGCAAAATGTGTCAGAAGACAATTTCCTGATTTAAAAAAAAAAAAAAGTTAAAAAGCAACAGGGTGGATAGTTACATTTCTAATGACTAACACGGAAGAAATCACCAGAAACTTGAGACTTTCGGGCTACTTGGATTAGGTGGTTTAGGGGAACTTACTCAGGTTTACATCCAAGTTACAAAAATTTGGAGGAAGCAGATTACTCGTCAAATGGCCTGAGACACGGAAGTGAGATGGATGCAAAACATTCAGTTTTCTATGCATCTCAAACAGAGTTATTACAAATGCGCCAGCAAATCAGAACTACTCCCCCAGCCCCCAAAGCGAAATCAGTGCCAGAATCATGTTGTTCAGCAACCAAGTTGGGACTGTCTGTAACTCATTCCCAAATCCTCAGTCTCACTCAGGAGCATTTTCTCCAGTGATAAGGCTTCATCAGGAAACACAGCTGGATGGAGGAAGGAAATTCTGAGAAGCAAAAAAAATAGTGGGGGTTCCAGGAAGTTCAACCAGATAGGAACTAATGGAATTTGTTTTTCTGTCTCCCCAGCTCCCAGTGTTCCTAAGCAAGTGAGAAAATCAGAGGGAAAGTGGGGGCAGAAAAAGTCTGGCAGATCTTACCCTGCAAAACAGGTCCTCACTGCAGGTCTCCAGAGAGCATCATAATTACAATTCAATATTTTCGATCACTTACTCTCCCTGGGAAAAACTGCAGACGTTTTCAATTTAGGTCCACTCTGAAGCCCAGCCATTGTTTTCTTCCCCCCGTTTTTTGAATTGTATTTTTTTTTTTAACAAAGGTCCCTGTGTAGTTTATTAAGGAGGTTTTAGTTGGACACATGATTTATCAAAAATAATTTTAAAAAAAAGAACCGTTACGTTTAACATTCAGGAGAATTAAAGGTTGCAACTGCCTATGATTAGTAACACATAACTCTGAACCATCAAAACAATAGCTTAAACTAGTATCTCGGTCTTATTACTTCTAGAGAAACTCCTTTTGACCCTTAGGGGCAAACAGCATTTCCTTCCATATCCTTTGCAATTCCACTCTTTTGCAATCTCTACAATCGTCTAGCTAACTCCCTCTTCCTTTGATAAGGTAGATAATCCAAATTTCAACATCCCCAATTACTGCAGTAGTGTCAGTGTGAAACAAGAGAAAAGCTCCATTAGCCAGATCAGTCCTAGGCTACTGAGACAGTTAAAAAGTGAGTCTGAGATCAGCTCTACAGTTAAGACAGCTCAGACTAAGCTAGCACAAAACATCTGCCAAAGACTACTCCACAGGTCAAGATCATAAAATGACTGCTAATGACTATACTAGAAAAGACTGAATACGACTAATTGGAACAGTGTTTCTGTGACATACCTGATTTGTTGAGACACCATTTATCACAGCAGCAGTTCAGAGGTTACGTATTTTTGACAAGCACTTCAGAAGAGCCAGGATTATCTTGCTGGTCCAGAGACCATGTCACTTAGCCTTGAGCCCTTCCACCAGTTTCCATTTGACCATAAGCACAGATGGAGTTTCCTGGGTTTCACTTTTCCCCCCCTTTTCCTAATCTTTAAGAACAGTTTGGTATAACACCAACCAACCAGCCAGACCTAGTATGACGGTGCCGATGAGCATCAGTGTAATGCCACTGCCAGCTCTACTGCACATTAGGCCATTTGTAGAAACAGAAAAGCTCAAAGGCAGTGGGCACAACAGCTCTTAGGAATTACCCACTCAGATGAAAAATCAGGCCATAATGCCATCAATGGCATACATCCTGAAACGTTTCTGTAACTTCCACTTTATCTCTGATGCCTACAAAACTGCAAATGATCACCCAAGTGAGTCGGTTTACAGCGTAAGCGTTTTGTTATTCCAAAAAGTTCCCATCTTCTGCTCTTTAAGTGATCTCTTTCATCCATCCACTGAGTTTTGTCAGAGGCTTACACTGGAGGCTTTAAGAGATGGAGACAGTAAAACTCAGTTGGACAAGGCCCTGAGCAACTTGCTGTAGCTGACCTTACTTTGAAGAGGGCAGTTGATCTGGAGACCTCAAGAGGTCTCCTCCAATCTCAGCAATTCTGTGATTCTACGAAAAGCAGTTCCTGCATCTTTCCATAAAGTTATACCCAAGATGGTTCTGATCCTGGACTGAAACAATTGGAAATAGGGGAAAGAGAATTATGCTGAATATCTTTGTCAAAAGATGACAACTCTATGGCGAGCTGAGGACAGGTCATTCAATCCAAACCAGATTTGTATTGAATGCTTCTCAAACTGCACCTCTGAAAAAAGAGGAATCTAATACCTCAGAAAGTGCCTTGAAGATAGGACTTCAAGCTACAGGATCAATACATTACAGGTACTTCCTTGTATCATCTCAGTTGCAACTGCAGCTGGAAACCTGCAATCAGATTAATAGATAGTAGCAGTTCGGGCACCTATGTAAGTACGGAAACTGGTCTCATCTACTTCGAACAGGCACCACAGCATACAACTGTTACTAACGGTTGCAGGAGCTGCAATTAAAAGGGACTGCAGCCTACCACAGCCTGAAGGCATACCCCAGGGCGCTGATGGACTCTAGGACTCTTCCTACATTATCTCTTCATAGAAACAGATAGGGACAACTCACTTCCAGGAGAATGACAGGACTTTCCTGCTCCCGCAGTGCGCTCTCTGCCACATCATGGAAGTGCCCAGAGTCTAGGGATTTCAAAACAGAATGCAAACACACACAGAGAACAATATTGCAAATCCTCATGGGGCAGTTCCATTTATGCCACCTTAAGGACCAGGCTCTGGAACATGATGGAAAGGGATCATGAGAGTTCATGGGCGCAAAGAAATGAAATTGTTCAGAGCTGGAGGGCCTGAGCAATGCATTTTTGTTCTGTGCAAACTCCACAGATCTCTGATCCATGAAGAAAAGGAGAGGAAAAAAAAAACAACAACAACAAAAAAAGCAATTGTGCTGCCTCTGGCTTTCTGTCCCTGTGGCTGCTTAGCAGCAGACGGTAGTCAGAAGACGACAATGCAGCTCCAAATTACATTACCTCCTGCCTGTATTTGCATGTGGAAATCTGGGTGCTTAACAGGGAACAGTCTGTGACTTTTTGCCAGAACCTTGACCCATTAGCTCTGTGCTCAGTGATGGGAAAAAGGAAATCTGCACAGTAGCCATCAGCCAACCGCTGCATCGATCAAGGAATTAGCAAAAGCATGCACAAACTCACATACCCTTCACAAGCAGCCATAAAGGCACCTGATCTGCAGTGTTTATCAACAAAAGAACAAATGCTTTGCAGGATTAAGTCCCAGAAGCAGCAACAGCGCTTTCCAAATTTATTTTTAGTTTCAAAAGATGCAGGACACGCAGAGAAAACAAGACCAACAATTTGGGACAACTCATGGGTGGCCAAAAACTACTCCCTTAACCACAGCACTGTTGATCTGCATTAAATCCCAGTTTGTCTTACTTCATATTGATCTGGCAGCAAGGGAGCTAAGAAGTAGACCCATGGCATATTTAGGTGATTAGAAGTGTTAATCAAGGGGGCTCTGATGGTGCAAGCTTACCTACAGCATTTGGGACCTCTAACCGCTCTCATGGACTTGAAGTCCCCAAATGCTTACTTCAAGACAGTAGGAAGTTAAGATGGGTTCTGTTGTGGCTGATGGCCTCCTCCCAAGATCTCACCTTTCAAGCCAAACCATGTGACTTGTAACAAAGGTTCATACTGTTTTTCACAGTGGTAGACAAGACAGGACAGTTCTTAATTTGTTTAAATTTCTTCTAGCCTCCCAGTTTAATGAACTGTAACTGCATTTTTGTAGTTTAGAGAACAGTACTCAGAAAACAGACTTGACATTTTTCTCTGTCCTACCAATGACTTTAAAAACTACAGCACATTCACTGAAATTGTAACACTGTATGACGTAACGGCAAGACCAAATCCCTCAAACTGTTCAATTCAAGACACCCCACTGAAGTATTATTTATTTCATAGTAAGTTTTTTCCAGTGAATAATCCCCAGTGGATCGCTATTTGTTCTTCACAAGCTCCCTTGTCATTCCGCCTAGCATTTACTCAGCTACCAATCTTGTATTACTTTCACTACTACCCAGGATCTGTTAGCACATTCTTCCCCCTATTCCTCTCCTCCCAAAGTTCACAGTGGCCTGCAGTGTAGTTACAGAGCAATTTTCAAGATTACTGCACAATGAGCAAAGTGCAAAACACATACAGGGTATTTCAGAAATTTCCGTTCAATTTGAGGCCCCGTCTTTCCCTCTAACTACAAGAGACTTCAGAGACCTCTGAACCGACAAGGCAATTCTTGCTACATATTCATTTGTGCTTTTCCAGATGTTATCTTTTACAAAGAATTTTTCTGGATACATCAGTCATGTCAACAGTGTACGTCTGTTATTTTAGATACTGAAATAGCAGGTCTATTCTCTGCAAGTGTAAAATGCTAATGAATACACAAATAAAATAAAATAAATGCTAGTACAAACCTTGATCTCATTACACAAAGTTGGGGAAAAATCTTATTAAGTATTTATCAGTGTTCAAGCCATCTTTGAATCCTTTGTTCAAAGATGAGCACGACTTTGCAGCTGCTCAGCCTTTCCCAGTTCTTGTGAAAATAGGGGCAGTTTGTTGAGATTGGCCAGTTGCTACTGAATGTCAAATTTTGTTTTGGATATTTATGGATCAAGCAAAATTTATCTACTTTGCGAGGTATGTTGCCTAACAAGTGTAAAATTAAAATACTGACGTTTCCTAACTCCAAAGAAGTTACATGACAATAATTAGCAAAAACATGTATTAAATTCACTCTTATTTCCTAACGGTTCAGAGCACACCCATTCACCTGCAGCCTTCACATAGAAACAACAGTAATTTCGCAGGCAGAAGACCCCTTGCTTTTGATGGGCACGTGGTAATCTCATTAGCAGAAAGACATTTAAATATGGTTTTCTTACAAAGGAAAATATGCAAGGAAACAAGGGAAAGGTGAAGCCTCTTGTTTACCTGTGTCTTCATACTCTTCTGCCGCTTCCCAAATATGCAGGACAGATCATCTTCACTGCGCGAAGAGAGATCCTTACCTGGAAGGGGTAAGGGGAGGTAAAAAGCACCACAATCTTCACATCTGGTGATGACAGGTACGTTTTGATAACACAAACTGTGACCCATGGAGGTAGAGAAATTGTTTTCGGAGGTGAAAAAAAAATCAGGAGGAGAACGTTTAAAGACACTAAATGAAGGCTGACAATGGCTCCCTCATACAGTAGGAAATGTTTGTGTGTGGAGGGAAAGGCTGGTGAGGAAACAACCACAGTCTGCTGGTGCATGCCCACAGGGTAACATATAATAGCAGCTTGTTTCACCCCCGCTGATGCTGCAATTGTCATAGCAAGATGAGGGAAGCAGCCTGCACTATGCTAAAGGGAAAGAAGAGTTGTAACCTCCTACACTCAAGAAAAGTTCAAGGAGAAACTGCACATCTTGGGATTCACATGAGAATCCCCGGTCTCTGACAGAGTTAGGGAGTTATAGCTGCTCTATACAGTGGAGAAAAAAAAAAAATCCATCTCTACTCAGTGGGAGCTTTTCTTTGATTCATGAAATTGCTTCTGAAAAGCAAAACCTCCACCTCTGCAACACACTGGATTATTCCAACTTAAAACAATTTCAAGGGTGAAGTGAAGATTTCTCTGAGTTCCAGTAGGACCATTACTCTCATCTGACTATTCTGTGCCTAGCTGAGTATCAGACATGGAGCAGGACGGGGAAGAAAAAGGGTGTGATGTGATATTCTGAGACACTGGCAAAAGTTCAGCCGATTCCACAGCGCAGAAGCCTTTATGAGTTGTCCACAGCTTGTCTCAGAAAATTCTTTAAAAGTCAGCAAAAGTTCAAGAAACAAAATTAGTCCAGATAGGCCAACTTATTAGGAGTCTGTTGGAGTCTTACTCCACTTGACTATCTGATTCCAAAATCACTGACCTCAAAATGAAACTATGCACTTGTAAGGGACAACAACAACAACAAAAAAATCTGACTATTCCACCTGTTTCTTCTTTGCAGGATCCTTAACTGCCCACAGAGGGTATGCAGACACATCAGCCTTGAGGAGAAAATATTATCCAACTTTCTGGTGTCTCACTGCACAGCCTCTAGACATCCTTTCCCAAGCAAGCTGGATGAGACCGGTGGCTGTTTCCAGCTTTATTCTGGCCAAGGCTGGAACATGAGACTTACATTCCTGCTGCTCCTCCTCTCACCCTATGCTTTCTTTCCATGCCTTCCCCCCAGCAAGTGTATTCCCCTCTCTTTTGGCATTCTCTAACAACCCCAACTCAGCTGACAGTCCAAATCTTTTGCAGCATCACAGTGGAACAGCTACTAACAAAGCAATTGAAATCACTGTCTTAATCTCATATTGGTATTTCCCAGATCCAAACGTGGCTGCTAAGGCTATGTGGGGTGCCTGTGTTCCTCCAGCAGCGAAGCTACAAAATAGCACCAGAAATGGAATTTTCTATCGTTGCTTTTGTGTGAGCTCGTCTTGTTTAGTCTAAAAGGAAGCAGGATCGGACTTGAACAACAAGGGCCACAACAACATTAGCCTTTCTCAAATAACTTTTCCTCTTCTCCTGAAAAAGGACAATTAACCTGTTTTTTTAAACCATAGAGGGTACAGTCAAACAGAGGCCTACCTTATAGAAATACTGCAGCCAAACAAATACGGGATATTGTTAATATGAAAGCCTTGCTCCATATTTTACATGCTCAAAAGACCCTTCTTTTTTCTTTATATTTAGTAAAAGGTTAAATCCAAATCAAAATAAAGCCTCTTTGCTACTACCTCAAACAGGCCACGGCCTCTGTACTTGCAAGCCCTAAACCAATTTAATTGTTTAATGTCATAAAGTGGCAGGGTCATGTTAACACGTTTGATGCGTAGGCTGAATTATTTAATCAAAAAACCCGAACCTCAACATCAGAATTTGGCCTCTATCACACGTCAATTACTTCTGTTTTAGCAGCGACATTTGTTATCAGAAAACATTACACAGTACATTTAAGTACAATAAATTAGCCATTCGTGGAAACCAAAACTATCCATACACTGAAACACATATTTACAACACACCATGTGCACATGCGTGTGTAAAAGGGGAACGCAACCAACAGAGAAATAGAGCAAGGGATCGAACAAGACCCAAAACCAGGGATGAATGAAATAATATCATCACTCTAAGAAAGAAAGAAATTACTAAACTCCATGAGTTCTTGATATAGTTTTTGTGGCCACCGACCGCTGTCCTAATTTATCCAACAAAGCATCTGATAGATGTAAGAGGGCTTTCCTCTTCCTGCATTCAGGTTTAATCTGATCCCTGATCTTATCCACATGATCTCTTAGCAGGGTTTATTGGAGATTGCAGGGGATAGTGCGGTGCAGATGCCCAAGTAACTCTGTTATCATCTTTGCCTCCCCCCCCATTCCCTGCCCACGCACAGATCACTCAGAATATTCACTGTTCCTTTATTCAGCTGATGGTTCCTTCAAACAGAAATTGTTTTATTGAACAGTATCAGCCTAAAGCCATCCAAAATTGTCCAAAATAAAGAGGAACAGCATATTATAGCTTTATGTAAGTTGCTGCAGGGGATGTTTCTAAACCAAGATTTTACTTCCAAATTTAGACCCCAGAAGGCAACAGATCACCTTGACATGTTTGGGTTTTTTTTTCTAATCTCGGCTAGAGCTTATGAAACAACAAAACTCCTCTTACCTTTTGCAAACTTCATATAATGGACACGTTTCTTGGAAGATTTGGATTTTTCTTCGAGACTGAATGTTTTCTTCTGATTATTCACTGAGGACCCTAAAAATAAACAGGTTCCAACTCTATTAGTGGCACACTAGTTACCAAATTCAAACATCAGTGTATTTAACTTTCTCTCTCAAAACCAAGCCTCAACAACATATCACAATATTACTGAAGGAAGCATGGTAAGTTTTGTCCGAGACATGTTACTGCTTGATTTTTTTTGACACATCCCCTTCCCTTCCCATTTCCAATCTAATGTAATTTGAAAAGGCAGATACAGGTACTCCAGGTCAAAGCCAAAGTCTAATTTAACACCATTTCTATGGTAATAAAAGAATAATAGGTCAGGGTTTATTGAGCTGTTCGTTACAAAATATCTCCAGTGCCAGAGTCTGAGAAAGATGTAAGAAATAGTACAAAATAAAATACTGAATCTGACTGGGTAGAAAGAAAAAGGAAAAAAAAAATATCACACAGACAGACTTTCCACTACACAAAGTGCCTCTATCTGGACATAGTCTGATACATCTGTGTAAGGAAATTAAACGGTGGCAGAGCTTTTCTGTCCCTGAGGCCAGCTAGAACAAATTGCCACATCCATATTATTTAATTTTCCTAGCTTCCAGAAGAGGGACTGCATCTAAACTGTCCATTGGGAACGTCTCTGGGGTTGGCTAAGTCCCAAATTCACTCAGGAGTTGTTTGGGAGAATGTTAGCTTGTGCAGGTCAAAACCATGTGAAGAATTAGTCTAACTATTTAAGAGTAGAGATATCAAGTTCCTGTGCTGTTATTTTACTGGTACAGACGTACTCTTCGCATCCACAGAGCCTGTTAATTTACAAGAAATTCTCAGAAGGAGGTAACCTGCTGTCTGGTTAGTAACTACTTTATTAGTCCTGTCTCGAAAAGAAATAGGCACCACAGCATGCCTATTTTATAGAGCTCTGTAAAAAGCTACTCTGGTGAGATGTTTTTTTTCCTCCCAGTGGCAACTGGGATGGGTAGGGAAATCAACCCATACCCGGAGGGCCAAGCTGAGTCACTTTTTTCATATGATCCCACCCCTGAAAGCTCTGCAGACCAAGCTTTTCTGACATTGGAATTACAGCACTTCACTGTTTGACAGGTAGTGACACCTGATGATAGAGTCATTGACCTAAAAGTGAAACCCGCAGCCTGCAGTGGGAGAGCTGACTCCCAGAAAGCAGTCTGAGACCTACTCTTCCATTTACACACTAAGCCCTAATGAGAAAAGGAAGGACCAGCAAACTCAGTTTTAGACAGAGTTTGCAGTCAACTTGAAAATCCCCAATAAAAAAGGTCTACGGGGAAAGTAAGCATCGCAACTAAAATACCCTGACCAGAGAGGAGGCACATTGAGTCTGCTCTCCAATCCACTTGTACTGAAGGGAATATTACACAGAAAAGGATTTCCACAGGGCTTCCACATCTGCTTTATTCTTACAGCGAAAGGGGCAGCAGCACCGCCTTGTGCCTTCAAGGAGGAATTTCACAAACGTGCTGGCACTTGCAGTGGACAGGTAGGTACATCCCTGTGTCTTCCAGTGACTGATAAATCCTCTGACAAACTGAGCAAGAACTGCAGGAATATTAACGTGCTTTTTAAAGCAATTTAGTCATAGCAATAAAACCATGTGTCATTTCTATAGCAAATCTAATACAGATGAATATTCCAAAGCACCTTATGGACATGGCCAGCACGTCGTTGCCCCATTTTACGAATGAGAAAGGGACACGGTCATCATCACTTAGTGTCCCAGCAAAAGAGTCAGAAATCAAAACTCCTCACTAGGTGCTCAGCTGGAAAAAAAAGAAAAGAAAGCTAAAACTATGTATATCAAGGGTATTTGAATGTTGGCATACTAACCACCACGGGGCCCTTCCTTCCCGATCTCTAATTGCAATCCAACTCTGGCAACTACACCAGTTATTTAAGAACAATGAAGTTTTTCAGCTGACTTTTAATGCAATTTCAAACTGGATAACGGCCAATAATGTAACATTTGATCCTGTAGCACAGCTGCAGGCAGAGTTATCTGGATGAGTTTTGCCAGCTTAAACAATTGCCAAAAAAACAAGTTTCAGAGCAATGCTTGCAGTCTGCAAATCACCAAACGTGATTCTGACCAGGAATTTTCAACGTGCACCCAAATTTGTCCTCAGTGATTGAAAACTCTTGTCCCAGCTCCTAAAAAGACCAAGGAAAAATAACTGAATAAACCAAGGAGAAATACAGTTTTCAGGGGCCACTTTGCATAAGCACAGATGACCCAGGGAATACTGCACAGATTTCGGAACAAGACAGCCTTGCTCAATGAACCTGCCTCTGTGCTGACTCATTGTGTCCTTGGGCAAGTCATTTCAGCTCTCTGCTCATCAGCTTGCAGGTTTCTCACCAGTTACACCTAACTGATCTTCCCATGGCTCAAGTTGGAACTTGGGTAGGATTTAGTTATAAAGGTAGAAAGGAACTTTTGGAATTTCCCTACGATATGCTATTCTACCTCTTGAGGGCTTTAACTACAGCACCTAGCACTGTGTGGCCTCAAACCACAATTAGGGCTCCAATGCACAAGGATAACTTACACAGGAACTAAAATACCGCATCAGGTTCAGAATTTTAATCCTAGTTCTCCAAGATTAGAAACCAAATTTGATCCTTCTTGCTAAGTGATTTTCCTGCTCTTTCTACCTTCCTCTCCTAGAAAACCTTCTGCACTCAAATGTTAAAAAGAATGAACGAACAGTTGCTAAATTCACTAAGCTGGCAATTCTGCCAGTAGGAGTACGTGGACAGTGCTGTGTCCAAACAGAAGCCCTTGGTTTAACAACACTCCACAGAGAGTTGTTTAGATATACAATCAAAGTTTAAAGTTGAGTCTAACTAAAGGAGAGATGATAAACCATTTGATGTGTACAATTCTTTCCGTAAGCTTACACCCACTTGGTTTTTACAAATCAAGGTCAAACTGTACAAAGCTTTTCAAAATTAGAAAACTTTATAAGTAGCCCTTTTGGGAAAGTTGTGTAGTTTCCCCACTTGTTGCTCTACATCAGGGCTACAAAAATCACATTATACCACACTCAAAACAGAGACGCATAACCCTGAGTCAAAAGCTAAGAAGCAGCTCTCTGAGGACAGGAAAAGTAGGTATTTCAGAAACCACCAGAGCATGGAAGCCAGGTGTGACAGTTCATGAGTAAAAGAAAGGCAAACGCATTGCAATGGTGAGCGAGTGTGTTGTTAGCCTTCATACTGGCTCTGGTTGCTTTATAAAGAAACAATCACTGCTGCAGTACATCCCAGCAAAAGGTCCCCCATGTCATGGTCCTGGATACAACAAACAAGTTCAAAATTTTATGTTTGCTTTCCCCAACAAAAAGCCTTTAATAGAGGCCTGTCTGAGAGCAAAACCAATCCACTGAGATCTACACAACCAGGCTGACAAACTTGAGCATGGTCATGGATGGCAACATGTCCTTCAGCTCCCACTGATTTTGGGGGAGAAGGGGGAGTTGTCAGCCTCAGCAAGGAGACTGTCAGCAGCCCAAAGGGCCTCAGCTAGCCTTTTAAGACAAAGAATGGAAACTCTGCAAAGCTTCCAGCATCTGATTGAGAAAAGCATGAACCTACCTGTTTCACCCTGTCCATGGCAATCATTCAGTTCAGCCAGAAGCTGGTTGAAGTCATCCTGATGAGCAATCCAGTTGTCCTGTAAATATCACCCACATGAATACAAGGTAAAAGTTTTCAGAACTAACAGAAGTTTTGCTAAAACAGATACTAAGACTCTGCACTCTAAGAAGTAACTTAATCGTATATACTCAATCCTTGTTGGTGGGAGGGACCCTCAGAAGCTCCACAGGTGGCAACGCTAACAGCTCGCTACAGTCACTCCCAAGTGCAGAAATGGTAAAGGTTGTGTTTGTAAGTCCTTAAACAATACTGAGCTGCTGTTGGCTCTGCGTGTCCCCTGTCTGCGCAAGATGTTTTCAAAAGTAGGCAGGAAATACTAGTGTGATTTTTTCCAGCAACAAAGTTACTTAAGATGTTGATTATGAGACAAGCACCTTGAGGATCACATTTTGCTCTGCCTAAATACCTAATCTCCAGTCAGAAAGGTGACCGTATCAGGAAGGGGGACAGAAGGCATAAAGCTAAGTTGGGCAGAAGACACAGGGAGAAAGCAAGTATTTCAGTTATTTGCTTGGAAGCAAAAAAATCTCTGAACAGCCTGCTCCCTGAACTCACTGTAACCTTTCCAAGCAGGTATGTACTCCTAAAACACCCAACAAAGCAGAACTAAACTCCAGGTCAATAGTTTCTGCAGAGACGTTCGCATCGGTACTTGCTGCCACCAGATGTGACAACAGATTTCATTAACGTCCCATTACAAAGATTGTGCCTTTGCTGAAATGGGAGCCATTTCCTTACCTGGGTCTATTGCTCACCTCATAATTGATGGTTGCTCCTAACCCCAGCATGTTGTTTTTCACCTGAACCTTGATATGTTCTGTGTTTCCTTGTTCCTGAGCCCCAAGACCCTAATGAGGATTTAAGGGTAAAAATGTAAGGATTTTACAGCAGTGACTAAGCCACTAGAGCTTTTGTACTGTAAGACAGTTTGCAATGAAATACAGCAAGAAACCACAACTTACTATTTATTTCCTCGCCTGTAACTGAATTAATTCACAGGCATTAGCACACATGAGATATTAAGTTTTTTTAATTTACTACTTAAGCCTCCAGCAAAGTATTATAAACACTAAAATAGCAACAACATTAAGTAGTTGGGTGATTAATCAGGAAGCCACCTGACATTCCTAGGCAAGTCCAAAGTGTTTACAATTTTAAAACAAGACACTACATAAAAAGAACATGCCTCTCACCAAAAATACCTCCGTCATTGGGAAGGCAGTTGCGTGACGGCTGTAAGACAGATGCCACATAGAATGTACAACACAGAACGAAGTTACATGGCAGGAAAGCGGTGGGAGGAGGATCATACTGGAGCTAGCAGGGCATTAAGAACTTCTTCCATCTCATTCACACTCATAATTTGATGAAGATACTGGAGCAAACACGTGTTGGGTTTGTCTATCCTAAAAACCATAGTCATTCAAATCTGGGAAGCAATCTTTAGGGCCTGTATTATCTTTCTTAATTGTACAATCAGGGGAAAAAAAAAGACAAAGCATTTGGTTTAAAACTTTATTCCTGGTGTCTACCTGCTTTTTCCCTCATCTGTCACCAGTAACAAATTATCAACTAAGTGTTTGGCTATAATAAACACGTACGTGGTGGAGTAGTGGAGAGTAGCCCCGTGGACAGATCCTGGGCATATCTAATATTTGAAGCAATGAGGCATATTTGAAAAATATTACAAATCCAGCGGAGTTTATTTGGTCAGTGGGGTGGAAAATTTACCTTGAAACTTCTGCTAACCAAAAAGTATGGAAGCAAGCAGGACACTTGGCTACACATCCTGCCGTGACCCAATTCCAATTCAACTAATAACAGGACTAGCGTAAGCAGCTTAATTTCACTGCACAGATGGGCTTTTGCCCATTAATTTGATCAAGCTAAGGTTCCATTTATCCGAGTTTGTAGTGGAATGGAGACATAAATCCTTCTTGTACAACTATAACTGTTGTAAAGGAAGATGCAGTAGCTCAAGTAGGAAACTTCTTGTTGCGAAGAAGATGGGAGGTGACAGACAGAAAACAGCGTGAGGCCGTCCTTTCACACCCTGGCACAAACAGTGTTCATAATGGCAAAGATGTGAGCTATGGTCAGAGAAGCTGACTGCCTAAAATACAATCAGAACATTTAACTGCATTTTTTCTACTCTGGTTTACATATCTATTTTAATCTTAGACACACAAAACACCTATGCATACAATTTACATTAAAAGACAGTACTCAAGCTCCATACTCTTAACAGTCTGGTCTAAAGCCTAGTGAAACCAATGCCAGTTCCTTGACTTCAGCAGCCTTTGAATCAGGTACCACTGCTTATTCGTGAAACTAGAGGCAGTCAGAAGCCAGATTTACATGTGCTGACTCTAACTGAGGCAACAGTAGGCTACACTGAGAAATCCAACAGTAGGCTTATTTTTCTAAGTTTTAATGCATTCACAGAATTGAGAGTGGTCCCATTTTTATTCCTCTTAATAAACAGGCTGGGAGAGGAGAAGGATTAAATAAATATCGTGGGGGGGTTGCGTGCATTAAACATGCTGACATGCAGGCCGAAATCTCAGCTTTGCTGAGGTACCTTTGTGGAAGTTAAACTGCTTTTAAGAGGCAGCTGAGATGTCCCTGCAGCTCTCTGCACTGACCTAGAGATTATTTTTAGCACCAGAAAGCAGTCACCTCACCCCACACATGATGAGGCTGGAGCTGGGAAGGAATACAGCTCACATACTGCTGCATTTTGGCCATTCAAGGAACAGATCAGAAGTAACCTTTAAAAGGTAAAAGATTAGTGCAGGTCCTGGAGTTGCTTTAAACAGTACCAAAAGCCAGAGAGAGAACTGAGGGCATAAAATGAACTTAAAGCCTTTAACCATCACCTGATTTAACTTGACAACTCCTGCTCTGCCTTGGGGATGTTACCTTCCCAAAGAGAGGGGAGAAAAACGGGAAAGCAAGACAGCCATAAGCAAGCAAGTACCTTTGTGACAAACTGTAAAAATCTAATATTGCTTAAATTCTCTGCACGCTTAAAAGAATAAATCAAACAGAAATAACAAGGCTGTTTTAAACACTAAGATCAAGAGTTCCCTGGCAGTCACCCACCCTTTAGCTAGACAACTCTCCTTTAGATCATACCTTTCCTTTGGACCAGCCCATCTTTTCCAGCATCTTCTGGCCAAATTTAGATTCATCTTTACTCCAAGCGCTATTTCGTGGATCCACAGACCACTTCTGCCTTCTACGGGCTAGAGCAGGAAGGAAAAATTCAAACAGGCTCTATTTACATTTCCACAGTGTTCTTAGTATTTAATCAATCCAAGAAAAGCTTTTCGTTGCAAAAAACCACAGAACTTATGCCAGACTAAACTTTTTGGGGGTTTAATTTTACTAAACCTTACATTGCAAAAAAAGGCCAGTGAAAATGTTAATTATTAATGTGAAGAATGCCAAAGCAAAATTGCAATGGAAGTTCTCATCCCTAAGGATGGGCTGCAATTCAGGGAAGGCTTTAAGGATTACCATTAAGTGTACAGGCCTAAATTCCATTATTTATTCCAACTTTGTCTTACATCTGGTTTCAACATGGAATCTGTAGGGGATGAGACTTCAGTGCTGGCTTTCCCACTTCTGGACAATATCCACTGGCCAGTCTTCCCCTTAACCAGAACATAGTTTTAATATTTGCCTTCATAACAAAAGCCAAGTCAAAAATCAAACATAAGTGACCAGAGAGACTGAATTACAGAACACAAACCGGTGGGATTTCAGCTTTTGGATCTGCCACAAAATTGTTTATTCGGAAACTGAAAAGTCACCGGAAATTACTGCAGGTGTTAAGAGATCCAAATAAGAATCAAGACTCCTTTGTCCTATGCAGACTACTAAAGAAACTACAGTCCCCCAGGCCCACATGCGTGCGCTTGCCTCTATCATCAGGAATAGCTTCATTGAAATCAAGGAAGAAAAGCTAGCACAGTTAACCAGTCGCTTTAAGTGTGCACCTAAACGTACGCAGGAAGACAACCTAAATAAACAAGACAAACAAAGAATGGGAGACAGGAAGATTACAAACTTCATTAAACACGATGGGAAACGGTGGATCAAAAATGACCGATTAACCCAAGGCCATACAAAGTCAGTGGGAAGCCAAGTCCACTGAGGCGCTTTCAACATAATCAGGAAGTCATCTTTCCCTGAAATGCAACACTTAGGATTTGGGCCAGAGGGACAGAATATTATAAGGATATTTGATTCATTTTTTGCCCACTTTTGTTTTGTTCTTAAAGAAGATCTACCACTGTCAGAATGCATGATGGTGGCTTTTTTTAAACATACTTCCTAAGCTTTGAAGCTCAAAATAGGTGCTGCGTGGCAGCCCCATAAAAAGTAATAGTCTGATAAAGAATTTCACGAAACCCCAAACAGTCCATAAAAAAGATTTTACAGTAGGTTAAATGACTGAGTGCTGTGAGAGGAATCGACACAGCACTCGCTTGGCTCACTTCTCTGAGCCAACTTGTTTCCAACAGGCAGCCTTCAGAGAAGCATCTACTAGAAGCCCTGCCTGTGCTGCTAACAAAAGGTGGTAAAGTGCCACTGTGGACTGTGATTTTAAGCGCCCAAGCAAATGAGGGTTCCCTGCTGCCCCACTGAGAACAAAAACCCTGGTGCCCTTAGCGACACGGCTCGCTTCACTCATTTATTGCCATCTTTGAAGCACTGCCCTAGGAATTTGGGACAATTAACGTGCCTTGTCATCTTCCCTCGGCCAAGATGCAAATGATCTCTAAGGTCCCAAGTTTCCAGTGGTTTGTGTGGGGAATCAATTAAAAAGCTATCAAGCTGGCAGCAAAAGCTAAGACCAGTAAAAACAGGGAACACCTTGGCTGTTGCTTTTGTCTGTAGCTGACAGTGAAACAAACAACATAAAGGACAATAAAAAGAAGCAATTTAATAGAGGTTATGCTGCCCAGCCGAGCACCCTCCTTTTCAATCGTATTTCTTAATTTGGCCCTTTGTTTAAAATCTCTCGATTAACATCAACTTTCCCTCACTCGGTCACCAAAAACTAACTGTTCAATACCTTTTTTTAAATCTAACTATAACAACATTTTAAGTATGCCCATATCCTTTTATGCTCTCTGTAACCAGTTCCCCTGGTGGTGACTTTGCAAATCCCAAGAAATTAAATTCAATGTAATTCTTACAGTTGTAAAGCCACCGTATGTATCTAAGGATTTGTCTACAGCAGAGGTAATCCATGTCAACTGAATGTGTGAATTCAAATGAACTTCCAGATTGAGTTGTTTGATGTAGTTCAACTAAACCACTTTAGAAGTTAATTTCTATTAATTTTCCTGAATATCTCTCTGTAGAGAAGCCCTAAGATGTTTTACTCCCAGGAGGACCTTGGTAACAAAAGACAAGGGCACCTAATACAGAGATTTCTCAAGCATGAAATTTTAAGAGACCTTCCCTTTTCCAGCACTTTTAATCCAAGTATTTCAAACACCATAACTACCGTTATGAGATTAATCCTCATATTTCTGCCAGGTTAACAGAATCTTATTTTCAAATATGGTAAGCTAGATGCAGGAAAATAAGGAAACTTGCTTACATCTTTAGAAAAGTATTTAAGCAAGCCAGGAACAACTTCATGCCACACACAGCAACCATAAAATCATCTCTCTTTTCCAAACAAACAACAAAAAGCCTGTTTTGTCAACAATTTATTAGAAATGTTTGTTCACCGATATCTTAAGAGCAAGAAAGGAAACAACATACTATCTTCCAGCTAAAAAATTCCGCTCAGAAGTTAACACCGATCTTCTGGGCTGCTCTTAAAATGATGCTAGAGATAGTAATGCAACTCTGGGCAAGCAGCACCATCCAGTGGAGAGAAGCGTCATGTCTTTAGATACTTCACTCAGCCACCCTACGATTAGACAAAGATCAATTACTAAACCCTTTTACCAAGACTAATTCTGTGCCTGGAGCATGTGTTTAGCTATCATTTCTGAAAGCTCCCATCAGTTCCCATCCAAACGCCTGCTGTGTGCCCATATACGGCGATAACACGGAGAATAACACACAGGTTAAATTTCTCCAATGAACGGAAAAAAATATACTACCCACAGAAGGGATTTTATTTTTAATCCAAGCTATGAAACCCACTGTTAACGTATACATTTTTTTTCCTGATAAGCACCAGTAAGATAGACAGTTAAGCAAAGTTTATTAAAAGTTAAAAAGAGTTAAAAATAAGTGAAAAATAAAACCTAACTCTTTGGCCATTTCTGTAGTTGATACTTTTTAAAAATTCACACTACACAAGCACAGAATGATCGAGTTTGTCCTTTCCCAGTTTAATTCACGGCATCACAAAAGTTGGAAGGACCTCTCGAGATCAGCTACTTCAAGCCCCTGCTTAAGCAGGTCATCCAGGACTGTGTCCAGCTCTGAATATCTCCACAGGCTGATACTCCACAGCCTCTTTGAGTAGTTTGTTCCAGTGTCTGGCCACCCTCATAGTAAAAAAAGATGGAATTTCTCATGTTTCAATTTGCACTCTCTGCTTCTTGTCCTGTCACTGGGTACCACTGAAAAGTTATTTTAAGTCCCTGAAACGCATGTGCTTTCACAGCTGTAGTAAAACCAATTAACCCCCCCCCAAAACTTTTTTTTAGGATGAATATTAATAACAGCGTCAGAACTTGATCCGGAACTGCAAACAAAAATGCGTATGTGTAACACGGCTTCACAATTATAACTGCAGCTGAAGCTGATGAGCAAAGGCATACAACTCTGCAAAGGTTGCTCTCAGCAACTAGATTTGTTTTTTAAGGCAATTGATTTCAGAATTTCCTACAGTTAAGTAAACTTAACACAGCATTACACTACTGAAATGTGAAGTGTTGAATTAAAATAATTAACAAATTTTGAAAAATGGTACCAACAAAGTTTACATCAAAAATAATCAGAAAATTACATATATAAATCCAATTTTGTTTTCCTCAATTCACACCCGTATTTTCCACTGGAAACCATATTTTCTAATAAGTCATTATACTTAAGTCCATCTTTCCTGCAGCCAAGCAAACAAATTCATTAGACCTTGTGCTCTCACGTTAAGGGTGTCCTGACACCAGTAAGTTTACCGAAACCACCTAAGGACATTAATGGTACTCAGACAGAAGTATATTAGTCCTGTTACATAAAAATCTACAGCTGAGAAGTTTAGTCTTTCTTCTCACATACACTTTTACATTTACTAGAAAAGGCTACTTTACAGGAATGCATCTTTAACTTGGAAGAGAAGACAGCAAAAGTTCTTGGTTCCCACTTTGGCCAGCCCCGAGTTCTGTTTCCTGAACTGAAAAGATTTACCCGAGAAAGAATTATCACTCAGGATGTTCACCTAGTGTTTTAATCAATTCTTTTAGATATGGGGAGCCCAAGTCCTCAATCACCTCAGAGGTAAGAGCAAAGCTCAGTTTGATTCCAGTATCAGGAAAAACTTAAACAAAATTACCAGGCTGCATGTAATAAAACCTTCAGAAATGATTCACTCAGCAACACGGTTAAACAAAAGGCATCAGACAACCACATGGCCTTACCCTGAGTTCTCCCCGCGAGGTCAGTGGATTTATTTGCCTTTTCTGAAGCACCTGCCTAAAAATCCTTCACGTCCCACTCCCACCTTTCCCCAGCCTTTCAGAATTTAGCTGACCTCCGAGGTTCCCTGTACAGACAAGAGGCCGACCTAATGCTCAGACGCCAATCCCGGGGGCGATCGAAAGACCAACGCGCACACGGCTCCGCCGAGTCCTGCCCGGCTGCCACACAGCAGCCGGCCCCCCAGCACAGCCCCAGCCCCACGGCTTCAGGGTATCTGCCCTCTAACACACCGCCGCAGAGACGGCACCGAGGCGCTGAAAGGAAATGCCGGCCATAAAGGCAAACCCCCACCCAGCCACCGCGGGGCCTACGGGGATCCGGCAGCGTCCCGCCCGCCACCCTGGGGAGGGACAGCGCGGCCCCCGCCCCATCAGCGAGGGCGGTGGGGAGGGTCTGGGGTAGCCCCCCCGGGATAACGGCTCTTCCCCCGCTCTCAGGGGCATCGCCCCGGGCCCCGCCGGCGCGGTTCCTCCCCACGGGGAACGGCACTCACGCTCCGCCAGCATCGCCATCTTGGGGGCCTCCCTCCCTCCGCGGCGCGTGGAGTGGAAACGCCACCGTGCCCCCTCCCCTGAGGGGGCCTTTTGTGATCCCGGGCGCAGAAAAAGGCGGCGAAAGAAATGCCTGATTGAAAAGTCTAGAAGCAGGCGAGCTCAGCCGCCAGCCTAGCAGAAATAGAGAGCGTAAGCCTGCTAAAATTCTACTAACGATATCAAAAGACGTGTTGGGTTGTATATGCGCTATTCGCGCGCGTTTCCCGGTGGATATTGGACAGGCACTTTTGCTGGCAGCCCAAGAGCGCGCGCGCACGGGGTGGGCGGCAGCGGCCTCTGCCTCCACAGAGAGCGCGGGTCGCTGCGGGGGGGCGCGGTGGCTTCTCCCGGGCGGTTCGGAGCTGCTAAAGCCGCTGCGAGCGGGTGGCGGGACCCCTTGGGGTGTCTAACCGTCCCCACAGGCGGAGCTCGGGGCGTTTCACGGTCTCCACAGACCGGTGTGAGGGGGCGCCTGGCGGGGGGGAATGGGGCGGGCAGCGCTCGCTGCAGCCTCGGCAGTCAGAGTCCTCAGGGGGATGAATGTCCCTGAATTTACCCGAGTGTCTGCCCGTGGCGGGAGGGAAGGGTGGTGGGAGGTGGGGGGGCCTCCCGTGCCCTGTGCACCATCCTCTGCCTGGCCTCTTGTAATAAAGCTGAACTTGTCACGATCGTGTCCCAGGGCAGCGCTTGGTTTATAACTGGTCAAAGATGTCTAACAGCAGCAGCTTGAAGGCTCCTCAGGCAGATTACACCTTTATTCTCTTTTTCAATGTTTTTAATCATTCTGTGATGAGCGCAGATCTTCCTATGATACCAGCTCAGCGCTTCTTGTCTTGCCCACCTTAGATGTGGAAAAAAAAATTACTCGTTCTGCAACAGAATTTATGTATTTGAAGACTGAACACAACCCCTCCTTGATGTTTACTTGCCGAATCAAACCACCCCAATTTAGCAGTCTTTTCTTGCAGATCATGTTTTAGAGCCCTCGGTCAGTCATGCTTTCTGGTTTTCAGCTACTCTTCAGTTGTTTCTGGTTTTATTTGAAGTATAGCACCCGAAATGGGTCACACGTGACGCTGCTGAGTTCTTCAAAGCGCTTAATGGGAATTGTAGGCTCTGGCTCCTCTCTGGCTGTGTTTTGCATCTGAGTGTAATATTTTGTTCTCTAACCTCCCTATCCTTTTCAGAGAAGTGCTACATAGGGGTTTTATATTCTGTGGTTCATCCGCTGTGTTAATCCTGTCTTTTGGCCTTACTAAATCCATACTTACTGCTGTGTCTCCATTTTGTTGTATTGTTCTGCATTGCAGACCTTTGGTGTCTCTGCTGTCCCTTTCCCAGCTTGGAGTCACCTGCAAACATCATAAGGGTACTCTATACCATAAATCAGGTCATTAATGGGAGTATCGTGTTCTTCAGGATCAGAACAGATTGCCCACAACTCTTTCTTCATCCATCCCTCCATTTGGAAGAGAACTGGATTACAGCTCCCCCGGTTCAGCTTTGCAAACTGGTTTGCTTCTGTCCTTTTTGATTTAGATTTCATTTCCCTGATTGCTTATGAGAACACTGTGCAAGACAGTTTCTAAAGACTTTATAGAAAAAGAAGACAGAAATGATAACTGTGTCTTTTCCTCTGTAAGACCCATTCTGTCAGTCAGCAAAGTTAGATTGATATGAGGGAGCTTGTTCTTGGCAAATCTATAGACTTACAAATAGCTTGCTGATTTTTTTTAATAGTTTATATTCAGCTCCTATTAAACTGACTGCTCTGACTGCTCCAGTTCCCCCTGTAAAGCAGGGTATCAAGCTGGTCCTTCCGTAGTCTTCTAAGCCCACATCCAGCCATCAGAAATTCTCACAGCGTGTGTTCTCACCAGCCTTTTTTTGACAGTTCTCTGTACTTTCAGGTCATGTTCAGGCTTGACTGACGTGAAAACAAATAAATACTTTCCAATCCTCCACTACCTGGGAGAGAGATCTTTCCCCTTTGCCTCACTCGTTAATTGTGTTAGCCACTTGATGGCATCTAATCCTTTTAGTGAAGACTGAATGGATGAATCACGCCCTGCTCCCTCTGCTGTGTAGTGGACCAGCTTTGCCTTCGGTCTTTCTCTTATGCCTGCTGCGCTATATAAAACTTCGCAAGTGCAGGTTTTCTCTCATTCAATGCCTTGACTTTGTTCATTCTGTCTCTTATGCTCGTACTACATGTCTGTATGTGCTCTGCATAAGGTGGCCTTACATCTGCTTCTGTCCTCCTGGCTTGCAGCTGGGTGTTACACACTGATGCACTTATTAGTGTTAGGTTAAGGAATGACTGTCTTTAATTCATAAACCAGACTTCTAAGAGTCTGCCTGGTAATTCTCTGAGCTTACTGAGGTCTACCTGAAATTTGTCAAATTTTTTTGGCTCCTTTACTGTCCTGCCTTAGGAAGAGGAACCATCATTTGCACCTGGAAATAACCAGGTATTGTGGCAGCTTTCAGGCTTTCACTTAATGTTTTCCTCCAGGAGGAAATCCCTGGAGATCTGAATCACCCCTAGAAGAGCCTTCTTTCTGTTTTCTGTTTTCCTGTCCTAACAAAATTCATACACAGCAGAGACCTTGGACAGTCTAGGACAGGGTCCACCTTGCCTCCCTTAACTGCGTACAAAGCAGGCCTGTAACCTCAATTCCTGGTGCCCATCTTTCTTCTAACCCAGAGGGAGTTTAGACACCCAGCTGATTCTCTGGATAGCTCTACTTGAATCCCATCAGCCCTGCTCTCTTCCTAGGGGAGGACAGGCCAGGTGAAATTTCGTGTCACCACCAGCTCTGTGATTCTGCTTGTTCTCAATCTGACACCCGTCTGCTTTCTAGTGCTCGCAGGTCACCCACCAGCATCCTCCTCCCCTTTCATCACCACCCAGGGGTTCTCAGCAGTGGCGGCTCTTTGCCTGTCATCTGGATCTGAAATACAAGGTGATGTATCCTCACCTCCATCATCCCTCAACCTGTGTTTCCTGAACAGCACTGCTTCCTCCTGGCAGTAATAGCCATTTCTATGAATTATCCCTCCGAGGTCTCTATTACATCAATTAAATTGCAGTGTCATCCTGCTTCTCCTGGGCCGCTCGTTGATCTCTATGAAACCTCGGCCTTGGTGTACTGAGTCTGACGGTTGAGCGCTCCTTGACCATGTCAAAAACTCTGCATGGCTGAGGCTGGGAACGTACTCCCACTGCCTGGCCCAGGCGCCATCTTACCTGAGTTGTAGCTCAATTGTAATAACACTGAAACCTTCAGAATTTTAGTCACTACCGCCTTGGACTGTGGCCAGGATGGAAATTTACAGATGACTAAAGTTGATCATCTTGCGACCCTATAAACAGCGGTCCCAAGTGAGACCCTTTGAGCTCTCCTGGACCGCAGCGGGTTGTGCCCAGCATCTCCCTCTGAGTGGAACGCTCCTCAGAGTTTGCAAACCCTCGAGTTTGCGATATTCGGAGGACCATCGCTGGCTGGCACGGCACCTGGGCTGCAACACTCCTTGAGGCGCAACCCTTTGCCCGTTGAGAAATGCCAAGACATTTTATGTGAGTATTTCACTGAACTTGAGGGGGATTTTTAACAGGTATATCTGTGTATGTTTATCTATCGTTACATCTGTGTGCATGTGTGTGAATTGATGGAAGTACCTGCTAGCAAATATAGTCTGCTAAAATCTTATGATCTATCTTAAGGTTGTGAATGAACCTTAGACTGCTGCTAAACACGTATAATCCCTTAGACATATACTGACCAAGTCCAGGACTAGGGGTAGATCCAGACAGGTCTACTCTGAACCTCGTGACTCAATGGGAGGGTCTCCCTTAACCTTTTCGTCCTCTGTATAAATCATTCCAACTCAGTTTTAACACGATACCCTGGTTTCAGCTGGGACAGAGTTAATTTTCTTGCTAATAGCTGCTATAGTGCTGTGTTTTGGATTTAGTATGAGAATAATATTGATAACACACTGATGTTTTAGTTGTTGCTAAGTAGTGTTTACACTAGCCAAGGACTTCTCAGCTTCCCATGCTCTTTTCCTTTGTATGCTTCATCTGTGTAATAAGTGATAGAGTGAACCTTGCCATCGAACTCTGTTAAGTTGCGCTTTTATAGATTTCTATTAAAATCACTTTCTGCTAATAACTTCGACAGTGATTGTTTGAGCGGCCTCTAAACCATTCATTCGCGACACCATGCCATCCATTCAGTGATTGAATGGTCACTTACTTGTGTGAGCCATTTCACACCAGCCAAATTCTGCTTCCATTTTTGATTCTGGAGAGGTGCAAGTCTTCTAGCTGAGAGTTGAGTGTAATATGTGATCTCTCCAATAGGTAGCAGCATTACACACGTTTGAGTCAGCTTCGCTGTGCTATAAAGACATCACTAGAGGTGGAAGATTGCAAGTAATTTCTGTTAAGGGATGCCTTGAGGTTGAGATTTGTTTCTTGGTTGTTTTTGAAACTTAATATTGGACTGCGTCAGAGCACTTTACTTCCAAAGCTGTGTTACTCCCCTGCTTGCAAAGAATCACAGCTCAACACACAAATGAGTTCATACCTGCTTTAATTATTGCTGACTGTATTTGCTTAACAGTAGGCTTGAGGTCAAGGTCCAAATTATTCTATACAGATGTAGACACAGTTCTTGCAAATTAGTAGTTTAAGGTGCTGATCCTAAAAACATTTAAGTGCATGAATATGCACAGGGGCAGTGAAATTAGGCAATATGCACAAAAGGGGAAAGTTCCCTCCAGGGCCAATTATTGTATTTCACAATTACATACCTGAGTAAAAGCGGGTGTCACAGGAAAGAAAAATATATGTATGCATATATATGTATGTTTGTATACATATTTTCTTCCAAGAGAAAGAACAGCTGACATGGGTGATTATAGCCCTCTAAGAAAATATCCTGAAATCCTATTTCCAGTGTGCTTGGAGTGATTGAAATGTAACTCCTCTCTGAAAAATAAAGCGATAAAAATGCCTGGAGGGCATTACGTTCAGAGTTCTCCAGTGATTCCTCCCAAGGGTCTTACTTGAAAAGAGGTATTTCCCAACAGCCAGCACTGCAAAGATCATTTAGGGCTCAGAGAGTTGAGCAGGGTATTTTCCTCCTGGCACATCGTTATCGATCGCACGGTGGCTGCAGCCTGTGCTGTGCTGTCAGCGTCAGCTCCAGAGTCCCCACAGGCTTTGGGGAATTCCTTTGATGCCACTCGCAGGGTGAAGTGTCTGGGTCTTCAGGAGAGATCCAGCTGGGCTGAACAGAGCCAACAACACAGAGAAATTGAAATGGCGGATAAATGGAGGAAGGTTGCAAGCGTGCCTGAGCCGGATACCCACCTTGATGGCCCCGTTCCACCCAGGGGAGACCTGTGGAAGGGAGGAGGGAGAGAGTTACATTTCTCAGCTAACGAGCAGCTCCTATGCCCTGTGGAAGGGCAGCCACAAGTGCCAGCGATGGGCTGATGCCACAGAGAGCTCTACACCAGTCTCTTGTTACCTGGCGGCACTGGGGTGGGATCAGTGAACATGTTATAACCCCCTTGGAGTTGATGGAGATACAGGCACACGCAGGTGGGGTTCAGGTCACCTAACATGAGATGCCTGTGAGAGATGTCTAGGTCTGAATGCCTCGCCCTAAGTTCAAATGGAGAAGAAACAGTATCAGTCAAAACACCCGTTTTTTCTCTCTCTATGCCCCATTCAAATGCCCCATCAACAAGGGAGATGTGAGGAGGGAGAGGAGAGGTGGCCGGGAAAAGAAAAGAGAAGTGGAGAAAAAAGGAGGAGAAAGGCAAATAAAGAAATAGGATGTGAGTCCTGGCTGTGCAACAGGTTATTTGTGAGGCAAATCAGCCTCTGTTGTGTGATAATGGCCCGAGGCCAGGCTGGAAATGCTTATTGAGTGAGTCCTGGGAGAACCGTGATGGAAGCACTAGGGACAAGGACTGCCCGGAGACCTTAAAATGAGAAGACAGGTTTGATTTAGGACAATGATTCGAGAGAACATGCGGATTAGAGGTGAGCTCTGGTATAAAGCTGTATTAGCGGAGCAGAGAAGCCGCCCATCAAACGCCAGGCAGGGAACAAGAGATTAACAACATCTGACCCACGGAGCAAAAGATGTCAGAACGAGTGCCTGCAGCCAGGAGACGAGGGGTTCAAAGAACAGCTACTGGGGCAGGCGAGGAGCAGAAACAGGCTCAAGGCAAGGGGGTGATGTTCCTAGAAATGCTGCCAGCAAAGAGCTCAGCAGCAGTGTGCAGTGCCTGGCAGGGAACGTTGGAGGGAGCATGGGCAAAGGAGGCAGCAGACAGAAATCCAGATAATTTTCCTTCTATTCCATGAGCACAGTGCGGTTTTGTTATTTTTGCTATTGCTGTTGTTATTTCATCAGCCTGGGCTTTATGGGATGTGAGACTGAAGTCCAACTGTAAGCAGTTTGTTATCCAAACAGAGAAAGGAGGTAGGGAGCAGATGAAAAGGCAGCAATGGTTTGGAAAAGGGGAAACTGAGGCACGGGCATGATGTGAAAGTCAAGGTGCTAATAGCTTGCATTTCTTGTGGAGATATTTTAAAATGTAAAGGAGTACTAAAGAGTTGGATGCTACTGAGGAATGCTACTCAGGAATTAGACTCAGGGCACAGGGTGGAGGTTTTGGTGGGAGTTTTTTGTTATAAGTGATATTTTAGTCATCAGATTTGCTGGTTGGACTCTGCTGAATGCGGGCTGGAAGCATTGCTCTGATCTGCCGTCATGGCAGGGCGAGGCCAGGCACTCGAGGGTGCCAAATGGACCAACCCAAAGAAGGTCAGGCAGTCAAAAAGTCAGAGCCAGCAGGCCCCAAGGGCAAGCCAGGGTGTAATCCATGGGTGGGGTGAAGATGAGGATGCCAAGGACATGGACAGCAGCTCAGGGCTTGGAACAGCCTTGGGCGGGTTGATTTAAAAGAGATAAAGGGAGGCAGGGACAGAAACCATTAAGGACCAGGCTGACCTGAGAGTAGATGAGATTGGGGAGAGGGCTGGAAACCAAGGCATGGAGCAGGACCGCAAGGTCTACAAACTGATCAAGAGTCTTTGTACAGATGCACCCTCGGAAACCATCAGCTACAGATAAAATCTGCAGGAAAGGGTGCAGCTGTCAGCAAAAAGAGGCTTTATAAATACCGTGCAGGAGAGGTAAGAGGAGAACAGGCCAGTCTGGGCCAGCTCATAATGTAGATGAGATGGTAACAAGCCCATAAGAAACAGTGTCAGGAGACCGAAGGATTTGCATGTTTCTTGTTTTAGTCTTCCCCCAAATCCTGAGTGAATATTCAGTGCAGGTTTGAGGGCAGGAAGAGAGGGCGGATGTGTCTGCTTGGAGGTTTGTAAATTGGATAAAGCTCAGCCTGGAAATTTTGAGAAATGTCATGAAACAGTCTTTGAATCGCTAATCATTATTGTGGGAGAAAGAGGACAGTGGTGGAGTCAGGGAATCATGGATGAGTTACCTTGACTCCAGTCCCTGGGAAAACACTGCAGAAGTTCTTACATAATTGGTTCAATATTTGGCCACTGGAGGACAACGGAGTGATGAAAAACCGCCTATGTTGACTCACTAGGAACAGTTCTCAACAAACCAACCTAATTTTTGTCTCTGATCGGAAAGCTGGCTCTGGTGACGAAGGTTGCAAGATTTTTCATGTAGCCAAGAGCCACAGGTGCATGGTGCACACCTTAACGCTGAGGGTATGGGCAACTTTGGGAGTCATTCACAAATGGGAGAGGACTGAAGCTCCTCGTGGTTCCCTGGCCCCATGGTTGGATAAGTCTGGTCTGAAGCCCCAGAAATATGACGAGGTCCCAGGGTGGCATGGAGGTGTCAGGTCCTGGTGGCTGACATCCTCCCACACCCAAGGACTTGGACAACCCAGCAGCCTCCACAGCAGCCCCAGCCTGCTGCAGATCTTGCAACAAAGTTCCCATATGGGATTTGCTCTTGGCCTTTCCGCAGACTATCTGCAACTCAAAAAGCCCCAGGTTGAGCATTCCTAGGGAAAAAAATAGTCTTTAAAATGACTTTCAGCACCATCCCACATGCAGACTTACGTTCCAGACAACTTCCCCATAGCATGGGTGCACCATGTGTCTAGTTGGTACTCTGTGAACAACCTGGTGTGGGACAGACCATCTGTTGATGTACCATGCACAGAAGGGCTGCAAGCAGTGTGGAAGGCAGGATAAAAACTCAACCGATCACTTGAAGTGGAGAAATAGCCTGAAAAAAATGAGATAGCAAGCAGTAGGATAAGACTTGAACCTGGGAAATACCACATGTAGGGAAACTGGGAATGACGAGTAGGCACCAACTTGGGGGGGGAATAAAAGAGGAAGGAGTAGACCTAAAATGTAACTAATTAAATGAGAACCTATAGTAAAATGCTGGTTCAAAAGGACCAGTTTCTTTCTGGACCACATTATCTGTGATGAAATGGGATAATTGCTCCTTGTCTCAGAGATGGAAAAGCCATACCTGTAATACCATGCCCTTATCTGCCACTGCACTTAAGACAATTAGGGATGAACCAGACATGGAGAGGAAGGGACACAATCAGATGATTAAAAAAGACAGTCTGAGGAAGAGCTTGGGGGAACGGGACTTGTTTGGTCCAGAAATGAAAAGCATACAGGAACTTCAGTGCAGGCTGCAGGGGATGAGGGTAAGCAATTGGTTTCCTTGTCCACTGCCACCTGGACAAGCAGAAATCAACATCATTTAGCATGTTGGAGAATACGCAGGGTACCAGACGCCTGGGACTGGCTAAGGGGTGGTGGGATTGTCGTTTTTGATGGTCAAACTTGTCACGGATGGACTGTTTGACCTGACCACAGAATGGAGAGAGGAGCTAGGTGGCTTCCCAAAGGCTCCTCCCTTTCATCCAGTTCTCCATATCTATCACTTTATGAAATAATTTAGGCAGCCTTTTCAGAACGCATCTTTCTTCAGGTCCGATGCAATGTCTTAACCACAAAACCAATCCTGTGTTATTTACTCTTCCATAAAGTGCAGTTTACTCTTCTGCAAATTAAAGTGTCCCATTTAATCCTATGAAACACTCACTTGCTTTGTTCAAAATGAGATGGGCAAGGAAAAAAAAAGGATTTCCTGCAGATGCTCATTCGGATTTCAAAATTAATTCCCTTCCACCATCGTTGTGTTCATTTTCTGAGAAAGCAGCTAGGCAGCAAATTGAATTTACACAAGACATTTGTTGCCAGCCAGGTTGCAGTATTATTTACCACACACATGAGATAAGAAGCAAATGATACTTTTGTAGATTCAGGAATCACTCCTCTGGTCAGGAAGCAAGAAAAGGAGTAGTTGAGCAGCACATAAGCAATGCCAATGGCTAAGTTCAACAGGACCCATAAAAAATATTCATGATGAAACTGCTGAAATAAAGCATTCCCACCCCAGGTATCAAATACTTCCAGATTTGCAAATGGTTGCAAGGAAAGTTCATTGCTTTCCATGAGGAAGAGAAAATGCCAGGCCCAGTAGAGTGTGTTTGATATATTATTCACGAGAAATATTATGCTGAGGACTGGTCAAAATCCAGCAGCAGCAAACAGGGGTCAGCAGTGAAAAAGAGTAAATAGATCTGCAACAGTTTTTAAATTGTTAGGATGCATTCAGTTTATAACCCGTTTTATTCATTAGCCCTGGTTGTCTGGGAAGTTCTCGTGGCAGGATCGAGGTTACTTCTGAACATTTCAGAATCAACATTGCTCACAGTCTCAGCAGGGTTCAGCTTTGTAAACATAGCAAATTAGATTTAGGGCTTTTGAAGAGAAATAAAGAGGGAAACCCACAAGGACATTGCTCTCTTTTCAAAGTGTAGCTGCACTTTCAAGGCTGACCCAGTACTGTCATTTCGGGGCTGTTTGAGCAACCACTGGAAAATAAAAGAGCACTAAAAATAGCCGCCATGGGCTCATCAGCTCTTTAATTACACGTTGGTTTTCCTTTCTCTCATTTACACTTGCAACTTTGACCTGTGATCTCACCATTGACATTGGTTGGGGAATGCCAGGAGCTGCCTTGGGCTGGTGGACACTGGTAGGATTCACTGCCAGTCCATCTTCTTATCCTTCCCTTTTCCACAGATTGGAGGAATGGGATCCCCCTGTGAAGCCCACGGTAAGACAAGCATCGAGGAAAGGGTGGGACGTGACAATAACAGCCTCTGAAGTGCTCAGAGCCTGTCCCGGTACATGAAATCCAGGTGTGTCTTCAATAGGAGGCATGTCTTAAAGAAGCAACCGTGAGTCCAGCTAAACAGACATCCATGAAGCTTAGGTTACAGCAGTGCCCACATTACCACGGACAACTCTAGTTTTAAACCCAATTCAACGTCTATGGCAGAATAACGTATCTGTAACATATTCCATAATCCTGGACCACAGGATTGTCTACTCAAAGGTGATCCTCTAGACTGGGGAAGGCAGAGGATGCATGTAGGATATTTCCTGCTACATCGTTTAGACTCACTAACTGCACCAATCCTACTACACTAACCTGGGCTCAGGTTCTGGGAAGCTGTTCTCCCCACTGGTCAATTGTCAGCATGGTCGTTGGCCTGGTTTTGGCCCAGAACAATGAGCATTGATCTTCCCGAGCACAGTTCAGGAGCCAGCCAGGAATTATTCCCAAGTGCAATGTGGATGCAGCCGTCTTGTTTTGGACCAGTGTACGGTCCAAGAGGGACAAGCGACTCCATACCACCATTTGTCAATGTCAACAAGGATTGTCCCCAAGGTTTGCAGCCTGGTTGGGCAGATCAGAGGGCAGAGGAGAAGTCCTCCTCTTGTTGAGGAGTTATGCCCATCAACCAAAGCAAAGAAGTGGCAGTGCCTTTTCTGCAGAGGGAGTCCTTCTCCTAAAAGTGTAGGAGTGCACCTCCAGGCTCAGCTACACAGGGACACTTGGCAAAGTGAGTGAATAAACCAAGTGCTTCCCTGCATGGGGAGGTTAGACCCAGCCTCATCATTCCTATGTTGGGGTATCACTGGAGTTGCTTAAATCAAGACCTCTGTCAACCTACTGGCTTTTCCATTTGCAGCGCCGACACAGGAGCCTCCTGTTTGCCACCACTTCCTCCCATATCACAACTGCTTTTACAGTTGGACTGGATGATCTTAAAGGTTTTTTCCAACCTAAATGATTCTATGATTCCATGAAATGATTCTGTGCTCCATTGCGGTACTCATTGCTGTGGAAGGATACAGGGGTTGAAAAGGGGCCTGGCACATTGCTGAAGGGCAGGTCCAGCAGGTGCCATTAAACATAATGGTCCAGCTGCTACTTCCAGTTCAGAAAGTCCTTCAAGACATGATTATAGCAGACAAAGAGATGTGCAAAACAGAAAGATCATTCCAGACTTGCCACACGTCTTATACTTTTTCCAAAAGCTTATACATCAGCTTTTGGTTCAGGCCATGTGCTAGGCTAGGTAGACCTTCAATGTGATTTAACATGATCATTCCTCTTTTCAAATGTTACTGAATGCAGGTTAATGGTGCTTTTTGTGGAGCCCAAAGACGACAAACCAGTTGGTTTTCATGGCGTATTTGGCTTCTCAGGTCCATGACTCTGCTCACTCCACCCACAGATGCTCTGCCTCTGCTACGTACCTCAATGGCGTGGCAAGCTGGGCTACAACAGCATCTCTGATCTACAACAGGAACAATAAAACAAGCGACTGAGTGATCTCATGTTCTTGCGGCTTCCCAAGCAGCCAGGAAACACTCAGTACACCACATTGTTCAGGACATTTCCGTTTTGAACACGGCAAACTTTTTAATTTCCACACGCTCCTTCTAAAACAGGAGCTGTGCTGGAGCTTTCATTTGTTCACTCATCGTAGAGTCAATGAGCCAGGGAATGTATCATGGCACACTTATCCCACAGATGCATTCAAATCCACATCTAGCATGAATGGCAACACTAATAGTGCTTGTAAATACCATTGTTTACTTAGCATTCTCTGAAGCACTTGGGGAAGTGCTCTGCTTGAAAAGAAAATCTCCGCTTTAACTCAGCGCTCGGGTCCCAGCTTGTTCTACGGAGAGAAAGAGAGATTTACAAACAGGTAAAATGCACATGCACATGCGAGGTTTTGTTAAATTTGTAGGCAAGGAGTTGGAAAAATTAGTTTAATCTACTGAGGTGTACCTCTAATAAACTCTGGAATAGTGTCTACCTTCCCGCTGGTACTTGGAAAGTGGGCACTGCCAGAGATCAGGACAGCATCGGTGCTACCTAAGCAAGTCCTACTGAAGCGTGTCTAAGCCCTTCTTCATCTCCACTTGCGAATGCTCAGCTCCCATCCAGATAACCTACCCAGTATCGACTTATCCTACCAGGAGAAAGTTTCTCCTGGTGTCTCACCTCATGCTCCTTTTCAGCCTGAAGTCCATTTGTTCACTTTTTCCTTACTGGTTTGTTTTCTAGTTTGTTAATCTTATCACAGCAAGATCTCTAAGCCACCCTTGTGCCAAGCATTGTATAAACACACTGGTCTTCAATTAAACAGTGATTTCATGGCCTGGCACTGTTCTCTGTGAAGATGAAGATGGTGGCATCTGGTCCCTGTAACTCTACTCTTAGTTGCATGGTTTCAATCCAGACCAACTAGCCTTGGTTTCTAGACATGGTTTCAACCTAGGCCAACTAGCACTGAGCCAAACCATCCCCACGTGCTACTCAGGAGTTAGCACAGGTCACAGGTCAGTCCCAACATGCAGTTTGGGTATGGCCATGTTGACCCTCTCCATGGGTCCATGGGCGTATGTGCCTTAGATCCTGTGAAAGAAGCTACTGCTGGTTGACAGCCGGCTGAACATGAGCCGGCAGNACCAAAGACTGGGCAAGTCTCCAGAAAATTCACATGGAAAACCTGGTCTAGGTGGAGGCAACTGCTACCTACCTTGTGCTATAATGTGGCAGGAGTCCGCTCTGCAGGCAGGTGAGGAACAGCACGAAAAGCAGGTTGTAGACTGAGCTGAAGTTGTCCTCTCCAGAAGTTGTTTGTTAGTAGCAAACCAGGGAAAAGTATTAAGGAAAGCGTTAAAAGGGAACTTGGCAAATTGATGAAAGGGAAGAGGGAGCCTATTTTGTCAGAAGGATGTCCTGGGATGGGTATTAGGAGGGAAGATGTAATTGCTGTGTAAAGCAATTTCTTCACTTGTTTTTTCCCCACTCTGCTAGGTGAAAGATGGTCTTTCCAGGATTGCTGCTCTGCTCTGGCCCTGATGTGGGTTAAAACCCCTTGGCATTCTTCCCTTGGCATTTATTTCTGCTTCTCTTCCCACCCTCAAAGGTGTCCTGGATGGTTTTTTCTTCCCCTAGGTCCCTTCACAGCTTCTCCCACTGTCCCAGGATCTCTGCAGCCTCAAATCTATAACCTACTCCTCTTCTCTCCCTTCTCCTCCACATCCCAGCCTCAAAGACCACATTGCTAAAGCATTTGCCTAATGCTCGTGACTTGTCATTGTATGTGGAGTGCAGGGATCTCATTGCTCCTGACACATGGGGAGCTGAGAGCATGGAGGGGTAAGAAGAGATCCTCTTTGCATCTCAGGGCTGATTACCCAAGCCCAAGAGAGCAGTTTGGTAGCTCCCAACCCACACCACAGCCCCATGCTGCAGCACACAGGCCATCATCCCTCTAGTCCTGGGGTGAGAAAGGAACAGTCCATCTCCCTTCAGCTAGAAGTGTCTTTCTGCCCCTTAAAGAAGAGGTGAGGCCACAGTGAATGAGGTACAGGGTAGAGCGGTCGGAAAGGCAAAGGTCTTCACACAAACTTGGGGCAATGGTGTGAAAGTTTGTCATGGATGACATCCTCAATACAAGTCCTCCTGTGCTGAAAATCCCATCTCCCTCCTGGTGGGAAGCAGAGGGAGATGCTCCACAACAGCCAGCGTATGCTGCACTGAGTTACATCCACCCCAGAAGAAATGGTCTCCTTGGAAGAAGTCAGCTTCTCCTGGAACATACCTTTTCTGGCCGTGACCTATTTCCTCTGACTCTAAAGGACTCCAGAACATCTGGCAACCCCCTTTTGGGAGAGCAATCTGTCAGACTCATTCTTCTGTCTTAGAGTCATGATGAAGGTGGACTCCAGCTGAGCAACCTGATCTAGTTGAAGATGTCCCTGCTCTAGGGGACTAGATGACCTTTAAAGGTCCCTTCCAACCCAAACTATTCTGTGATTCTGTGATTCCAGGACTCCCCTCAACTCATGCCATCTTTCCAGATGGCAGTTACCACATTGTTTGGGGAGGAGTGGATGCAATGTAGAAAGTGCCTGTCCTTAACTGGTTCACGGAGACGTATTACTTAGCTCAAAGAGAAGTTGAGTCAGAATAAAGAAAGCTATCTGCAGTGAGGGCCCACGCTCACCTGGTTTTCTTCCAGATGCCTCTCAATAACCCATGTGCTCTCTTCTCTGATGTCCCTTAGGTGTAACATTGAGGTTGCACAGCCTCCCACCCCATTTTCCTTCCTTTTCCATTCAATACCTCCCAGACCTGCCTTCCAATCAAAGTTTGTCAGTGTCCTGAATTTCAGATCCTGTCCAGAGCATCCTGTCCTTGGGAAGCACAAGGATATTTGGTTTGAGCTACTCTTGTGTATGAGACACCACTTTTCCTACTATGTATTCTTTGATACACAGTGAAATGCTGGACCTTCACAGCGGTGTAGGGCTAGCTCTGGAGTCCTGTCTGCTGCAAACTATGACAGATGCGGCAGAATGAGTTACTGCCTTTGTATTGTAGTTAGTGTCTCAAGATGAAGCTGATACCTTCTGGAGAAAATCACTAAGATTTTGGGACATCGCTGTACAAGAAGTCCACTTTCCCCATCACCTCCCAGGGGTCAGGTGTTTGAAACAGAGCTGGTACCACAAAGCATTTTTGTTTTTAACGGCCCGGGCAAGTTTGATGAGGAACCTTCCTGGGGTCTCTTTGTACTGAGTGTTGATTTTGCTTTGAAATATGGGGGTGGAGAAATTGCAGGTTCATATTCCCACTGTTACAAAAACCCTCTCCAGAGTGAAGAGAACAGCCGTTTCTTGAGGGGAGCAGTTATGTATTTCAGTCATGGAGAATATTATCTGCTTTTCCTGATAATACCCAGAAGCTATCACCAGAGATCAGCCCCCCACTGGGACTCTGCAATCAGTGTCCACCCTCCCTTGTTGTTAGTGTGCTGTGCAGTCCAACAAGTTGGTGTGATGATCCTCACTGGTTTTATCTATAGCAGTAAATTAAACAACTCCCAGACAGGTTTACAAGCGTACTCTTGAGTACAGTTTTTGACCAGGTCAGCTGGACTTGGCTCAGGAGTTAGAATAGACCATTACCCAATAGGTGGTTTGGATGTTGACCACCCTACTCTGGAGGCTGAAGGAGTTTGGTAGCATGGACCTGGCCAGACAGTGCTTTAGAGCCAAGGATGGAGTCAGCATTTACCTCATGGTCACAACCAGATTTGCTCTCCAGCACCAATACAGAGGCCTCACGAGCAAGTTTCTCTCCTCACAACTGGCATATCCTTGGTGCCCGTAGGCAAGAGTTACCATTGCATGATAGACCTGCGTCCGAAGGACAGCTTGCATAGCCCACTTCATACTTGGGCTTTCTCTATGAAGTGGTGGATCAAGGGGTCAGTTATTAACTGGGCTAAACACGTGTTTGGGTTTGGCAGGGGATTAGGACAGGGGCTCGATAGGAAGCACAAACAGAAGCCAGAAAACTGGAGCAGAAAAGCCAAAGCAGAGCTCATCGGCAGCAATAGAGACGTGTCCCCTCTGTGTGTGTGGTGGGTTTATGCACCACCCTGGGCAGGGATGTGGAGGAGCAGGAGGTGACAAAGGAGATGAATGAAGAAAATCAGGAGTAGGAGTTGAATTTGGGGGTTTGGTGGAGGGGACAGTCAATCCTTACTTACGGACTGAGTGAGTGGGGACGAGGAGGGACAGGACAGGTATCAGGCACTCGGTCCTTGTGTGAGTAGGCTCAATGCACCACTGCCGGAGGATGCATACTGCTTCCCTTGCAGCGATGCACACCGGAGACACGGTGTGGATGTGCCATCCCCTGTCTGGGGTCTCCACGGGGAGGTCATGTCACCTAGAGCCAGCAGCAGATCATGAGATTTCCAGCTGCATGGCAGTTTGCTCTAACCCTGGACCATCCTTACCCCCAGGTTTTCTGCTCTCTCAGGCTACCTCATCCTGTGGTTTGACCCATCTGGTGTTCCCAGAGCATCCTGCCAAAGACACACTCCTGCTCTGGTTTAAAAGAAACTCAGGATTGCCAGGATCTGAAACGTTGCAGACCTGCTTTTGGTTTCATAGGCTCTGTGTCCAGTGTGGAGTAGAAAAGAAAGAATAAAAAGACACAGCACGCTGCAAACATGTTATTAAAATGAACTGTTTATATTATCTCAGTTGAGTCAATACATTATAATGTATTAAAATGGAAAGGTACAAAATTGAAATAAATACTTTCTGATTCATGTATAAATCTTTTGTCAAGATGACATTTTGTTTGTTTTTTCATCAGTACATGTTTCAATAAAACATTTAAAATGACATTTAAAGTATCGTTTAAAATATGGTTCATGGAAGAAAAGGTTGAAATCAAACAACTTTTGGCTTGTTTTGGCATGAGATCTTGACACAATCTGGGTTCCCCAAAACCACGTAAATGGTGGTAAAATAGAAATGCTCAAACTTATTTAAAAAAATAAACAGGCTTTACAAAACCTTCTGATCCTTGACTTAGCCACTTTTCTGTATAGTCTGCACTTACGATATATACATTCATTATTGTCCAAGGGAAGACAGCCACTGACGTTCATTTAAAGAGCTTGGTGGAGAGGCCTAACAAACATTATGCAGCTGACTACAATTAACACGGTTTAAAAAATTCCTGACAGTGCAAAAAAACAGCTCGGAAATCAAAGCGTACAAATGGGACAGGGAAGAGGCAAGTGCACAAGCCCAGATCTGATGCAAAGCTCTAGGCGTTTCGGCCAGGTCTAACAAAACAGCTTTTGGAAGATAAGCCAGCCGGTCAGCTTCTCCTGCGAAGGTCTGCCAGCACGTGCCTAACGTGACCAGCGGATCAGCCAGTTTGCTGACACAGGTTCTTTCAGGCTCCCCTGCAGCTCCCAGGGGTATTCCTGCTCCCGGGAAAATCACCTCTTGGCACACGGGGACCTTCGGCAGAGACTCCTTTCTTGTTCGCAGTGAAGGCGAGAGCTGCGCTAAGCAGATAGACTGGTTTAAGCCTGGCCTGGGAGAGGGGGGTGATGTCTAGACGAGAAATTGCAGAGCGGGAAGGGAGGAGGAGGGAGTGTGAACGTGGGTTTGAGACCTTTGAGAACAGGCTGTGGGGAATTCATTCCTAGGCAGCATTTTTTATCAGGATCGTGGAGCAGGCTTGTTCGTGTGCTTTAGTCTCAACAGTGTGCTTATTTCTTTGTCACCATAGCCATGGGCTGTTGTGGTCCCTCTAACCTCTACCATGTGCTTATTGTTCTGGGGCAATGGACAGGGTGCTGCTTGGGACAGGTTGTGAGAGCATGGATGTGATTTTTTTTCCAAATTTCAGTATTCCAGGAACTTTTCAAGTTTCATCCAAAAGGGGAAAAGAAACATGGTTACATTAAAAATAGCATTAAAGAGAATCTTCCTGCCAACCTCTAGATAAAACTTCTCAATGCCTGGTACTGCGGGTTGTATTGCTGCCAACAAGTTAAACTACATAAACCAAAGAGTGGATTTTCTTTTGTTTGGTTGTTTTTAAGGCAGTAGAAGACTTTACCACCTTGGAAAGGATGCACAGCCCCATCCTGGCTCGGTTGAAGGGCAGGCAGGACTTGAGGCGGTCCTCTCTGCCAGTTCTCCTTGGTGCTCTGCAGGCTGATGGGGACTAACTCCTCTTGGGTACCTGGTTGTTCCCGTCCTGCGAGGAAGGATCTCCTGGCACAAGCTGTTTGCAATGCTCTGAACACTGTTGCAGGCGCAGGGCTCCCTTATCAAAGCCAATCCCATTGCAAAGAGAGCCTTGTAAGATTTGGGACCTGTGGTCTAAAGGGTCAAGGGATGTGAAGAATATTGTTTGGAAAAATTGTTTTCTGTCCCCCCCCCAAAAAAAGCCAGTTAAACTTCTTGGAAAATGCCATCTTCAATCCATTTCCTTTAGAAAAATACCACAGCCATGGGGAAATGGAGGACATGATTTGAGGCTCTTGGATGTCTTCTTTGACATTTTCATTCACTTTTTTCCATTTCAGAACAGCTTTTCATTTCAAAATGCAGGGTAATTTATAAAAAAAAGGAGGATGCAAACAGGGAAAGATCAAAACAACCTCCCTGAAGATACCAAAACTGTTTTTGTTGGCATATGCGTTGTTTTGCATATTTTTGTTTCATATTTGCTGTTGGCCTTGAGGTTTCCAGGTGGGTTGGAAAAACAAATTTACAAAAATTCTTAAGGGATGGAACAGTTCTTTCCTATCCAAATCCCCTGTGCAAAAAACTTGATTCACCTTAGCCAAAGTTCTCCCCTTCTGTCTTTTTGAGTTTGTGACTCAGTTTTCAAAGGCAAACGAAGCAGAGGTTCTCTGGGTGCTGCTTTCCAGTGTGGAAGATGCACTCGAAGCTGCTCCAAGAATTTCCATATACCACTGTGGCTGAAAGGAGATAATTCATCCTACTGTTTTCCCTTAACCACGTTCACATGGTGCATAAGAAGGGTGTTTTGTGGGCTCCTTTTCCACCTCTGGGAGGATAATTTGCACTTTTTTCTTTGTTGTTTTTTTTTTTTTACCATTTTGTGTCCTGATCCAATCTTCTGTCAGCTTTCAAAAGCCCACCTCAATGGAGGTCCTTAGACTACTGGATTTCTTGAAGGAAGTAGCAGAATATCCTGCACTTGGACAGAATGGTTTTCTGTTAACCATTCATTCTGGTTAAGATGAAGCTTGGGATAAAATAGCATCCTTCGCTGACTATGGGCTAGACTGGAAATGTGACAGGTTTTCCTCTTCTCCAATGCCAGTTCCTGGCATTCATGTCATAAATCCTGTCTGCTAGAGCCCAAATCCATTGACTGAATGTGTGTATGGTCAAGGAGAGACTGTCTCTGTGCATCAAGGTACTAAACTCCTAGCAAGGAGATATTTCTCCTAGCAGAGAAATGATTTTAAAATGACTTTTCTCTGCACATCCTTTCAAATAGCAACCAGCAAACATTTCCCTGGATGTTCCTGTGGTCTTGTAGGACAGCCTGGACTGTGTCACAGCAAGCACTGACATCTCATGTGCAGCCAAAATGTGCACTTGCATGATTCTGCAGTGAGATTTTGCAATCCAAAGCCTGAGTGTTCATGGTGGCAAAGAGTTTGATTAGGCGGTTGTGGAGGCTTGGGACAGTAGGGCAAAACCCTCTTTGTCCATGGTTGTGTCAGTAATTTCAGCTATCTCTGGAGTAAGAGCAGAGCTTCCCATATCTGATCTTCTTTACATGTCACATCCAGCTTTGCCTGTGGTGAGCCTATGCAAATGCCCCAAACCCTGGCATCAGATGAAAGCGATGAATAAAACTCATACTAATGTTGACTTCTGCCAACACTGATGTCTCAAGAAAGAGTTTGTATAGGGAACGCTGATGAACTGATCTACAAACGGGGGGCATTTCTACCCCACCTTCCAGATAGGGATCTCAGTAACAGAGCCTCACGACACCCCTGTGAGGTAGATATTATTATACCTGGGTGAGTAAACTGAGGCACGCATAGATGAAGTAGAGAGCAAGTGAGAGGAAAAGCTAAGACAAAGATCCAAGGATCCTTGCTGCCAGTCTGTTGCTCTCAGTAGCATTTCCTCTCTGGAGAAGAAGACAACGTGGCTGTCTACTGGAAGGTGGGAGAGACAGATCAATAAGCTCCTGGGACAACATATCAACATTCATTTTTCTGGTTGAAGTCCAGAGTTCAGCTTGTTAAAGGTCAAAAAAAGGACACTGGGCATAACAGCAATGAAAGAGATAATCCAGAAAATGTAAGAAACCAAGTCGGGAGGGGGACATGAACAAAAGCACCACCAAAAGGTAGCTCCAAAGGGACATCTGTGGGATGTCCAGAAGAACACTCTCAACTGAACTTTGAAACTATGATGGAAAGACCAAAGGGATTTGCTTTTGCAGATCCAGTGGCTTCCAGTTAACCTTCTACCTCCTCAGCTCACAAGAAAGAAAGAGGGAAGGAAAGAAGGGGAGAAGGACAAAGAAAAAGAATAAGAGAGAGAGACAGAGAGGGGAAAAAAGAAAGATTAAAAGAAATAAAGAGAAGGAAAAATAAAAGAAAGAAAGAAGGAAAGAAAGAAAAGAGAGAAGGAGAGGAGAGAAAGAGAGGAAGAGAGAGAAAGAAGAAAGGAAAAAGGAAAGGAAGAAAGAAAGGAAGGAAGGAAGATAAAAAGAGAAAAGGAAGAAAAAAGGAAGAGAGAAAGAACAAGAAACTAAAAACACATGTAAAACCCCATTTGCAATCCACCCCCGCTGGGACAGAGACAAAGAGGGTATTTTCCCTTCCAACATTCTGCAAAGTGCTGCTAGGTGGAGAAAATACAGGGCAGACTGTCCCATGCAGAAGGTTTTGGGAGATAGCACCTGGCGCAAGGTTTGCTACAGTAAGTTGGTTATTCTTTATTGCGTTGGAAATAAAACAGTCATGTAAAGTCCTGCATAAATCCACAGCTCTGACCTGCAAAATCTCAGTCTCACCTTGACTTTGCTGAATATTTTCAGGGTAGGGCTTGAGGTGTTTTTTATATTTTATTTGGTTTCAAGGATGGAAATTAAAGCTGGTCATGAGATTTGTTTTTCTTAAGGGTAGGAAGGGGAAAGTCTGTCTATATGGAGAGATTCTTCTCCTGGGTTGCTAGTGAGGGTGAGGGTAGAGGGTAAGCAAAGCAGCGTGCCCAGCTTGTAAACCAGTGTGATATTTTTAAGAGGGTTTTTATCTAACCCCAGAACATGCTCCCATTGTCCAAATCAAAGCTTGGTAGGCAACTAGAAGATGAACACCTTTCTGGCAGCTGGTAGAGAGCTGTGCCATGCCCTTGGCTGGTACATGTTACAATAGCTCCAGTTATTTCTGTGGGACTGATAATTTATGTCAGATGTATGGTTAATTGCTCAAATGAACACATTTTCATGCTGGCCTTGAGATGGGGAGGAGGACCGACCATCAGAGGCTGACTGCAGGGTGCTGCTCTAAAAGCCAGCTTCCCCCTGATGTATGTGGGGCCACGAAGAGGCAGATAGACCAAAGGCAAGGTGACACTACATGAGCATACTTACAGATTGCATCTGTCAAGGAATAAGCTCTTTTCTAACAAGGCACAGCTCCTTTTCCCAGAAACGCTGAAGATACAGAAGGTCAGGTTTGTAGAAGCAAAATGGTGACTCTTACGAAAGGCTCTTGCAAGGGATTAAATAGTGATGTTCTCCATCCGAGGATGCTCCACATACAACCTTGAGGGATCTGAAATAATTGATCTCACAGCCTTTGAAAGCAAAACTTGATTTCAGCAGGAGCTTTTCTATATAAAGACTTAGGACTTAGGATTGACTGAATCCCTTTTAAAGAGAAAGATCCACTGAGCATCATGCCATGAAACATCAACCAGGTGATCTCCTCTTCTCACCAGAAAGCCAGTGTTTGGGCATTTCCACTGTTTTACTGGAGAAACTCTGGCTCTGGAACAAAGTAAGAATAAAGCTTACCAAGCTGGGGAGATGACTGCCACGAGCAGCTTTTCAGAGATGCAGCCAATCCTGCAAAAAATCACAGGATTTGTAGTCAGCATCAAGGCCACAAACCGGCGTCCATCAAACTCTATGATTTGGCCACGCAACAGTGCATAGATCTGCATGCCAAGCGAGGATTCCTGCCAGTGCCTAATGTCAGGCTGTTTATTTCCGTCCGGATTAAAACCAGTTAGAACATCAAGCAGCAAAATCAGAGTGTAACCGTGGTTTAAAAGAAGTGGTGGAGGTCAGAGAAGATTGAAAGTTAATTGGCCAATAGCTTTGTATAAAAAAGGAAGGCAAGGAAGAGAGAGGAATGGAGTTGTTTTATTTCTGGAGCAGAGGAGAGGCAGACCTGTTCCCTATTCTCCTGTGCAAAAAGAGTATTCTAAAAGCTTTTAGGAAACAAAAAGCTGACGAACGCAAACAGGAGAAGTTTAGGTTACTTGGACAGCTCAATGCCCAAGACTGTGTGAGGACAAGAAAAAAGAGCAGAACTGCTCAGAAAGGGAAAATTAAATGAGTCAACCTGTCCTCTCTGGTCCTGGTGTGGACTTAGCTGGGATTTGTGCATGTTATACTTTTGCTAAGTTCCCCCGAAGATGCGATCCACACCTCTTGCACTAGACTTGCATAGAGTTGCCGTGAGCTGGCAGACGTCGGGCAGGTTCACCCCAGAGGTGGCTGCAGGTTACTAACAGTGCTTTGCCACTTACAGGCTGCACGAGTAAGATTGTGTTATGCTGGAAAAGCCCTTTGAGACCCTCTGGGATGAAGAACACGAAGAAATGGTATAGCTCTATGTATCTAAGTCTAGCTCTGTCTTATTTTTGGGAAAGGCCACTGGAGATTTTTTGGGCATTAAGAGACAAGAACATGTCCTCATTGACCAGAGCAGGGAGGTCAATCCCGGGAGGTGTTAATGGTCACTAAAGCCAGTGACTTTTGATGGTTTCAGTGCAGTTCCTGCTGGAGGCTTGGAAATGTCCCCATTCTGGTGGTTCAGCAGAAGCCAAAGCTTGGAGAAAACTGGTAAGAGGTATGGTGGGGGCAGGAGACATGAAAATGAACCGTGACCATTGCCTGTGCGGTCCCCACTTGGACGTTTGGTCCTAGCTCTCATCACATCCATCGGCCAGACTCAGCTCTGCAGGACGCAGAGCCAGCTCCTCTTGAAGGCGGCGGGTTTGTGCTTCTGGAAGGGAGCATGGAGCTTATTGCGAGTGCTGAAGGTTCGTTGTGTTTCTCATGGTGGCAAGGTCTGTTCGTCCACACTCCGCTGCCGGTACCCCGTTATTTCAGCAGTATTGGATGGCTACCACTAAAAGCCAAATTCATCCATTAGAGAGCTGGGAGAAACCCCAGGGGATGCCTGCTGTGATCCTGATAAAACACATGCTGCCGAGAGGACAAACCCAGCCTTCAGTCGTTAAGGAGGGACCCAATCTTGCCCTCATACCCCTCCGTTGTCAGAGACTGCCAGGCCTGACGCTGATGTCCTGGTGTCTGACTGGAGCAAGCCACTCGGGTCCTCCTTGTCCCTGTGGCACTCGCAGCCTGGCCTCTAGCATCTCCCCGCCGGCAAGTAAGATCCCAAAAGAAAGTCAAACCCGGACTTCACAGCAAATTAAATGGAACGCAACTGAATCACAACTGTGATGCAAAACATCATTTTGCCGGACGAAACGCAGTTTCCACAACCTGGTTTTAAGGAACAGTATTACATATAGATAGATACACTATGCTAGATCTTGAGAAAAAAATAAATAAATATGCTAAATAAACTAAGACATACAGTATAGGGGATATTCTGATCAACAAACCAATCACCATTAGAATCAAAAAGTAAACCAGCCTTTCACTTAGGACCCTAACAACATTTCTCAATGCACTAAGTACATTTTAAACCATGCAAGTTTACACAAACATCTTAACTAGGTTTTTTTTTTTTTTTACTTTTTAAAACACCAACATTATGCATTTCTTTGTTAATTATATTGGTTAAAGTTGCAGCCGTTCACTGCCAAATATCAGATACATCATATACATATTTTTATACAGAATCTGGACAACACAACATTACACAGCCTAAAGAGAGAAAAAAAGATTATTTGTTCCTTTGTTTGTTTGTTTTTTTCAGTTTTGTAAAAAATATGAAATGATGATAGGAAGGAGGGAGAAGGTCTGGGAAATCTTCTACCAAATTAAAGGATTATATCAAAATAATTCCCAAATCACAGTACAACAAGGAAAAAAAAATGGTTCAAACTCAGCTCCACGTTTAAGATTCTCTTAGCTAAGAAACAAGACTTTACACACAGAATGTATCAGTATTCAAAAATAGAAAGAATTGCAACACTATGCTGTCTGATTCCAAATACATCTTCTTTTAAAAAATGTTTAAAAAGGGGGAAAAAAAAATCAATAAACTTAGTGATTGCGAAGTTATCTCGTTGGTTTGGATTTCCTACCTACTCGCAATGCACTGCTGTGTGATGGAGCTGGACAGCCAACGTGGCCAGAACGACGCCAGAATAAAGAAATGACTTGGGAGTCGTTCGCTGGTTCTGTTGGTCGTACGATCGGGGCAGCTGGAACTCTGAACGGGATCTGAAACCATCCAAATGGTTTGGGGTCTTTGCTTTTCCTTCTACTCGGCTTGTTCGGGTGCACCTTTCTGAACAAGAGCGGGGGGTGACCTACTCAGTTCCCATGGCCATACCCTGCCCATCAACATGTAGCAATACGTGTGTTTGATTAGACGGAAAGGAAACAGAACCTGAAAATTAAGCATGGAGGATGCTATCGTTGACATGGTCAGTATACAAAAATGCTAAAATTTCAGATATAATCAAAGATACAAAATCAGTTCTGACAAGAGGTTTTTTTTTTTGTTGTTTTTTTGTTTTTTAATAGTAACCATTACAGTGCAAGGTTTTAAAAGTTATTATTACAGTAAAAGGTGTATATCTGGTTTTACAGTAACTGTATCACTGATTTTTGTTATGTATAGTAGGTCCCTGATGTAAAGTGTATGCACCAGTTTGAGAGAAAACCCCGCACAATAACGGCTCTTTAGCTTTAAATACATTTTTTTTTAAACAGATACAAAATAACACATCAATTTCACAATTTCACAAGCACGTACTTTTGCCTTAATAAAAAGCATGAAAACTTTGTCGAAAGCCCGACATTTAAAGAAATGTAAAAACCTTTCAATGAGGGACGCGACTGTGCGTTTGAGTCACGGCATTCTGCCACCCCACTGAGCTCCTGGAGTTCACGGATGATTTTGTGTCGTCAAACTGCTCCTTCTCGCTCACCCACCAGTCTCTGGCCAGGCAAACTGGTGTTCAGCTTCCCACAGCTGGGATTTGAGTTTGTGCATTTAACATTATAAATTATCTACTTTTTGTGTGGACGAGTTCCCTAAAGAAGGACCATCCATACCAGCCCTGCGACTCCAAGCCACAGATGTATTTGGAAGGGGCTCTTTCTTTTATTGAGATGAGATGCAAATGACTGCAGCCCTGGCAATAACCCACTGCGTGGAACTAACTCAAGGAAGGTGCTCAGCTCCTACCCTAAAAAGCCAACTTCACAGCTAAGCAAGCAGGCAGGTAGAACATACCACAAAGGAGGCAATTCAGGAAATCGTAGGGGCGAAACCAAATTCGACCCCTTGATTCAATGGAGTTAATCCAGAATTACCTTAGCACAACTGCCTGCCCTGGCTCTGTGGGCTGGATGGGAGCAGCTGAGGTCCCACAACTTCACACTCGTGTCTACTCGGAAAGTACAGCAAAACGTCCCAGCGCTCAGAGAGGAACCATCACTGTGCTGCTCGTCTGTCGCTCGTGGTACACTGCTAATATACATCTTCCCTGCCTCCGTACATCTCTCTATCTAGCCTATCACACGCCCTAGACACACATACGTGACTTAATGGCTTACTGCAACCAGCTCTGACTTTTCTGAGTTAAACAAGCTTTAAAATAGTAGAAACATGATGGTAACTTGCTAATTTAGTCAAACACATTGATTTTGCTTTATAACCAACTAGACTTTTATCTAAGCAAGACAACACAGTACTCAGAAAATAGTCAGGAAGATCTGAGGCTGCAGGTTTAATCACAGCTCCAAGAAGAGGTATCCAGCTGACTTCACAACCACCTAAAATACAGGCTTACAGCAGAAATGTCCCTGTCCCTTGAAGAGCATTTCAGGAATTTATTTAGTGCTTGATTCTGCAATTTCTACCTCCTCAAGTTGCCTTTACTCAGGTAAAGTTCAAGTTATTGATAGTTAGACCCAAAAAAGTGGTGTGAGATTAATTCCTCTCCAAAGGTGCCCGTCTCCTTCCACTGATGGTAGAAGAAGCAGATGCAAAGAGGTTAGACCAGCCGCTTTAACTTTTAGAGAGTGAAGGTTCAGTGGGATTAATCCCTCTTTCAACTTCTCCCCCCCACTCCAAATGGCTAGGTAAGTAAATATATGGTACTCAGGTGGGAAAGGCTGCAGAATTACTTAGAAGGAATATTTTATACTAAAAGAAAAAACCTTATATTTCGAAAGTTGCATCTGCAATCCTCAGCTAAATGAAGTCCCAGCCAGAGGCTAGAGGAGGTTGGATGAACATCATGAGCTCAATGGAGATAAAGACAAATGTTTTTTCCAAGGTCTTCCACCCCTGCATCTCTTTAGATTTTATTCTGAACACTTGTGAGACTGTAAGAAACACCACGAGTCCAGCAGAAGAGTGGGATGCTCTTGATTGTATCAGCAGCCGCACATTGGTTCTGTCAGACACTACATCCTCCCGTCAGGCTTGACTCCTGCAGCCAACTCCACCATTGCTCCTCAGCTCCTCGTTGCAAAGCTCCTCCATGTAGGAACCCACACCTCTCTCACAGCACACCTCGATCTTGGCCTGAGGAGCTCCTCCACATGGTAAACCTGTCGCTGCACCTTGGCTACCTTATCTTTAAAAACTACCTTCTTTTTGAGAGGAGCCTACCTTTGCTGGTGCAGTCTTCCTACCACCATGGGAGCTGGTGTTCTCTGTATCAATCTGGCTGATAGAAAAGTAAAAAACTTGACAAAATCCCTGGTCAGGAAGAATGCTTATCCCTTTAAAGAGTAAAGGTTCAAGGATTAGACACATTCTCACCACAGTGCTCCTCTACCCTGGGCTTTCATTAAATGGGGCATTCCTCTCGAAGCTTGATGAGCCAGTGGAAAAGCAGTCGAAGTATGGAGGCATGTGCTAGGTGTGCTGTCTCCCTGCAAGAGGTATTCATTTAGCTATGATCATTATTCTAAAGAAAAAAATCAATTTAAAAGGCAAAGATAAATTCAACAACAACAAAAAAATCCTTGTTGAAGGAAAAGCACTGCTCCTCCCAAACTCTAAGCAACAAGCCTAACTCAAAAAGGCTAAAAAGTCAGCATGTCCATGAAGACTTCTTTACTGCTTACCCAGAAAATACTCAGATACTTAAAGCACAAGCTACCAAGCTAGAAAAGAAGTGGTCAAAATCTGATAAGCCAAGTTGCTTAAAATTAGACTATGTAAAGCTTTGAGACGCGAGGCTGTGAGGCTAGTTGAGAGGGGTAGGCTTCATTATTCTATGAAACAATGAAGACCTCTACCTTCTACAGTGATTTTGCCCCTTGGATGTTAATGTCTGAATTTCTCTACAAATCGTGGATGGAAGGACAGCAGGAATGTTGCCTCATTCCTATACAAAAGAATTTCCTGCATGACTGGTGAAAATGGCCTGTGATCATCATGTTGTGTTAGAAAGTCAATCTTGGCTCCTTTTGTAGTCAGTGGAAAGAAATAGGCATTTCCAGAGACTGATTCATCTCTCATACTTTAGATATCTCTGCTAGGAGAGGTGAGTACTATTCTCCAAGAATCAAAGAGAAAGTTGAGCAGCACTTGAGTTTGAGTTTGGAGAGTTAACTTTTAGTTATTTAAGTCAGATAAAGTGAATCTTACCAGCAATATTCATTCTGTACAAGCTTTTAAAAATTTGTGGAGCTTTGGATTTTCTAAAGTACTGACACATTTCAATGCTGGCTTATTCCACCTTGAACTTATCAATCCATCTTGGAGTAACAGCTATCTTCATTTTTTGTTCCTTCATTTCATGCCAAGGTATAACAGTTTCTTTTCCACAGCAGTTGTCAGAACAGTTCCTCTCATCTAAACGCACCTGTAGTTTGTTTTCCCGGTTGGGTCACCTGTGTGCAGCCTTTGACTGGAGTCTTAGCCAATGGCTTTGGGAACCAAACGCATCTTGTTCATTGGGTCATGCAAGGACACTGATTGCTGGAGCCACTCACAGCCTCCAGATTCCAGCAAGATGTTCACAAAGAAATCTGCAAGATCTGTGCTTTATGGAACACAGGGAATGTCTCAGCACTGGGTCCTTGACATTAGTCCACTAAAACCTCTTCGGAAGATGAGAACAAATGATGCCATTTGTTCTGCCAGAAAAAAGGTGTCAGTTTTATGCAAGAGAGATGGGTACACCGAAAGATTTCCCCTCCAATTGTAAGGTAGCAGACATTGCAATTCAAGCCTTTGAATTGTTTTTATATGTTACAGTAAAAATCTGGAAGAGGTGCTGAAGGACCTTACAGTGCCCCTTTGGAGGGGCTTGGCAAGCTGATCTTAGATGTTTAAGCTGTGCTACCTTGTGCTTGTGGATTCACAAGCTAAGAAAAATTGACTATGATCAAGTCTGGATAGAAGACCAAGTCTGAAAATGACTCTAGAGTTTCAGCAGGTGACACTTCTCTACTGAAACCCTGAGTTGGGGAAGACGATGATAACTAGATTGTTTGGAAGCGCTACTGTACGAATAAGGTGTAAACTGGCCATTAAGGTCCCAATGAGATGTTTTGCAGAAATAGAAATTGTAATATCATCAAGTTGATTCATAATGTTGAACGCGAGAAGTTCTCTTCCTTCCACACCCATGGTGTAAGAAACAGAAGATCGCCTTGACAGGTGAGCAGTCTGCAGGGTACACTTTAAAAATTGATTTTGATCTTGAGACACTGGAAGCCTCATTATCTGAACAAACAGAGATTGATGCCTGTATTTGAGTTAGTGTCTTGGACTTCTTCTAAAGTCAAGACAGACACAGACAGTTCTAGGACATGATTCATGTGACAAAGTGCAGGCAGCTGCTTTACGATGACAGGAATTGCATCCCAGAAGTGCATATTCCTTTCTACAGGCTGTAGAAGTGGCCTCCATTCATTAACCTGTTCATGTGGGGTATCCACACTGTAGATGCCTAAAGTCAAGTGAGATGAATCTCACCTTAGATTGCAAAGTTACTCATTTTTGCATCTTTTTGCCTCCCAAAGCAGCCAGGATGTTATGGAGCAAGCAGAAAGCTCAAGGACCAAGAATCACTTACATGGAAGAGATCCTATTTCTAGTGGACACTCAGTCAAAATCTTAAAACTCCAGAGATTCCTACTGGAGCTCTGGGGGAGACCTTTTCAGTTCTTGCTAAAGAGCAAGGGGAAGAAATAAAATTGCCCTGGGAGAATGACAGAGTACCAATATCTTGCCTCACACGTACCCAGGTAAGGTATAGAGGCGTGACTAATTGTCATGGTGATGTAGACGAAAGATACCTTAATAAAGGACAGTAAATAAGCGATGTACTAAAAGCTTATGTTATTGCTTCTAAAAATTTTTTTCAAAGAACTAAAATGGCAGGGTATTCTCATAGTGTTCTTAGTGCCTACAAAAGCAACCAACCTAAAATCCTACCATGATAACACAGCCTGGACACACCTAGGGGAAGAACATCTGACTGCACATGGGGCTGCTAAAGCTTGCAAGTTTAAAGGACAGATCTTCTGGAACTCCTCAAGTAGCTAAATAAACTATAGATGTAGCCACTAGGACACGTAAATAACTAGACTTTAATCATTGCTTAAACAGTTTTTCAGACTAGACCAAATGAGAAGTGAGGAGGGAATAGTTTCTTCAATTACCTGGTACATCAAATGTATCGCAAAGCAAGCAGGCTGGAAGTGGCAGTGCTAATGGATGGAACAGCAGAGCTAAAGAATTTTTGTCCGATGTCCCAATATATCCCATCACAAAGGCTGAAGCACCAGAGGGCTCCAAGGAATATCTCCATTGGCAATTTCAGCCAAATAGTTCGATGCAGGGAAAGTCATGACTGAGAGGGTCAGTCAGAGTAGCGATGTTGTACGTCAGCAACGCAGAGATAATTGCACTGATGTTATCAGCGTTCATCTATATTCCTCATTGACACCAACCTCTCTTTCCTGCATTGGCTTGAAATTCTCCATTTTTAAAAATGATGCCATTTGGTATAATTTTTACTACCAGATTCATTTCAGCTGTCTTTTTGCTCCATGTAAACCAGGCACTTCTTTTCCTGAGAAAGGAACTGTATTGTTCCAGTAAAGTGTTATAGGTGATCTCTGCTGTTTGAATTACTTACATTTGGCTGATATGGATCAAAGTTGCTTGTGTCATGATATAAGGAGAGGCAAATGCATTTGTTTTCTCCAATAAAAAAGTTTCATATTTACACAAAAAAGTAATAATGCAGAAGCACCTGATGCACTGAATACAGGACCTGATGGAGCAAACAAATACAGTGGTCCAGAGAGTTGTGCAGCCATCTGCTTTACCAGATCTGTGAACTCAACCCAATCTCAAGCTGCCATGCCGAATACCTCCTCAGCACTCTTGGCTATGAGTTTTGAGAAAGCCCAAGGCTGAGTTCTTAGTGAGCATTGGAGATGAAGAAGTATTTTGGGAAGAAAGCAAAGAATTACATTTTAAATCAGTCTTGGACTGGGGCGGGGGGAGCAATCATTCCCCTAGCCTCAAAAATAAGGAATTATTGCTGAAAAATGCAGCCAGCTCTGAAGCTGCTGAATTCTGCAGAAATATCTTGCTTGTCAGAGGGAAATGCACATAAACACAGCACATTTTACACCATTAAAACTCATGCAGCACTGTGGAGTCTTTATTTTTTTTAAAAAAGCAAATGTAACAAGGCCATATGCTGTCCTTGAGGCTCTGTTGGCAGCATAACAAAGGGAAGGCATGGAGCAAAAAAATTTTGGGCTCTTCCTGGAACATACTGATCTCCTCAGCTCCCACGGAAAGCAGGGATGGTATTTTTGGACTTAATAAGAAACATTTGGCACCTTGCAAGGTTGAAGTCTCTTGCTTTGGTATGTACCCTGGGATAAGAACAGGGTGCGGGCCATAAGGATTAAAAGGGCCACAAAAGTTTGTTAATGCTAGAATGACAATGCTGAGACAAAATCCGTTGTAAAATGCTTCTAAACACTTCCTAGACACCTTTTGGTAGCTGGCATAGTCTAAGGTAATACAGGAGGCATGGTTTAAAAGGGGGAGGTGTTTTAATAATAAAATATATATTTCTAGTAAAAGATATGATCTCCCCCTCAAACCTTGTCTCCCTTATTAAGCAGGGACTCGGTTGCAGGTCTAGTCTAATATTATCTCCTCTTGACTATCACACCATAGCTTGTCATGCCATTTAAGTAGCAGCTGGCAAGGTTCAAGTTGACTGTATCTATAATAAACAAAACACTGCCAGGGCCCATTCTTTCTCCCTCTGACAGTGTCCCTTAGCCTCCAAGACAGGGCACCCACAACCAAAGTGCCTGTTGTCTCCAGACCCCCTGCTAAATCCTCAAGTAGGGCATTGTTCGGGTCAATGCTGGCTGCCCCCAGCTAAAACCACGCCAAGGACCTCTCTTACTATGGAACAATATTGACAACTGAGTGCCAGTGCCCGTACCCAGGTCCTGCACTGTTTAATTTATTAGTGTGGACATAGACAAGGAACCCAACAGGAATGGGATAATAATCTTATCAGAGCACATCCAAATGTTATTCAACCCTTCACCCTGCATCTCAGTGGTACATAAAAAGCATGCCAGATTATGAGGTGAGAGTCCAAGCAGGTCCACCAGCAAGGTAGTTTGGTTGTTTGTCTCGAAGACTGAAATTGGCTGGACAGTATAACGCTCATCTGGTGCCCAGGCAGATCTGTAAGAAATTCACTGCCAAGTGATGTCATCGGTGTTGAGCTAATGATCCGAAGAGGGACTGGCACCAAGAAGAGATGAGTGTCCTCACAGCTATTGCCATTATCACTTCAGAAAAGTAATTCAAGGTGCATGTTTGAGACTCAAGCCAGCCTCAGAGATGGGACAGGCCCACTGAGTAGGGGGAAGATTATCCTTTCAGCATCTACCAGCCTTGTAGATTATCCTTTCAGCATCTACCAACCTCCTCCTCGTATATCTAGTCAAGGTTAAGGTCAGGCAGGACTCTGGACTGGATGGCATGACTACTTCGGTGATTCCAAGCTAATTCTCTTCAGGTTTAAGATGATCCATTGCTTGTTTGAACAACCACCTTTTCCTGACAGTGGAATGGCCGTAACAAATAAAGCTTCACAGTTGCCACCTCAGGAATTATGTCCCTAGCCCCCTTTGCTAAGTGAGTCCATATTTCAGAGAAGGATTTCGATGGGCTAAAATCGCAGCACATTTTCTATATATTTTAAGCTCTGGTATCTTTTGAGGGATCTTCGGATGGTGCACTGGTCTCCCCTTCAGCATATGAGCTTGGGCATGTCCTGATGCCCAACCATACAGCCATTAAGGGACCCAGAAGCCCTCAAACCATGGTTTCACCTTCATACCTTGGACACAAGTCTGCTTCTTAACAGCATGGACATCTCCCTCACCTGCTGCCAACCATCTTGACTTGACCTGAGTAATGAGTAAGCCAATTCTGACTCTATGCAGGGTTTTGTGCCTCCAAACCTCGGGAGGTAACTGAGAGAAAATAAAACAGAGTCCCGCAGCCTCTGTCAAATGCTCTGCTGCCTAAAGGATCTCAGGAGACCCTTGATCCAAATCAAATGAGTCTTGGTTTCTGTAACGGCTCCATTGCCAGAACCTGCTCAACCCTATACCCAAATCTTCTCTTTAGTAAGTGAGACAGCAGAAGACATTCCCAATGCTATTATATCCACTTGTCATTATATCCACCCATCTGTCATGCAACAGTCAACAGAGCGGCAACTCCCGCTCAAATAGCACACCCTTCTCACCAGTGCATGCTGCTGCTCTATGCCAGCATAAATGTTGAGTCAGCTCCACTGAAGCTGGTAAAGCTCTCCCACATTTACAGCGTTGGAGGAAGAGGAAAATTTTGCTCATGATACAGCTGCCAAAATAAATGGGACCTTTATAGAAACGAACAGTCTTACCACCTCGTAAAGAGCAGATAGCCCAGCAGTGAGCATGAAGCGAGAAGAACCACTCTTTCCTCCACAGGGATATTGCACATGACGGAAGAGACACACAGAGCTTCTCAGTAAAGCAGAGACGATGCTACAGATGATTTTAAAACCTCAAAGTCAGCATTAGCAAATAGTCATGACCACAATAGCAAAGCAACACGAAGATGTGACAAGAAAATGCTCCCATGACCAAAACCAAAGGCACCCCATTAGCATCAGTGGAAGTACTTGTGAGAGTAAGGGAAGAAAATCTAGGCTCCTTTCAGACAAAGAGATGAAGAAAAAGAAATGCTTAAGACTTTCGCATTTCATCAAACAACCCATCAGCCCTCTGAACACTTGAGAACACTATTAATGCTACTTCAGATATTTGCTTCAAGCAGCACTTAGGCCTGCAGCTGTGGAGTGCAACAAGGATAAACCTGGCCCCTCGTTAACATTCATCAGCGTGACCAAATCAGATCCACAAGCAATTTGCACAAGCGAGTCCTTCACAAACCACATTTCACTGCAGATGTGATAAAAACCCCAAGCTGTCTCTTCCATTTACTGGATAGACTCTCTGTCACTCAGTTAAAATGAGACCTTTTCGACGTTACAGTAGGTCTCAAAGAGAATAACCACTAAGTACAAAATTCAACCCTATTTTTAAAGCAAATAAAGATCAAATAAGGCATGATTTCTGAGCAGAAATGAAACAGCTGCATCTCTCCCTTTTGCCTAATTCAAGATGATTAATGATCAGATATAAAGGATTATGTATTTCATGTCAAAATTTTGGGATTATAATGTTCAGATAGGCAAAGAATGAAATAACATAACAGAACCTCAATAAAATTATAACAGTTTAACAACAATTGTGCTTTTTGGTATCTCAAAATCCTCAACCTTCATAAAGTCTCATTATTTCAAAATAAACCTTTCAAAAAGCTCAGTAGAATGACAAAATGCTCAAATTCAAACACACACTTTGGAAGCATACTTTTCATATAGATATTTTTCTCATTGTTAGATTTTCTTTTTTTCAAATCAACTCCAACCTGTAATTCCATCTGCTATACAATTTCGTGAACACATCTGTATTTCATTCCATATAGACAAAATACTACACCATAAAAATAGAAACAGCTGGGAACAGGCAACAAAAATAATAAGACCAAACCAAAAACCAAGCCAGATTTGTACAGACACCAGATCAGAATGAGGAAAAAAGTGCTGTTTGTACTGAACAATTGTGCCAATTTTAGAGAGAAGACTATGCAGGAGGGGTCTCGTGAAACTAACTCTAAATATGTGCTTTGCAGTCCTGTCTTGTGCTTTAGGTGAAACCCAAAGGCATTTTCTCCACTGAGATTTATTCATATCTGGGTTTCATTTCCTGCTCTTTCTTTTTTTTTTTTTTTTTCCTGATGAAATAGCTGGATTTAAGTTCAGTAGTATTTTTTCTCCTTGCTGTAAAAAAATATGTCATTCTCCATTTGTGTCCAATTCTTTCTGATCGCTACTTCTTTGTTTGCTTTGTCAAAGCGGTGGGGGAAAACGTTACTTTCCCCGCAGTTTGGTGGAAAGGAAATGAAGAGGATTCACCTAATTCTGCTCCCAGTAAAGTCAATGCTTCAGATCCATGGAAATATTTTCTAATCAAGCAAAGAGTCCCAGCATTTGGGGCTCGATGCTTTTTTTAGAAAAAATTTCCAGCATGGGAGCAGCATGGGAGTTGAAGAAGGATTGCCCTGGGCAGATGTGGGCTTTGTCCCCTCACATTTTAGGCAGTAGGATCAACCTGTGAGGCTCTCGGAAAGGCTTTACTGGGAATAAACAGATGAGAGGTCCCGCCTACCTCAACAATCCTCCCTGACATTCCTCACCACACTACAGGACTCAGCCAGCATTTCTGTGCCAGATGTTGGTCATTACAGTATTGCTGCCTAGTCACTGGGTCCAAGGACATTTTCCACCACACATAGAAGGCGGCAAAGTCCTGCGCACCGTACCAGGAGCTCCCACCTTCCTCATCCCTGCCATTAACAGAGCACAAGGTGCCATGTGGTTCAGAATAACGCACTTGACCAAAAATTGAGGCAGTTTTCGCTTGCCAGGGTGATATTTGTGCACTGGTGATGGGAGTCCTTGAACTTGACTTTAGTCCATAAAGTTGAGGTATCTAATGTGAGCTCATTTTCTCAGCTCCATCCACAGAGATGGGGAAAGACAGCCATCCTGAAGGAGATGCATCCCACACGCCTTAGACAAGCGTCTTAGCATGGGGTGAATTGTCCTAGGGAACTCTTTGTCTCTCTCCATTCCCATAGAAAGGACCTGGATTAGTGACTCTGGGTCAGTGACTGCCATTACACACACAACTTTTCTACGGCTGGAGTTAATTTCGATGAGTGGGGTCCCCATGCTCAGGGAAGTGCCACATTTCAATTATTTCAAAGAATGAATCCCCTCTTGACCCAAATGGAAACAGATGAACATATTTTTCCTTCATCAGTCCTAATAGCCCCTCATTTTTTACTCCTTCTCCACCTCCTGCCAAATTCAATGTTAAGATCAGACAAACCAAAATTGAAAGAACAGGACTGCAAATCATTTTCTTTCAATTTTGCTGTTTGATTCCAGTTACAAACAGGCTGTATTTGGGGGGAAAAAAAAGTAAACCAATTCATGTTTAAAATTCTGGTGTCTATCTCACATCTCAAAAATATCACTTAAATGGAAAAGTAACAGAAATAACAACCATTCACTCATGAACACAATATCGATTCTAGTGTACAGGAAAATAGGATCCAGACAGGATTTTACAACTAAGAAGGGAACATTACAATAAAGATTATGACATTTTATGAATATTCGTGTTATAGCTTTGAGCTTTATTGCAAAGCAAAAAATATATATTTGTATATATATATATATATTTTTATCTACATATCACCTCTGACATTGTATACAACACTAAATCACAAGAAATCAAAGAAATCATAATGAGGTAGATACAAAACAAAGGGATGTTGAAGAATCCAGCTGCTAAATTTGGCTTAACGCAACTGTCATTAACATATGTATATCCAACACAGCAGTGAGCTTTGATTCACAGCTTAATCAATGGATCCTACTAACATTGATACTGATATTAGAGCCCATTTAGAAATAATGCCATTTAGAAAGGGGGAAAAAAAGGGGGAAAGTAAATCAGAAGCATTTCCTACAAAGTAGTCATCTCTAAGGGAAAATTTTCCATTGATTTTTCATGACTTTTAATGTTGATAAAACAGCTCTGAGAAATAGCCTGTGTTCTAGGGGTACTAGTAGTGCATGAGGGCAGACAAAAAGGGAGGACTCTACAGTAGGGGAATCTACTGGGGTTGAACATAAATGAAAGAAAGATAAGCCATTTCCCCTCCCTTTTTGATGGCCAAGGGGAAGCAGCACACCCTGGGAATGCTTGAGGCTACATTCACTAACGTATGCTCATGAATATTGGCTTGGACTTGTTGACAATGGCCAACGAAACAAGGCTTCGGTAGAAGGGGAGCCCCTTGATGGATTCTGTCACTCTTTTCAGGCAACAGCAGATACGTGGCAAGAAAGGTGGTACCAGTGAAGTGACCGGGCATTAGTGTGACCGGTGTTGGTACCTGGTGGGATCTGGCTGCTTGGTTTGCACTGGAGAAGACTTGTTAAGGCACCTGGATGACTGGGGCTTTTCAGTTAATTCTCATCACAATAGCTTGGGAGGGATTTGGAATAGCCTTGGGCTTTCTGGCTTTTAAATTTAGTCTATAATCCAGGATGATATGTACCTGGTGCTTCCACAGGAGAAATAATATGAAAATGAGAAGCAGTGGGTTTAACTATAGCAAGGGGGAACCAGGCTGGATACAGGAAAACCTTTCCAATAAGGTTGAGCATAGGGATGGTTGGTAAAAGCTCTTCTTTGGGCCATTGGACCATCCTCATCCATGAGGTGGCATGCGCAGCAAAGGAAGGGCATGACACGCTCATATCCCAGGATGCAGGAGACACACATTATCAGGGTTGTAAGGAGCTCTCGTGTGCTTGACATGAAACACAGACAAAAACAAGTTTGAAGCTCTGGATGAGGCAGTCCCTTTGCTGCTGCTCAAACATCTCCTAATCTTCTTGCAAAAGTAAGAAGTGGTACACTGTAAGGAGTATGATTCCCCAGCGGTTCTGTAAAGGGTGGCAGTCTGAGCTTTATTCTCATGTCATTTACAATATAGTGGCTGAGCGAAAGAAAATGAGGAGGATTGACCAGAACAGATTGCTGATAAGCAGGAGGAGAAGCCAATGCGATTTTTACCAGCTCGCTGTGTGTATCTACTAAACAAGTCACAGTTGTAGCTCAGATTTGACTTTTTGCCTTTCACCTAGCCAAAAGAATGACCTTATTCTTTAGGAAAACACACAGAAGGTTATTGGTCGTGCATTAATTTTCAAGATTTTTTTTGTGAACCCCTGGAATGACCAGAAGACTGGCACAGAAAGTTTGTATCACTCAAGAAAATCGAATTCCCCCCTCTCTTGAGCGGGTCCCACTCTGAATTGCAGCCTGATACCCTTAGTTCTGGGAGGGGAATGCCTGATGTGGACGTGCCGCTTTGGAGGGGCTGCTGAGCAAGCAGGAGATAGTTTTGAATGTTCATTGGCAGAGCGAAAGAGGACAAGTGTCATGGTAAGCCATGGTGGAAAATAGTTTGGAAGTGTGGTAAATCCTGTCCACTTTAGGTGGGATTCAACTCACCTAAACGTAACCAGCTAAAGGGCACACAACTGATCTAAACTGGAAACCAACTGGGATGAATCCCTTCCTGGAGGTATCTTGCTGTCTCTCTTGAGTATGGAAGGGTCCTTGATAACTCACTAGACACCCAGCTTTTCCGGCTAAATTAGAGGATTGGATCCCATGCTCATAGAGCCAGCAGGCCAAGTCCTTTGGACAAACATTCCCAACCAGGGTGTGTGTGTGTCAAGAAATATCCTCTCTCTTAGGGTCTGAAAGCTGCAAGTGGCTTTATACTTGTCCAGAAAGTGAACGTCTCATGCTGTTTGCCAAACACACTCTTAAAGATTTGGTTTTTCATGTCACAAAAAGGCATTTTGAACTGAAACACAGGTCTGCTCTTAAAATTAACTCTGATGGGTGCAGTGCTTTGCTTGGAAGGGGCTGGGTAACCTGGTAAGAAAGAACATATTGCCAAGCGTCCTCCATGTATTTCTTCCCCTAAAAAAGATTTTCTTGGTGAGTCATGGAAGGAAGAAGCCTTTGCAAGCTACTCCCTTTAAGAAATTGGAATGTATGAACTTAAAAGTTTTTAACTCAAGATTATGGATTGAGTCAAACTTGCCCTCTAGGTTCCTCCATTTGCTGAATCTAGTAATTAGAAAAGTATCTTCTTTTTTTTTTTTTTTACTTTTCCTTAAGGCTTTAGTACAAGCCGCTAACTGGGGCAGAAGATGACTCCATTTGGCCTCCTTAGGTGCACACCTCTCAGCACTACATTTTCAGGGAAGGAAATTAGGTGTTCTGCCTTGAAGTGAGCCAGGGGGGAAAAAATACTGTCTTTGATTTGTGTGTGGGATTAACCATTACCAGAGCCCACAGATGCCAGCACCCTAACGGCACATCCAAGGGACAACTATAGCTGCTTGCAAACACCAGCCACAACCAGAGCCTCCAACCCGTCAGTGCAGGTAGATGGAAGAGCCACGTTTGTGCAGGAAGAGCAGATAAGAGGACACTTGAGGCAATACAGCTATGTTACATATTATACCATCAAACAGACAATGTGTGACATGTAAGGCTGCATGAGATGTCCTGCAATAAATTATTTAGGTGTGAATGCTGCTTTCTAGAGAGCTGAGTTACATGAAGCACTCACAGGAGGTTTCTGAGCCCACCTGGATTTACAGATCAACCAACTGACTGCCAACAGCTGCAGCCATGAGATTGTGCAAGATGGGAAGACTGCTCCCAGCTTTTCCACTACGGTTGTTTTCAAATAAATGTGGCTTTAACTTCAGTAGGAAGGCTGACATGAAGCTCTTGTTAAGGAGTTAAGCCCAAAAGACTGTCTGAAAGAAGCACCTATGCTGCCACAGACTGATGTGGACACTTGTGTTCCTACTGACACGTGGAAGAGGGGCCACAGATCCATTCCCCTCATCCTTCCCACTTTTACTGGCTCCAATAAGGGCCCTTTCTGTATCCACAGCTGTGTATGATACCCAGTCCCTTGGTCACTTGGAAGAGCTTCACTAAATTAGGTGTCCAATGAGTCAGAAATAGGGTTTCATCTGCCCTACCCCAAGAAACTTGAGGCCATAGAATCACTGAATATCTGAAGTTGGAAGGAGCCCGTAAGGATCAAGACCATCAGGTCTGCGTATAGTATGTAGGGCGAGAGTGGGCTAACGATAGCAACCCAGGGTTTTGCCCTTTGCCAAGTTATTTTGGTACCTGGAAGTACCATGGCTGAGGAGAGACTGATACAGGGATTTGAAGAGTGTTAGTGTGGTGGGACATGGCTCTTAAGGATGGGGAAGCCTTGAGTGGAAGGAAGGAGAAGCACAACGGTCTCATTTAAAACATAATGGTGAGGGAATGAAGGTGCATGGCCTAACGAGGCAGCAGTGGGCTTCCTGAACAGAAGAGAGATGGAGGACAAGGGGTAGGTTGGTGAAGAACTCACTGTAAACTGGCCCGAATCACCTCCCACTGGTATTGAGGGGGACCCTGCGGAATTTGCAGAGAGGGACCATGAGTGCAAAGTGCTTAAAGGCTTGGTAAGCATTAGCAACCCCAGTTTGACAGGCACAGAGAAGTGGGAGTGATGCTCTCTAAGTTGCATGGTGAGTCGGTGGTGGGCGGGGGACATGGCAGCCACATCTTGTGGTCTCGTGGTTTCCTGAGCTCATCACTGGTTGACCCTGTTTCCTCACCAACACTCTCTCCTCGGCACCCGCTGGTAAACTGGGGTGGGGAAAGAAAGGTTATAAAGGCTAAATTCCCCCAGGAATATGCACTGTGAATAACAGGGGAGGACAATTTTCTACCTTTCCTCTAAGGACAGGGAAGAAGTCTACCCAGTAGAGCCAGGCTATTTATTGTAGCTTGAAAACCTTAATGAAATACAAAACCCTCTACTTTCATGATATAGATGGGCATGATCATGTGTTTGGATGTGTGTGTATATATTATACACACCCTAACATGGACATATGCTATTATATATTCCTATAATATATAATATAGTATATAATACACACACACGCGCACGCGTGAGATACTCAAACATCTGAACTCCTCTTAATCAAAACTCTTCTTTGAAGGTTGGGTAACACTCACTACATTTTCTATATAGACAACTTTGTACATACAAGTCGTAAAGTGCGTTAAAAAGCGCGTAAAATTTTCTATGTAGAAAACTATATACATATAGCACACATATGTACTAAAACACTTGAAGTTAAGCCAAATTTCACCTTCATCTTCACATCCCCAATACCTACAATACAAAACCAGAATTAAAAAAAGAAAAGAAGTACATAAAGAAACAAATAAAAAAAAAAATCCTAAAACCCAAGAGAGAGAAAAATGCATCAAGAAACAAAAGCAAACTCAAAAACAGTCAACAGAAGCCTGGCACATGTAGAAAACATCAATTCACTTAGAGAACATATAGAGGGTCATGTCCGAACCTCCTTTTTCTTAAAAACAAAACCAAACCAAACCCCTTTTGTTTGTCTGTTTGTTAGCTCTTATCATTTGAGAAAAGTCACAGTAGCACTCTCACCTTGAACCAGAGTTTGGAACTTTTTGTGTTTCTTTGTACAAAAGAAAAAACGGTTTAGGTTATGGAAAATAGTTGGGAAATTTGAGGTTGGAGAGAGGAGATAGAGAGAGAAACTGGAAGATTGCATAGTTGTGAACAGTGGCTTCTCATCAAGGTGAAAAAGTGCATCATCTGATAAAATAGCATTTGATTATTATTTTTTGTTCGGTTCCATATGTTTTTTTTTTCCTCAGTCAACTGTACATGTCACACATGAAAAGGTATATACAGCACACACACATGCTAACATTAAACGTCTGACATTAAAACAGCCATTCTTTAAATGTTCCATCAGAGTTTTTTCCATGCAAATTTGTATTCTTTTTAAATACATTTTTTGCTACATCCTAAGACCATAAACTTGTCTAAGCCCATCTCATGTAATTTTGATCATTAGCAACAGAAAAAGGGGAAAAGCACCAGAATGGCTCGGTTTGATCACCAAACCTCTGCTTTGACTTCTTTCTTTTTTATTTTTCATTCCTTCATTCACTGCTGGTTGTTTGCTTTTTTTTTTTTTTTGTTGTTGTCATTTGTTTGCTTTAATTTTCCAGAGACGGGAAAAAAACAATTGACTTTTTTGTAAGCATTCTTGAGGTAAGAGTTATGCTCAGCACCTGGGGCAGGCAACAAAGCTTTCAAAAGCATTTGAGAAATGAAGTGTGAGTCCAAACACCGTCACCCAATGTCAAAAACTAACAACAAAACAAAACAAACAAAAAAAATTGAGATGAATATTCCAGGTTTCCATGCTAGCTAAACCTCCCACCCTCTTTCCTTTTCCCCAAAATCACAAACAGAATTAAAAGGAAATAAAAGCGACGTGGCACATTCCCTCCTGCACCAGCCAAATGAAAAAAGACAGGTGTTGTGCATTAAAAAGGGTACTTCAAAAGCTTTCCATGCTTGCTGCCTGCCTCAAGTGCATTTTAATATACGTCTGATCATTTACATTTATATAGGAAAGTCATATTTGTTACACTTTATACAGGATCGCTTCATTTTTGTCCTTTTTTAACCTTTTCACTTTTTTTTGTTTTTTGGATAAAGAGTTGGTTATAACAATCTACAGTAAGGCTGCACAGGAAGAATTCTGTGTATTTTTTTTTTCTTTAAGAACCAAAGTATATAAAATGAGGTTTGATTCTAGCACCTTTTACAGTATTATTGGTGTTGTTCCCTTTAGTAGAAAATACCTTCACTCAACATCTGTTCTATCATCTAGCTATAGTTTCAGCAATACTTAAGGTAACGATAAGGTGACGATTGACCCAACCCAGCAGTCCCTTGACAAAAAGAAGTCCCCCCACCAAGGTCAGGCAGAACTACTCGCGTGAGCAAAGCAAACCGCCTTCGCCAGCTTCCCTCCTCCCCGCCAGCGAGGGCTGCGGCGCTCGGCTCGCTCAGAGCAGCGCGGGAAACCGAGCATCCGAAGAGAAAAAAAAAAAAAATACACCAAGTTGCTGTCTCGCTGGGAAAGCTGAGATGGAGAGGCTCGCCAGCCGATGGTTTCGCTAGCGGGGGAATAACGTTGCTTGCAGGTTGCATCGCCTCGATGCAAAAAAAAGGCAAGGATGCTGCCCCGGGATGCCGCCCCGGGAGTAAACATCCTCCTTTCGCGGCAAGGGGAGACCTCCCCATGCCGCGGCGGGAGGAAGATGTCGCCTTGCGGCATATGCTGGCGATGGGGAGAGCTATTTGGAGAAATTGCTACAGTGCGAAACAGCAGCTTTCGCGGGAACGTTAGGTTATGGAAAATAGTTGGGAACTGGGAGGAGAAAGGCAGGAGGAGAGAAGGGAGCCGGATAACGAATGCGGGAAAGAGAAGCTCCTTGCCAAGGTTGTAATGCTTTACAGGATGTTGAGCTGTTGGTTTCACTCGAGCAGTGTATAATCCTGCAGAGGAATGGTCCATTCCCCATACAGCGGCATCAGAACCTCAATTATATATATATAATTATAACTATAGCAATATATCTATCTATCTATATTTATATACGTATACATTAAAGTCTGTTACTGCACTGGCACGTAATACAGAGGAAAAGTACTAGCGTTGCTGTTTGATGCAAGTGGTTGCCTTGACTGAAGTCCTGTGAAGGGTAAGCACCACAAGAAAAGGCACCACAAGGTTTTGAGAATCAAAATGTTGCTGCCTTAACACAGCCGTGGCCAACAAACATAAAGGGCTTTTTGGAGTTAATGAGGGCAGGTGGGGCCAAGCCAAATTCTGGCCTTGTTGACGGCAGAAAAACCAGGGCATTCCCAGAAAAAATAGTGGGGTGGCTGGTGCCTTGGTGAAATCGAGACCAGAATTTGGTCTTTTAAAGGGCACGTTGATTTTGTGAGCTCTTGTCTAGCACTTTGGACACTTTTTAACAGCCTTCCTAAATTAAAATGACTACATCTTGTCACATTCAATGTGCTTGCACCGGTGTAAGGAAAGCAGAATTGAACTTTGAACGCTCAAAGCATAATCTAACATAAAGAGGGCACAGCCTCACGTGGACTGTCTCCTGGGATGTGCTGGATGCCTTCAGCTTCCGATAAACCAGGGGAAGTGGAAGGCGCTCAGCGAGTCTGATCTCATCCCTCTGTGGAGCCCTGCCCTGAATATCTCAATCTGTCACTCCCCGGGAGCCCAGAAAAGAAATTGTCCTGGACACAGACAACAATTTTCATGGATTTACAGAAGTCCTGACGGACTGAGATGGAGATCAAAATCTGCACATCTGGTTTTCTGAGGTCTTAGCTCGTGCTTCTCATTCACTCCTTACTCGGTCAAAACCTCCATCGCACTAAATATTTGGGTTTGCTCTTGCTCTGTTTCTTTTGCTCATAAATTCACACTCAAGCACACACATGCATGCACACCTTGCCTTCCAAGACACAGAAATTAGAGGAAGAGCTGGGGAACAAGACAGAGTAGATACTTAGAGCCCTCCTGTGAAACGAGAAGTCGCTACGGGCGCTGTCTATGAACAACGGGCTTCCCATGCGTAAGGTAATTGCTTGGTGATCAAAAAAGAAAAAGAAGAGACTCGCAGGCACTCTATGCCAAGTTAATAGCACCAGTTTTGCATCGTGTCGACACCTGTCAGCCCATCCCATCTAAACCACCCTCGCTTTTCAGACGGCTGCTGACAAGCAGCCTGTCCCTGCTCTCGGCGGCATTGCACCAAATCAAGGGCAACGCCACCGAGATCGGCAGAAACGTGCTCGCTGGACGCAAGAGGAGGGTCAGGTCTGCCCTCTGCCACTTCTCTCGGCCAGCTCAGAGCAGGGGTTGTTGGCAGTCCTTGTATCTTCGTCTTGCAGCTTGCGTGCAGAAGCTGGAAATGGTGTTGAAATGCCACGGTGGGGGAGAAAAGGAGTTGCCTGTGGCAGGACTTGAATTAGTTTTCCTTGTTCATTCAGATCTACTTTTGGGGGTTTAATTTTGATCCCAGTCTCTCTAGACCCCCAGAAAGGATGGCTCAGATGCAGAAGTGACCTAGGAAGGAGCCAACCTCTCCCAGTCTAACTGGCAGATCCTTGATCCTAACTTGGATGGACAGGCATCTTCACCTGCAAGCCACGCTGGGTCAGAACGGCGCTGGAAGGACAACTTCAGATGAATGACCTGGGTCCAGAATGGGCTGAGTTTGGTTAATAAGGCAAGATTCAAGGTGTGGGCATGACTAAGTTTCAAGCTTAGTTAACAAAAAATGTACTTCTTGCTAGGAAAGCTTAGACCGTTATTTCTGTCTGATGTGCCTGATCAAGAGGGCCTGGGGTGAGCAAACCCCTTCTTTGGAAGATTTCTAACCAGACAGGATTTAGGGTGGGAGAACAAGACACAGGGATGCCTGTGGTGTGAGCTCTTGGGAATGTACCTGATGACCCACGTGCTCTTTCCATCTCTGCTTTCTCCAATTCCATGACCCAACGGGACTGTGCTAAATCCTTGGCTTCTCAGTTGACTTCCCCGAATGCTTTCCAAAGGGAGAGTGGACCATTTCAGGGAGAAATGCGCTCCCCAAAAGCTTAGCACGGTATCTTGTGTGGGTTGTGCTAGTCCTCCTTGAGAAACTCAAATTCAGATCAGCCTGCCTCGCTGTCTCTGCTGGGCTGCGTGGAGACGGGGGAAAGGTGACATGATGCATTGCTTTGACCTGCTCTGCTCAACACCACTGCAGTCCTGCAGCGCTTTTGATGTTAAGGTCTTGAAGCACTTCACCAACATGGACTAAATAATCCTCACATCATCCCTGTGAGGTAGGCTTTACACCTCCCATTTTACAGAGGGGGAAACTGAGGCACAGAGCAGTTACATGACTTGCCCAAGGTCACACAACCAACCACAGTGAAACTGAAGGCTGTTTTAGGGCAGGTCTATGTCTCTCTGTGCTTTGGTAAAGTGCTTAGCACAAGCGGAACCTAAGCCTGGCTGCAGTCCCAGTGTCCCTACTGCAAGGCAAATGGGCAATATTCAGTAGATACAGTTCATTGCATTCAAAAACATTAGAAAAACCCAGGTGTCCTGCCTCAACAGCTTCTTTTTACCATTTTGTAGTGATTGGGGAATTTGTTCTCCTTGAATAAGGTTTATCTGAGAAATCAAGTGCAAGAGTATTTTCCAGGTTTTGAATGGTAACAAAGAGTTCCAGCAGTGATTTCAATGTTTATGGGAAAAGTGGCACTTCTGAAATATAAGTATTTAAATTGTGCTATTCTCTATGGCTGTGCCAATTTTCCAGTACTATCAAAACTCACTAATCAAAAATGCTCCTAGGATGAAAGTTAATTTGAGAAGATACCGTGAACTTTCAGAACTCCTTTCAATCGGAAGGTGCTCAAGAGTTTTGCAAGACATACGTAACTAGTCTGTCCTCCCAGCACTTTCACAGGGTAGGCAAGGATCTTTAAACACATGTTGCCACACCTGGGGCAAGTATGGTAGGGCTGGAGGTGGGATCGGTGATGGAAGCCAGGCAACAGCCTGACCATTCCCATATCACATGCCCTGGAGTACAGGCCAATGGTATTAGGGAACATATTACATCTGCCAGCAGAGACAACCCTAAAATCCTTTTGGCTCTCCCGACCAACAGCCTACGGCAGAGATGAAGAGAGAACGTGTATCTTCAGGCACCATGATTTTGCCTTCCGTATACAGCAGTGTATCCAAAAATATACACACCAAAGGGATGATATTTCTTTGCAATCAAAAAGTCATTCAAAGCCACCAAAATATATAGCCTTTCTGTGAAAATCCTGTTTTTAGGGGAAACAGCCCCATGATGGGGTATGCTATGTCAGGTTCCTGAGCACATCACCATAAGTAATAGGGAACACACAAGGAGACCACACAAGGGTGTCACCCCAGCTATTACCTCATACTGGTTTTATACTGGGTAATCACATTGGCTTTAGTGGAATGGTCTGAACTTGGCCCGATGACATGAATGGAAGTCACCAGACCTAGTTGTGAAATAGTCCCTCCCTGAGTAATTTAAACTCTTTTGAAACTATTTCCCATTCCTCATTGGAACAAAAGGCTGGAATGGTAAAACAGTTTGCAGTGGAAACATTAGCCAAAATCATTGGTTTTTTTTTCTGATCGGAAAATGTTTTCCACCAAAAAAAAAAGTTTTAGATCCATTTTGGGAGGGGGCATGTTTTGAAGGTAATGGCAAACTTTGATGTTCAATGTAAAATCTGTTCCCTCTCACTCTTCCTACATAAAGAAGATGGGGGCCAAGGGATTTGGCCGTGATACCTATTTAGACACTTTTTTGGAAAACACGCATCACAGCTCTTCTCCAAATGACTGCAATTACATCCAATTTAAGGCTTGTTTAATTGCTCGAGTAGTAGTAGGAAGTCTATGGATAAGTGCGAACCAGTCCACTTCCCCTACTACTTACCCATCGTAAATTTGTTGACTGATACCCAGGCTTCAGTAATTGTTGAAAAAAACAGGTTATATGGGAATGGTGTGAAACTGTAGTAGTTTGAGGGGGTCGCCTGGGGACCACTTGGTGTATAGTTTCTCTTGCAGCAGTGTCAGCTCAGAGCAAGTCCGTTGAAGTCAAGAGGCTTCAACTTCAGGCTACTGAAATTTCCATGGGTGCGTGTCCCTGTGTGTACTCGTACGCCCTCAGAAACTGAAATAAAATCCTAAAGTGAACAGATTGCAGGTGTAATCATCTGGCATTTGTCCTGGATTTTCGCTGCTTGGGAAAGAATAGTATTTGCTTCTAAGGTGGAGGAAAAGGGAGGAAAGATGGGGGTGGCATGCAGGTGGTGTTCAGCTGGTCTGAGGGAAGGAGGCTCTGGCACTGGCAGTGTGTTTTATTGGTAAATATGGCTAGAAAGGAAAATATGAGCTGCTTGTCCTTGTGACTGATGAACAGGAATGACATCCAGAGAGAAAACAATAATCATTCCCTTTGAGTGGCACTTGAATTCTAAGGGCTTGAAACCAGATTTGGGGGGTTTCATAGAATAGTTTGGATTAGAAGGGACCTTTAAAGGTCATCTAGTCCAACCCCCCTGCCGTAGGCAGGGACATCTTCAACTAGATCAGGTTGCTGATAAAAATCCCTAAAAAGGTGGCCCCAGTTTGCTGCGTGTGTTAACATTGCAATGGTGATACTGGTGGAAGGGGAAACCACCTCTTCTTCGGCTAAAGTCAGAGACTACAAAGCCCCCGCGTAGAAGGGTTATGTTATGCTCAGATGGCTCCGCTTGGAAAGAGTCTCCTGATTTTGTCCAAGTTTTGCCTGGGTTTTGACAAAATCTACAAGCTCAAGCAGGAAATCTATTATCACAGGTTAAGAAAAAAACCAATAGGGCCCGGTTTGGGCTCCCCTGGCACCAGAAGAAATGACTATTTTTAGCATAGGAAGTGTAAGTGGGCACTGGGACATCAACGGAGCTTTACTGATTTATACTGACACTGCATTTGGCCCTCATTTTTGGTCTGATTTTAGCTTCCAAATTTCTTAAGAAGTGGAAGATCAAGTGGTACAGCATTTTTTCAGAAGGACCTTAAGCTTCTGATGGTCTTTTGCCCCTGTTTTTACTTAAAAAAATAAACCCATACAAGGAATATTTATTTCAACCCTGCTTGCAAATCCCAAATCGCTAGCACCTCGCACCAGAAACTACCTTCCTCATCTCAAAAAGCCCTTTGGAGTTCACAATGTGTTCATATATATTAAAACATATATACTGTTGCAGTAACATGGCATGTATGCTTTTCTATATTTCCACAGGACTGTGTATATAGACACAGACATACATGTTAATTAGTCCCTTTAATCCTGAAAATTCATAGCCACCCACTTCACATCAGGCCTCATAGATAGCAGGAGGAGTTCTCTCTCTCCTCCCACCTTTTTTACCTTTGCAGTTAAAGTAGTCACTGCTGATGAAGTGGGTCAAAGCAAAACAACCGGGTGCAAGCACAGCTAGCTGTATTTACTGTTGAACAGTACATTTTCAGGAAAATCAAAGGGTGATTTATTGATAAGGTGAACCTTTTGTCTTTTTTTTTTTTTTTAAATATATATATATAGAGATATAAAATGCCCTCAATACCTTATAGGCTATATCCTATTTACTTCCATGAGGTGGGCGACAACTAGCTTTGAAAGCAGTCCGCATTTACATCTTTTTTTTGCTCTTCTAGATACACACGATACTTTAATTGCTTTCAAAACCACACTTGCCCTCTTTCACCCCTCTCAGTCCATCCCTGTTCAAGACACAGATGTGTGGTGCTTCTAAGGACAAAGAGGGAAAATCTATATGTTGGCCAGCATTTGGTTGGGTCGAACAAAGCAGTTAGCATAGCACCGAAAGAGTTACATTGCTGTTTTTTTCCCAGCTTCAATCTTTTTGGAACAGAAGCAGTAAAAAGAACCCAGAAGCACTGAGCTGAGTGCTTAAAACAGGGCAAATAAACGGCTGGGGAGAAGAACAGGGAAGGAGCAGACCCAAAGCCGATGCAGATGAGCAGTGGCCCACCTGCAAGAGTAGGGCTTCTGAATTTGCTCTGCCCCAGCGGGAAGATACGCAGCTGCCTGGTTAGTCGTGTGGAAGAGCCTGGCCCACGTAGCCAGAAGATTTTGGAACTACCTCCCCATGGTGGAAACAGAAAAGGGACAGGGAAGGTACGTGGCAGCCCAAGACAGAGCTGGAGGAGGAGGGTTTCCTAGCTTCGTTCTTGCTTCATGCAAGGCAAGTCTTGGGTTAGAGAAGACAACGGCCACCTGAAACGCTAGCCGGTTATCCAGGACAGGCCAGAGATTTCACAGTCCTTACTCAGGAGAGAAAACGAGACCCAACAACAAAACCCAGGAGTTTTGCCTGAGTAAGGAGTGCATGAGTAGACTTCAAAAAGCTTTTCAAAAAGGGAGCAGGGAGTCTTGCCTCGCATTGCATTTCCAAAAGAGACATTATATAATGGTCAGAACACTTAGACAATAAAAACACTCGGCTCAAAACCAGAAAAAAAAAAAAAAACAGGCTTTCTGTCACGTGCTTTTTTTCCCTTCCAAATTATCTGACCAGTGGCGATATTTGGAGCAATGAACAGGATCCCTTCCCTCATTCTAAAGAAAGTTATCCTGGGTTTCACCCGAGTGTCTTGGGGTTCAACCAGGGATGAATCCACCTTGATGGACACAAAATCGACAGTCAAAACTCCCGCTGATGGCAAGGGAAGCTTTGCCTGCGGGAGGACGGTGAAGGCAGGCCTGGTCTAGTCTCTCTGGATGTGGCACAGATTTCTCCAGGAAAGCGGGTACTTCGAGAAGAGTCGCGCGTGAGCAGCGTTGAGTCTAGTTTATCCTTTCACAACCCACATTCGCCCTTCACGTAAGGAAACAGTTCAAAAAAAAAGCTACTGTACAACCAAGTAAACTGCAATTATTGTGCTGTCTTAGGCAGTCAAGAAACTTAAAAGGCAGAAACAAAAAGAAAAAAGATTTTTCACATATTTATCAGTTGAGACTCTAGTTTTCCCATGCCTACAAGAGTCCTCACAAACAGTATACCAGCCTCCCAAATAAGGTCCAGGCTATTCCAAAACAGCGTGAGCAAATTTTTCACTGTATTCAGATGGAAGCTGATGACTGAAAGATTAGTGCACATTAACCGTGGCTGATGAGAACAACTTTTAAAGAAATTCAAGTATTCATCAGTAATCATCTGTTCCGTTCAGAAATACTTTTGTGATTGTTAGTTTCAAGTTTCCAGAAACAGAAAAGAAAAGGGAAAGGTCACCTGTTGTGTAAGAAAATAATATTGCAAACAGTGCTATTACATTTGACCAGGAAAGCAAGGCTATTCGGTTGGCGCACAACAATTTTCTCCATTCCTTGCTTTCGGGGAGAGAAAAGACTTAAGATCACTTTCTCGACACATGCACGCACCAGCAGGTTTTCCTTCTGCGTGTTGTAACAAACCCCTTTACTGCTCATTCCCGATAACAGCACAAACCCAGCAAGAATGAAATTTTTACGGCGCACTTCCAGCACCTCTCACACGCATTTACTTAAGCCTCACAACACCCCTGTGAGGTAGGTAAATATTATTATACCCATGTACAGATGGGTAAACTGTAGGCACAGAAAGGTTAAATCACTTGCCCAAGGTTACACGGCAACTTCGTGGCAGAGCTAGGGTCGAAACCCAGGAGTACTGTCACCCAGAAATCTGCAATGAGTTTTAGACCGTGGCCACTTTCTACGCTCACTGTAAAAGACCATCTGACAAAGACAGCATTGCACAAATCCAAATAACTCCGCGTATTACAAAGTGCCTGATTTTCAAACAGTTGCCTTGCTGCATGTGTCCCAAAGGGTGGGGGAGAAGTAAACTTTATGCTCGCAAATAATTTTTGTCTGTTTGCAAAGCTTTGGTTTGTGGTGGGTTTTGCTTTGCTTTGTGTTTTAGTTTTTTTAATATACAACAGGAAATGATAGTTCACATTATTTTATCAACAACATCACTTTCCAATTGGGTTGTGTGTACGTCTGAATATACATTAAGGTCCAGATGGTTTATGCAGATTTATTTTAATTGTCACCAATTGCCTCCCTCCTCATGAGTGAAGAGCCAATGGAACATATGCAGCTATCTGTCATCTCATTTTTCATTTTTCTCATTATGCTACCGTCTGAACTTCAAGTAAGGAACAAGGGTTGAACACAGGCAACATCTAGCACAGCAGGAAGGCTCCTACCTTTCTTCACATCACACCTTAACAGAAAAGAGTCACCACACTGTTATTCCCAAGTTCAAACACAACAGAACAATGAAGCGATTCTGAATGTGCTCATGGAGAAGTAAGTGGATTGTAACAATCTCTAGCGGTACCCAAAGGTCTGGAAATGCGTTCTGCACACAGTGAAAGGTTTGCCCACGTCTATTTGGGATAGCCTCAAATCTTCTCGTTCAAACCAGGCTGAGATTCTCTGCACCAGAATACACCTGAGCTCCAAGGAAAAATAAAAACAGCAATCATAACCCTGGGAAACTACAATCCCCAAAGCCCCAGGGCTTTAGACAACTGCCAAAATAACAACATGCAAGCTTCAGCAAGCAAAGGGTACGCAACGGAGTTCACATCATCCCTACCATCTAACATCAACTACTCAGCTTCTATGGGGATTGGCATAGACCAATGTTGTGGTTATTTGGGTTTTTGTTTTCTGGGGGTTTTTGCATGACCACATTCGATCTGAACAGAATCCAGAGAACAGCTAACCCAGTAAAAGAAGAAAATATCCTAGAAAAGCCTGTCTCCACAATTTTCCGCTGACTCCGGCAGCTTCCAAATTGCCTCTTGCCCAAGCTGCCCAGCAAGCAGGCACTAAAAGGTTTTGCAAATGCACAGTAGTAAGTTTTCCTTTTCAAAGCACCTCTGAGCTTCAATGAAATCATGCTGGACGAACCTCAGACCACATTTTCTTCAGGAGGTTTAGTCATGCAGCAGGTATGTGGGTGACAGGCGTGTCATGCATTTCTGTGTAGGGACGAGGAGTAGGGATAAATTGTGAAGTGAATCTTGTGTGGACAAAAATATATTGGAAGAGCACAGGATGATGGCTCTCTGCAAGTCAATAGCAACGCTCCCCTCACGAGCAGCATCAGCCAGGTTTTAGCAGACCACTGACTAAAGCTTGAAATTAAATTTGTCCTGTTTCATCTAGTCAGCTTTAAATAAAAATACATGCAAATGACTACTGACTTTTGGCAGGTGCAGAGAAGGACAGGATGAAGCAGACAATTCGCTCCAATCCAAAATACTGAAAATATATATATTTACACTTGAAATCGGTGGCTCGCTTGCACTGTCCACTGATAATTATACAACATTGGCTCCTCTTCTGCAGTTTGGGTTGGATATGCTGCAGATGAAAAATGCCTTGTGTGGGTGGCAAAGCCTGACAAGGGCATGGGCAGGGACCTTGTAATTCCTGTATTTCCATTGTTGATTTGGTCTGGTCTGAATCATTCCTGTCTCCAAATTAGCTGCCTACAGCTGTATAATGCTATCACACTAAGCACGCCAGCCATCTGACATGGATGGGGGGATGGATGGATGGGTTGACATCAGCACGATAAAAGTGACGCTGTTTGCAAAATAACCTCAGCAAAAAGAACAAAGTGAACTGAAAAATACCTTGTTCCATTGAATCAGGAAGAAAATAGAAAAATAGCCAGATCGGAGCTGATGTCCACCAAGTCCTGGATCCTGGTCTGTGGCACACAGTTACATCTTTATTAGTAAATTAAGCACTGCCAGGATCCATGAAGCCAACGGACAAGTGTTGGCCACATCCACGCACATTTCACCCCGATACAGAGTGGCTGCATCCAAACTGCCCATTGGGGATGGTCTCTCGCCAGTGTCAATGCCTGTGCGACCTGTGCCCGAGCCCAGGGCTCATTGGAGTGGGTCTAAACCATGCCAAGGAAGGTTTGAACAATATAACAGTGGGGATGGTGAGCCCTCGTGCCCTGGCATAGCATAGTTGGCTGGTTTAGATGATCCCAGGGTGAATCCAGCAGCACAATCGTGCCAGAGAAGTTGCCCACTGATCTTGTGATGTGAATAAATATGGACTCAACCTTCTCCAGTTCGAAAAACCCCTCATGCAGTATCTTCTGGCAAGAAGGTGGGACATGGTATAACTAAGCTACCAGTGAGAAGCTGAGGAGTTAAAAACCAAGTGAAACTAAAACAAGTCACTGACCATCCTGCCAAAGTTCACATCAAAAATCAAAGAGACCCTGGGCAAAAAAAAACAGGGGGTGAGGACTAGATTCAGCATTGGGATTAGTACCAATAAAGAGCTGGGGGTAATTTTCCTCCCCGAGCTTTTGGCTTGGCAAAAGGCGCTGTTTGGCAACAAGATCACAGATAATCCCAAGACGAAATGGTCACCACACCAAACTGTCCCCCATGAACTCATTGGGTGTAGTGGTAGAGCACGTGCTTTACGTTAAGGCTGTAATGAAGTCCTTCAAAGAGAAATAGTTCTTCAGGGTTGACACAGGCTCTCACTGGAAATCTATTGCTAACTCAAGATGCCAGTGAGTATCATTCAAAGAATGGACTAATAGCGGAGGCAGAAAGTTTATGCAACTAAGCGTAGTGAAACAGTCTTAACACGCAGTGGAGGCACCTGCCTTCATTGTTATCCATACTATGAGCCACGAAGAAAGAGGACTTTGGAACAGGGGTGTGTCAAGCCCTTAGTCAAGCTGGTTTGGCTGTGAGAAATTAGCACTGCATTGAGAGGTAAGGTCACTTCTAGAGTGTTTTGCCCCTCCGCTCCCGTAACGGGATGGAGAGGACAGCTGTTGGTGTGGTGGTCTGGAGCAAGGGTCCTGTTCCTGAGGGAAGGCAGGCTGCAGATGCTCTTGAGAGGCAACACTGAAGGGTCTCCTCCTTGACTCCTGATGAGCGTGCCTCGGCTCGTTGACTCATTTCACTATCCTGGTGCAAAGCGGCAGGGTCCGGCTGTTCAGTGGGGCCAGGGAGCGGATCACATCTCCAAACCAGACCTCAAGGTTGACAAATTCAGGGAGGGGGACCTTCTCATGGTGCTTTTGAAAATGAGGATGCTATCTCGTGGAGGTAAGGTCCCCAAGGAACAGCAGGGTTGTTTGTCATCCATTCCTTTCTCATGCTTATGCCAATGAAATGCAGATGTGTAGAGGAGACCTCTTCATGGAAGGACCAAGGAGAGTCTTTACACAGGGCATGACTCTCAGGGAACTGCATCAGAGTAAGTCTACATTAGTATTAAAGGTAAGTCAAAAGAAAGTCGTGGGAGGAGAAATGCAGGCCTGTTGCTGGAGGATGGGCACCTCTGTGTTTTTATGACTCAGTAGCTGGGGACACCAAGTTCACTTCACAAATTACCTCTTTTTATGGAGACAGCATACTGATTAGGGAAGAAAGAGGGTGAAATGTTAGTAGGACACTTGAGAAGGGACTGGTTATGGGACACAGACAAAGGAGAAGGGAAATGAAAGCTTTTCACAAATATATGTAAAGTGTATATATATATGTATTTATGTGCACAGTAAACAAGGGACTGGGAATTCAGATAAGGGATGACAAGACAAAATCCCTCCCTTTGCATGAAAATGTGACCATCATATTGATTGTAATCAGAGCCCAGAAACATTTGCCTGAAATGGAGTTTGACTGGGAATTACAGTACCAGTGACAATTTGGCTTCTTATAAACTTTGCCGTGTGTCAATAGTTTGGCATGAGTGAGTCCTGCCCTCCTTGAAAGGGACAGACACCAGTTAAAAGTTTTCTTTACAAAACAAAATGAAACAACTGAAGAAACCCCAACATTTTCTCAGAACACTGCAAAGGATCACTGATTGAAAAAAATGTTTCTCTTCAGGTATATTCAGGCGAAGAAAGCATTCAGCTTCTTTAAACTGTTATATAAAATTGGTACTAGTTTCTTTAAATACTAATATAATTAAAAAAACCAACTGATTCCTCAAATAAAAAAAAAATCATAATCATAATTAAAAAATATCCCCCCCCATGCTGATCTTCTCTTCAGAATAGGTCAGCATGGGAGTTTTGCACCCTAGACAGTTACAGTATCTCTGGAATAAAAAATTGCAAGTACACACAGAAAATACTACAGCATTCACTTAAAAATATCTCATTTTGTTATTGTTGTTTTTCCCCTCCCAAGTAGAGGGATGGTGGGATTGAAACGATGCCCTGAAACGGGAATATTCCTTTAAAGGAGCAATACTCTCGAAACGGAAAAGGGTGTTGGATGGACACAAACCCGTGATTTAACTCGAAACAAGAGATTCCAGCACAGAAACAGAATTCGAGAGATGTGAATGTTCAGACACCGAGCGGGTTATTTGGAAATGTCAAGACAACCACACAGCCCTCGGCAGGTGACCGTCTAGGCTTTGCCATCATCGGAGGTGGCAGCATCTCCTTGCGGTGAGAAGGCTAAGCTAAACCACGATGCTCTCGCTACGCTCTTGAATTTCCTCTGGTGTTGTTTCTCGCCATGTACTTACAGTAGAGGGTGACACGAGACAGTTTTTATCAGCAGTTCCCCACATGTACCGAGTTGAAGAATTCTCAGCTAAATCACAACAACAACATCAACAAAAATACAAAGCACCAAATCATCTCAAGACGTGAGTCAGTTTACAGGTTATTACCGTTTGAAGAAGTTTGTTGGTTGTTTTGTTGTTGTTTGGTTTTTTTTTTTTTTAAATCCCGATTTTCATGTTTTGTTTTCCTTAAAAACAAAACAAAACAAAAATCAAAACCCAAAAACCCCGAAATGGAACGAAGGATGCTTTACAATCACTTTAAGGCTCGCACTGAATGAGACATGACAGGTCTTACACGAGATTACAAATAATACATGTATGCCTTTCACAGCCTTAAAATGATACAGTAGGTCAAATTATTTTGCCAGTCACTGATCAAGTATTGTGCCTTTAAATTGACTCGCTTTTTGCTACTATGCTGAGTTTTATTATTACTGAAATAGTTATTAGATATGTGTTAATGTACTTTAGTATAATGTTTTTGGTACATAATTTCAACGTTTGCAGATTTCTTATTTTCCAGAAATCAAGGTGGCAGGCCTTATTCTGGGCTCAGACGGTTGTTATTTACTCCACTGAAGTCAGTGGCGCTTTAGCGTGTGCAATTGTTCGAAACAAGATCAGATACTGTATTACCATATTAATCTGGTGCAAACCGACCATAACGCATGGCCCATTTACACGAGGAAAACAGTTACATGGTGGGATCGCGTTTATAACATGACTGGGTCAAGGCTCGCAGGCTTGGCCAAATAGTGTTATAAATGCATTGCCAAATTGAGTTACAGACCTGATTTTGTCTTTCAACTGTTGGAAAAATCAAACTCCATTGGGGGTGTCTTGGCTTTGCTTTCTTATCTTTAGACATTTGGGTTTTGTCTGCTAAATCCAATAAGAGCAACGAGATTTTTTGTCATACATTTCTCTCTTTTTGTTGTTGTTGTTCATTTTTTTCTTTTCTTTTCTTTTCTTTTTTTTTTTTTTTTAATTTTAAGGTTTGTATTTCAGTTGGTTGTTTTTTTCCTGGCATATAATCATCAAAGAGTTTTGCATGAGAAAGGTGACAGTACTTAATGAAACTCAGCACCTAAGGGCATAAGGCAGTTGTAGGTTTGTTTGTTTGTTTTTTTATTTTTCAATCAGCACCAATCCCATAAATAATGTTCTACACTTGGTGTACGGTATAAAACTGATGTGGAGATGCCTCCTTCTCCACCTGTGAATCCTAGGTGTGGAAGTTGAAATACTGTTTCTTGTGTGTAAAAAACAAAAGAAAAGTTTTTCTTTTTGTTTTTACTTACAAAACATAGAGAATATCTTTTTTTTTTTTTATACATACAGCAACCAGAAAGAAAGCTTATCTGAAGGTTTGTGTTTGTTTCATGATCTGTGTTTACCGTAAACAAAAATAAGGTCCCCTCTTTTACTTTTGCTTTAAGGAGCTTTTAAAGTGAAGATTCATATTGTAGCAACTCATATAAGAGAGGTCCATCTCTATACCTAATACCTACAGCTGTGGGGGTGACATACTGGAGGATGTTGATAGTTCTTCTTAACCTCCTGTCTACAAAATGAGCATCCCATGCAGGATATCTTTTTCTTGGGATGTCAATCTTAATGAGAGGCCCCTCTGGGGGGTAGGGTCGCCCAGATGGAGTAGATGGTACCATTGCTCTCACCTGGAAAACGGGCAAGCAAGTGTCAGCTGTGAGTTCCTCCTGTTGCTCCGTGACCGCTCTGGTGGGCGTAGCCTGGGCCCCCCGGTACCCAGGGGTTTGGGGTGCCATGGGCTCAACATCGGGGGGCAAAGGAATGCCCCAGAGCAGCTCGGCGCAACAGGAGCTGACAAGGATCTTAACTCTTGGCCCCATGGGATGCAGCACACCATAATATAACAGCATCAAAGCTATCCCAGCAGCAAAGCTAAGAAAGACACAACACAGTGCTGGCACGGCATATGAGTCAGTAGTGTCAGGATCTCTGTAAAAATACCAAAGGAGCGTCAAGGTAGCGTTCTCCGTCAGGACTACCGTGTAATACGCAAACATTCTGTATCGAGTCCGCCCTTCCTTGACATTAAACCAGCAGAAAATGTACACAATCCCTACCACCATGTTGAAGAGGATCTCCTCCCACTTAGACATGCAGAAATCTGTCCCACCATGGATGATCCAGAAAGCCATGGCACACCAATGGACCACTACAAAGATCCCAAAGTAGAGCTGGAAGATGGAAGCAAAGAGAGCAAAAGAAAGAACTCGGGATGAGATGGTGAAGAGGCGCCAGAAGACATGGATGAGGGCCCCTCTGTAGCTCATACTCTTCTTGTCGTCCCTAGAGTCCCGAAGAAGCTTGTGATAGGAGGCTAGCACCCAAGCCAGGGACATCAGGGAGGCCACAGAGGACACACCTGCCGGAAGACACACAGATCCACTGAGTTAGACAGGAGGTTTGGTTGAAAACATCATCTGCTCACTAAATTATTGCATCTGGGGCAGGCTCAGTAGCCCAGAGGTTCAATTCACGTCAGGTTGTCCTTACAGTCTGGAGGAGAGAAATACAGAAATATCAGCGTGGGATGTATTCAGGAGTTCTCCGACACAGCACATTATGGTTATATTCCTGAGCTTTTGGCTCTGCCACCCCACCTCAGCTCTGCTCTTCTTACAAGGCACAACCTCTGTCCTCATCCTGATTAGATCCACATTTGAGAATTTGAAACCCAGATCCCATCTAAATGCTGCAGCCCAAGTATGAAGGTTACTTTCTGTAGAAAAGGGTCTATCTTGGAGTGCACCATCGCAAGAGCGGGACATCTATATTCCTTGTAACTGCATGGATCTGCTTTATTCTAAAATACTTTCATACATGCAACATTCACATTGACTTGTACTTGATTCTGCCTTAATCAGGAGTCCCTGTTTGTATTCACCTTTGGGAAAAACAGGCCATTGGTCAGGTTTTTTGTCACCCTGTGGTCCCATGCAGATAAATATATAAATACAGGGAGCATCAAGGTTCATCAATACCCTCCAAATGGTCCCAAAAAAAAAGAATCTGATCCCTCCAGCAACTCCCCTGCCCTGTTTCCAGGATGGACTGAAGACCTATATTGGAGGTAGCTTATCTCCAGCCTCGTCTCCTGGATAGACCACAGATCCAAGTCACAGTCATGTCTCCAGCCCTGTCTCATTCTGCTCCTGGTGGGACCCCCTGGAGGGACCTCAGATCTGGTCCATCCCCTTGCCTTGTCTGGGGCTGCGGAGGGAGCCGTTACCAGCATGCAGCTCTGCCCAGGGCACTCAGACCCTGTGGTCCATCCCATCAGATGGGAGCCAGCCCTGGGGTCACCCTCATTTTCCAACTCATCCTCCTGCACCCTGGCACGGGGCAGGCACCCCAGGATATGCCAAAGGGGCTTGATCTTATTCCCCATTACAACCAACGCTTAAACTATGTATTTGCTCCAATGGATAAAACAGTGCCCCGTCACACTTCAGGAGCTTTAAAAAATATAGTACACACAATTATCGCAAGGGTAAATCGAACAACTCATTGACCAAAGCATCATAATAAAAATTAATTGACAGATTCTTGGGAAAAGAAAAGGCCACTGGCATCTCATTCCTTTGCTCCCACTGCTGCTCACAGGACAACTGCTCTGCAGGTGAGGGAACAGGTGATGGACTAAGATCCATGATGAGAAGCTAAACAATTTGGTAGCTAGACTTTGACTGGGCCTTTGCCACAGATTTCTCTGGGAGCATCACCTATACAATCTAAAGGAAAAATGCTAATGGTTTCAAGCAAAACAAACAATAACAAATGGCCCTCCATCGCTGATGTGTAACGTACTGGAAAATAGGTCCAGCTCTTTTTTTGCTTTTACTACTTTAAGAAAACCCAAGCAGCAGCTTGCTGCAGCTGCTCAGGGTTAAAAAGCTAAAATGTCTGAAAACCCTAAATTTCTTCTCCTGTTTTCTTCTCACTTTTCCCTCTGCCCACAGGACCTGGCTGCCACAGGAACAGCAGGAAGATCCACTGGCTCTTCAGACCTCACTCTAGAGACTTTATCTTCTTTTTGAGGAGCCTACCCCACAGCGTGGTGGGGTTAGGTTTGTCCCCTTCCAGCCTCATTATGTCTGGAGGAGAGGTGATGGAGAAGGTGTCCAGGAAGGATGGCAGACCTCCATCTCTGAAATTCTCCCAGCCTGTAGGTCCACCAAAACTATGCCTTTCCACCAGCTCTCAAGTCTCTCTCTGAATACCTTGGCTTTGGGTTCACACATGCATTAGCATTTCAGACTGAATTTAAAAAACCAACAAACCACAAACCAGTAAGATCAGTGGCCTTATCAAAGATTTAGGCCACTATCTTTAAGAAAACCACAATTTTGCCCAAATTCTAAGTCCTCAATTGTTGATAAGAAACATTTGCATATAGGACCTCGGGACTCTAATGGATGGAAAATTCTGAAAGTGAATAGCCTCAGCCCCAAACAGATGTGGATTAGATTTATTTTTATGCTACCAGATTGTTACATTTTTGGTAGACATAATTAACAGTTTTGGAAGGCTGAGCAATGCCACACAATTCGTAAGGTAAGTGCTGCTATGTGTATAAGTATTGCTTGTTGCAGTATCTTCTAGTTAATCAGTTTAAAAACTTTCCATGATTAGCAGGAAAAAAAAAAGTCATGTATTGTCTTATTTCAGTGCTGTTATACCAGAAACTTGTACGGCATTAGATGTACCTGTGTACTGAAACTCAAGTAGTGCCAACCCACAAGAGACTGATGTGTCACACTGGCTTAAAAATGTTTCTGTTGGGTTCATTTATTATAGAATAGAGAGAGGAATAAAATACACCAGAAACAAAAACCCAGTATACACATAAAGGCTTTTCCCACTATAAAGTTTTCAGTGCAGAAACCTACACTAATCACAGTTTTTGCTGTAAATTGCACAGAGCTGGCTGAGAGTATGTGCGTTGAGTCACTCATATTGCATGGTACCATGCCTGCTGATAGTCATCTGAACATCTCCTCGAGTCAACAGAGAGAGGCAGACACCCCCAGAAAGTGATTCACCCTGTCCTAAGATCCGTGTGTGGGACAAAGGGGGTTGACTAATGCTCCCAAAGTGTCTGTCTCCATCCCTTGACAGGGGAGTGTGGGGACCTGCGAACACCAGCAGTCAGGCGGGATGAGTCCTACCCTTACAAAACAGTGCGTTGCCTCCTCATTTGCCCTAAAATCTGAAGGGGGGAATGAAGTATCTCTAGACATTTTGACATATTCCTGCTGTTGTTTAAAAATTCAAGACTTTGTGCTGAATGAGAATTTTGGCATCCTAGTGATGAGCAGGATCTAGACCTGGGTGTAAGGGGGGTGAAATCAGTAGGTGGGTGTCAACAGGAACCATGGACTGATATAAAGACTTCTCCAGTACTTCTTACTGTGTTGCCACAGGAATTATTCCCTGGCTGTTTCATACAGACCTAAATGACAAAGCACACCTTGGCTTTTGTCATCTTGACCATGAGTTTCTCATTCCCATCTTTCCCTATTACTTCTGTGGCATCTTCATACAATGTACAATTCTCACAGCCTGTGGGATAAACTGTTCCTTTCTTTTCCACTTCCCCAGGCCTTATTTCTAAGCAACTAGAGAGGTCTCTTCACTTATAACTAGAACAAAATGTCCCGGCAAGTTGGATCACATGGGAAGTATTTTTTTTATTTTGATTTCGACTTTTTGCACATGGTGACTGACGCACCTTCATCTAGCATGAGTGGGTTTCAACGCCCGCCCAAGGTTTGTTTATGAAAGGGTTGGGGTTGGTTTAAAACTGAAGTCACTTCAAAAAACCCACTCCCACTCCTCCCACTCTGTGCTTAGTCTTCGGAGTGGAAAATACCCGCCATGCGCTGCCACATCTCTGTGGGCATTCTCAAGTCAGGAGGACATCAGTCACCATGCGGCTGGAAGCCCTGTGGCTGCATCTGTGGGATCTGTATCCCACCTGCCCGTAACAAGTCAGACTGGCATAGACTGGGGTTATCTTCAAACTCTCTGCAGCAGGCTGTAGAGGCCTTTGAACCCCTCCTATCACCTGCTAGAAGCAATGACTGACTCACAGGCCGTAATCAGCACCATTGAGGTGTCAAGCCCACGTGTCTTGAACAACACATCACCAGAATTAGTCCCCCAGAATTAGTCCCCCAGATCCCTTTGGTAATGTGCCCTGAAGTCCTTATGGTGAGACATCTGCTAATCTACAGGTGAGGAGAGCTTTATAATGTCCTCATCTGACAGAAGAAGCACTAAGATTTGAAGGATTTATCCAAGGTCTCATACAAAATCCATGCTAAAGCAGGGAATAGATCTCTTTCACGTCACAGTGTGCCTTGCATTTCAGACAGGATTCAGCTCCTACTGTAGAGACTCACCTCGGGGTGTCCATGGGTGAGCGATGTCTCTTGCTTTACTCAATGGAGAATTAAGGCTTAGTGCAACCATCACGGATGGGAATCCAGCAACATTTGAGATGCTCTATGATATTCCAGACCTCCATGTGGAGCTGGCAGATATGACAAACTTGCATACAGAAGACAAGAACATTTTTGAGCTGGGAGCTGAAGTGAGTCTCAAACGACACTAGGCAAAAGTCAACCAAATTGTTTCCTGACTCATTACAGCTAGCGGAGCCAGAGCTGTACGAAGGTCGTTGTTTAGACCCTGTGGCTGTATTGCCATCATCTCCTCTGGACACAAGGGAAGCTTGGACACCCCCAATCATGTGGAGACACCTCCATCGAAGACACCTTTGTTTAGGTGTCTGAATTTGGAGCTGAACTCACCCATCATCTTGAACTGCTTTGATGCTGACTTCTTGCCTTAGTAATTCTGTCTTTCTCAGGGCGACCTAACGAACAGTCCTCAGTGGTAAACACACGTGGAACGAAGACTAAGCAACAGTAAATGGTGAAGAGAAATGAGAAAGCAGTGAGAAATGAAGCATCTATATAAAAGGCTAAGCTCTCTGAGAAGAGTGTCGGACCAAGGAATAGAGTCTCTGAGAAGGGGAAAGAAGAGTCATTGCTTGGGATCATGAAAACATGAGTGGACTAGAGTATAATGCAGGTAGCGATCCGATACTGGAGGAGAGGAGCATGAACCACTCTGAGCTCAAGAGAAGGTGCTGGAGCCTTGCTGAAGCTCGCAGGGACAGACTGAATTTCAGCCTGTTTCAGTTTTCATCCTCTAGTTCCTACTGATGGCCCAGAAAAAGAAAAGGCCATCTCAGAAATATAATGAGGATCTTTGAAAAATCCACATCCACAAGAGAGACTCAAAACAATGACTCCCCTTAAATTGCCATTGCTGTTTTTAAAGCCCATATATGTGCAGGAATAAAAACAGCACATGGAAAGCCATCCCAGTCTATCTGGCCTATTCATGCTTTGCAATTACACACGGTTTTACAACTAGTCTAATAAAAGCTGTAGACAACTCATACACACACACACAAAAAGAATATTTAAAATGAACAATACATCCATTTTTCCCTTACTCACAGTGTTGTTCGGCTGAGGAGAGAGGCTTTTCACTAGGGGTGTGTACAGTTTTCATCACGAATATAGCTGCAGGTTATTGGCTGGAAGTAATTGAATGCACTTACTGTAGCATATTCCCTAAGTATTTACTGTGGTGCCTGTCCCTTTAAACCTGAAAATGATGCCTAAACGGTGCTCTATTTCTTTTTTGACATTAATTCTCCTGAAGACTCTACTAAAACAAAATGGGAAGATACCAACATTTCTCACGGGTAAGCTGGACAGCAAATATTCAGTGCGACATGAAACCTTCCATCAACCCCTGCGCAAAGGCAGCGCTTGCTTAATGCCAAGTGCCACGTCTCGGTTCCTCCCCATCACTCGCTGGCTCCTCTGTGCTCTGAACCCTGTTATTGTGTTTTCCCCTTTGGGTGGCACGTTCCTCCCTGAAGCTCAGTATGAATCTAGGAACAGGCTTTCATTTTGATGCACACAGAGTGAAAATGCATTTATATACAAAAGAGATTGAGCCAGATTCTGCTTTTCTAACAACATTGCCTGAAAGTCGCTCCCCCTTACTTTTTAATCTGTTTTTATTTATTTGCACCAGAGTAAAAGGGGTCAGAATCAGATCCCAGGTCTGATTTTCATTTGTTCCTGCTGGATTTTGATGCTTGATCTTTCTTTTTTCTTTCCTTTCAGAAAAGGGAATGACTTTTGTTCTTTCCTTCATTTTCCCTCTTTGTTATTCACTTTGAACATGGAAAAATATGGATCATTACCAGCATATAAATAATAAAGGGCTGCATAGACCATTTTGCCATTCATTTTTCTCATAGGATTTCAGGACACTTCCTTAACCAGTTTCTCCAGTGTGCCACCAGTCCAATATGGCAGATGAGCACTACTCCACCTATAGCGAACATCACTCGTACATCTGATCGAGGTATGGCCTCCTCACATCTATGTGACACCTCTGTACTCTACTCAGAGCTAGAGTGACCAGGGATGAAAAAACAGAGCCTGACACTGGGAAGACATTTTACACTGGTGGCCTGTCCTTTGCTCTTTACTCATGAAAAATGTTTTGGTTTCATTGGGCAAGGGTGAGTTTCAAAACCTTCCTCCAAGGAGCATCACAGCCCCGTTCTCCCCAAGACCTGACTCCCACAGGACACAGCGTCACCAGTCCATAAGAAATAGAAAACCGCTGTTGACTCTTTGGGAAAGGCAGGAAACAAGGGTAAGTAACTCAATTCATGGACCAATCTCCCAGTGGGTCTGGACAACAAGAAGAGGGTCTTGTACCACTGAATCCCACTGGGACTTCCTGACATGAAGCTTGCATTGAGTTTCTATACAGGATAGTCCACGTCCAAGCTCGCACAAGGAGGGCTCTTCCACATTAGATCAGAGGAAGATCCACATTCCCAAACCTTTTACTGTGAGACTGAGAAAGTCCATAGCAAGACAACTTCAGAACAGCTTGCTCACATGGGGAGTTGCCCTCCCACCCCTTGCCAGTTAAAGGCTGGCTCATGTCCTGGAAATGTGAATGCTTCCTAAAACCTTTTCTTTTTGCTAAATTAAGATGTCCTCACTGACCCCAGAAACATTGGATCTCTTTTTAGTTCCCCCGCAGCCTTCGCCTTAGCACTGCCTTGAGGAACTGAGGTTCACAGGTTCACTATGGATTGTGTTTCAAAAGGACTTGCTTTTCCCCCCTTTCATCCTGCTGCCTTTCAGTTCTCCCAAATGCCCCTTTTTCTCTCCTGCTAGAAGAGGTGACTAGCGACATTTGTCTGATCTGCGCTCTCATTATCTCGTCTGCTCTGTCATATCTCCTCCTATTCATCTCCTCTGTGAACTCAGGATCTGCCAAACCAGCTCAGGCCCTGAGGCCATCTAGTCTTGTATCTTCTCCTGAATGCCAGCCAGAGACTGATCCTTGTGCAGGAGGCACAAGCACCCCAGGCCAAGCAGAAACGGGATAATCTGCCCTCTGTTTTGGATTGTCTTTGAATGCCCTCAGCAAAGTGTCAAATCACCTGTTGAAAATGTTGGCTATCACTCACCACGTAAGAATTGGCAAAGCTTCCCCCCCCATTTTAGAACACTCTTAATGAAGATCTTCCTTGCATCATGGGCCTCTGTGTTTATCTCACCCCAGGGGAGTTGTCTGAGACATGGGATGAGTTGTCCTCTGGAAATGCCTCTCTGTCTCTCCGTTGACTCTACCTGGAGTGTGGATGATCAAATTGAAATGACCAAGCAAGGAGAAGTGGGTAAGATGAAAAGTACCCTAGGTAGCAGTGGTTTGGCATCCACCAACTCCCCACAAGAGCTCAGAGGAGAGCCCTGAGTCCTAGCAAGGTGAGAAGAGCAGAAAGGAGGGGTGGGGAAACCTGTTCCTGGCTCCAAGATGAGCAGAATAGCTAGCATCAGCTTCTGCAGAGCAGAAGTTGACAGACCCAACATAACGTGGGCAAATTCAAGAGACGCAACACAATGATTTTATACCACTGAAGGCCCAGCAGGCAAAACAACCCCCCCAACACCCTCCTGATGAGAGAAGGATTCCATGATCAGTCAGAGGACATAGTCAAGTTGCATTTCCCTGAACAGCCAGACAGACTTATCACCTTCCTCAAGAAAGTGGTAGCAGAAAGACAATATCCCCCTTCTACATCAATGAGAAGAAGGCTGATCTCAACAGGTTTGTATGCACATAGTCCTCATAGGCATGTAAGTCCATTATTTGCTTTCCATAATAGTCTTGCCCCTTTCCTGGGATGCTAACTGCAGGTATCTCAGTTTTTACCTATTTATGTAGGCAAAAAAGGTGCTGACATCCACTCCACAGCTGAAACATTTCTGGCAGCACTTAGCTGAAATCTCAGTCCTTGTATACGCACAGATCTTCAAACAAGCTTCATCTCACTTAGCTAACTGAGATCTTTGATCTTGTATAGTGGCTTGTCACCAGATAACAGCTCATAAAAAAACAGTAGAGAGGAGAAGGGCACATGGGAACCCAGGCCTTGAGAGGACCTGGGTCACTGTGGTGACATCTAAACTAGCAAACGAGAAACAGAGCCAGGACTATTCGTTGACCCTGAGCCCAGCTGGCAGAGTCTGCCATGTCCATACTATTAAATTTTCTCAGTAGTTGTATCCAATCTGCCTTTTGGGTATGGTTCCTGGACTATGTGAACTCATTTTCTCATGCCTGGGAAAGCTTTAGGAAAGGGCTAGCTGGCCAAAACTGTACCAGAGGCCGTGTTAACAGAATCACCTGAGTGCCAGTGACTGGGCTGGAGCACCATTTGCATCATAGGCATAGAGATAATCCATGCACAGTCCTCTGCCTATCACAAACATGGTCATGTAATACCCTTCATCACTTTAAAAATAATGTGGAAGACCTGTGGTTCAATTCCTGGAGATGGAACCTCTCATATTATCAGATCTTCCAGGCTAGGCTTTTTGGCAGAGTAAATTAGCCCAGGTGGCTGCTGTGTCCAGACAGCTCTGGGGAGCTCAGGCATGGCAGCTAGGGCTTAGGTAAAGTGTAATACAGGCGTGTAGACAGCTTTATGCCAGCAAAATGTTATTTTGGCAGTATGGGTTAATCCTTCTAGGAATCTGGTCTCAGCTATGCTGTCAAAGTTATGTCTGAGGAAAATGCCAGCATGACTCTATTGCATAGCTAGATGGGCAAAGCCTGCCTTATGGAAGAAAAGCCCTCTTCTGAAGGTCCATCCAGCCACCAGAGCCTCTGATGGGAGTCTAATGGTGGAGTTAAACGAAATTAACTTCAAAATTACACTTTTCAGGGGGAGCAATGCATGGCAGGAATCTGGGGTGAGTTTGGTGAATAGTTTCAGTCCTAAAGAAGCTGGAGGCAATCATGGAGTAGAGGAGAGGGGGGAACCACAAGACTAACCTTGCCTTTGGAGTCCCTTTTGATGTGACATTAATTACTATGACATTATTTATGACATGAAGCTATTTATTTTGAAATGGCTCTTCCATTTTGAAACGGCTCTTCCGTTTTGAAACTTCCCCTAAATGTTAAGAAAATGTAAAGAAAAGAATTCACTGTGCCCCTCTCACCAAAAGCAGATCGTCCCACTCCAGTGGATGCTATTTTGAGGGTGTTAAACTAGAACAGTTCTTTCCTTTGTGATTTTTGGCTAGTAAAGCAGAAATCTCATTAATCTTACTGATGGTGTTTTTGATGTCAGTGTGGGGCTACATTTGATGGTGTTTCCAACTAGAATAACTGCTGTTATTACTTAAATTGGGGTTCACATAGCCTGGTAACCCACACCCCCATCAGTGAGGACTCAGGCTATCTTACACAAGTGCCAATATCTCTCCAGGATCTTCCCACCGTGCTTCGGTGCATCCTTCCCCAGTCCATCCTCCAAAGGGCATGCTGAATCTCACGTGGGCAGGGCTGCATTGAGGTTCATAGAGACGCTCAGAACCAACATGTGCATCTCTGTCTTCTAATGCCACACATAAAGGAATGAGAGATGGTCTGGTCTGAGCCTGGTCTAAATTTATTGAGGTACCAATCACCTGGGCTAATTCTGCAGTGGAAATATGCTGGGAGAGCAGCAGCCAGGATTTCCTGGGCACAGTTTACGTTGTTTGGAAATAGAGCATGCGAACTCTTATAGGTGCCTATTTTTGTCAAAAGCTGTATGAATTGCCACTCTATGGAGGGCGAGATACCCTCTGCACAGTCATCACTGTAATTATAAAGGCTTTAGTTAAATTCCTGTTAATCTGAACGCCTTTAACCACTGTCTCAGAATCACACTGGAAAAGAACCCCACCTGAATCCTCACAAGTGAACAGCCACAGACAAGAGGATTTGAAGCTCCTCGAGAGACCCCAAGAAATGAAATGCTCTATCAGGATGTCCTGACAACACCTTCAGCAAGGACAAGATTTAAATCTATGCATGCAGAGCAAAATCCCTCTTTGTAGGCAATGTTACAGGACAGTAGAGTCTAGCACAGAAACCTGGTTCAACCTGAAAGGAACACGGCCAGCAGAGAAGTAAACAAGTCATCTCTATAGACCTCCATTGCTTTTTCTTGGTGTACTTTCTGGTTCCTCTTGTGCTCATTTGCTTCTGACCTCAGTTCAGAAATCAGAGTAGCCTGAGCAGAGCCCTTGTATCTACAGGGCCATCAGCATGGCCCAGAGGCATCCAAATGTAACCGGGCACCTGAGATGGGAAAAATGTCAACCTAAGCTACCTTTATAGTTAATACGGAGAGGTAAGCACCACCATTAGCATGGATCTACCACGGATCTCTAGAGACTAAAGACACCCAAGTATGACTGTGCTGCTCTCAGAGCCTCTTGGTTAGATGTGCAGTGTTGTGTGGTCATTGATTGCTGAGATTTAGGTTTTTTCTCTCTGCTATTTAAAATAGTCTTTCCCAGAGCAACAGGAGAAAAAACATGCGAACATGTGATTGTTTTAACTGGGAAGAATAAGATGGCAAAATCCAAGAGGAGTTACTATTGGAGGAAAAATCATATTGCACATTCAGCAGCTGGATCTTTTTGAAGGGCACTTTAGACACAACTTTTAGTGGCCAATTCTTTGCTCAGATTCTTGAGTATATTGAATCTCTTAACAGGCTCCAGCAGAGTTGCCCCTAGTTTACATTCTGCAAAGATTAGAACGAGCCTCCGATATTGACGTTTTTCAGACCTAATGCTATTTGAACTCTACCGCTAGGAACCTTTAGAAGAGAAACACAACTTATGATACTACTAGAATGCACTGACATGGGGAAAAAAACCTTTGCTAAGGAAAACAACAGGCTTGATTTAGAATAAAATCTTTCCCCACCCATTTCGATGTTCTGAGTAGGGATAATTGGCATGAAACAACACAAGTCCGCAAACACATACAATATACTTGCATTTTAACACCGTACATTTGATATTTGTTACAGCATCTTTATCCTGGCATTCTTTTTTAATTCAGATGAGAACCGCAGCCATTGAGAAGAATTTAAATCTGCCTAGCACAAGTTGAAAGGATGTTGTAATCTTGCAAGTGAGACTAAAATACTCTGAAAAATAGGGAAGCACATCAACACCGGAAAGGAAAGCCCTAGGAGTTCTGCTGTCTGCTTCTGAAAGTAACCATGAGAATCTCTTTTCCCTAGCACAGGTCTGGGGCAGCTTTTGAACCTGGGACCCTGTGCCTAGAGATCAGTAACTGTGCAAAGCCTAATTCTGTTGACTGCTACATCCACATCATTATTCTGTCTCAGCCTCCAAAACAGGGTGGCCCAATCCAGACTGCTTCTTTCGAATCGTTCTTGGCCTGTGCTAAAACCTGAGCCAAGCCTGGGTATTGTTTGGGTTGGTGCTCGCTGCCGTGAGCTAAAACTGTGCCAAGGACTGTGCTGATAATTGAACCACGTGGATGACCGAGATCTGGTGGCTGTGCTCACGTTCTGACGTGTTTCAGTTTATTAGCATAGATGAAACCCAACAGACTTGTCTCCAGATTGGGGAAGCAACATCTTCTGCCAGGGCTTAGTGAAGGAACTTCCTGCTATAAATACAGCTCCCACGGCCAGTTCCTTGGAGACGAGGCAACATCAAGGCAATGTTTCAAACAGTCTGTGATAGCACCAAACATGGATCCTGCAAACCACCTCTGGTTAATGGTTTGGCCTGGACACAGAAAGTTTGCAGGCCATTAGAGAAATAACTTCATCCCAGTCCTGGAAATGCTTTTGACCTGATGGGGAAGAGGAAGAAAACCCAGCTTGGTTCACACTCACTGGCCAAGGCAAGAGGTCTTCATTCAGTGTGTTTAGAGGAGATGTGTCAGCAGTGCACACTTTGCTAACCTTACGGTTTGTAAATCTTTGTTATTGTGTAGGGGGCCATTGGTGGGATTGTCTCGGCATAATTGCAGGTGAGGGGACTGGTCTCCTGAAAAGAAGGAGCATCTCAACACTTCTGGAGAGTACACAGGGCTGNTGGCCTGGACACAGAAAGTTTGCAGGCCATTAGAGAAATAACTTCATCCCAGTCCTGGAAATGCTTTTGACCTGATGGGGAAGAGGAAGAAAACCCAGCTTGGTTCACACTCACTGGCCAAGGCAAGAGGTCTTCATTCAGTGTGTTTAGAGGAGATGTGTCAGCAGTGCACACTTTGCTAACCTTACGGTTTGTAAATCTTTGTTATTGTGTAGGGGGCCATTGGTGGGATTGTCTCGGCATAATTGCAGGTGAGGGGACTGGTCTCCTGAAAAGAAGGAGCATCTCAACACTTCTGGAGAGTACACAGGGCTGGCATCATTAGAATGAGTCTGGCAGACTGTGAGCATTTCTGTGAGGGGGAGTGACAAAGTGACAAAAACGGATGTGGTGCAGCTGGTGCTGTCTCACAGTGGGGTAGCTGAAGGCACCAGGGACACTGATTTCCAAGGATAACAGCAGGAACCTGTTGCTTCCTCTGCTTTCCATGCTTTGTACGCTCTGCAAAGGTCTAAGTGATGTGTAGCAGGCCAGAACTCAATGACACGCCAGCATCCACCGGTTAAGTCATGCTCAGGTTGGCTTGTCTCTCCTGGGTCTTTTTGCCTTCTCAGAAGTTCATGTGTGTACAAGATGGAGTTGAGACTGCCTCTTCAACAGGTTAATGAACATCACCTTCCCCAAGGACAAGCTGAGATCAAACCATGCATCCGTTCCCCTACTGCAAACGCCTTTTTGCACCTTAGGGTGTTTCAGGTATGGGCTCCTGTGACAGGGAAACAGCCGTGCCTGGTGGACGTCCCCCATCAGCGAGCGTCCGTGCAAAGACGTGTACGTACTGAGGGCACTGTGAGCATGAGGTTGGTCAAATGCCACTTAGGACAAAAGTCATTTCAGCAGATTTCCACTGACTCAGTAAATCTGCTGCACTCCCAGACTCAGGACTGTCACCCTGAGCTAATCATCTCAAACAACTGGTCATTTCTGAAACAAGAAAGATCTTTCCTTCAATACTCAACGATTTTGAGCTAGTTGCATCAACCTGAACTGCTCCATCTACACCAAGGGTAGAAACCCAGAGAAGTCCCTGCCTAGCACCACCCCTGCATCTTCCCCAGGTTTTTTGCACATCTCAGTGTCTACGTGCTCTCTGTTTACCCAGAGTTCGCATGCTCTCCTGGATGCCTGATGTGAACCCCAGAGCTGCACGCTAGAGCAAACTGAAGCTGAAAAGAGTTGAATTTCCATGCATTTTACTAGCCAATTGCACAGCAGTGTGCAGCCACCTTTTCCTATGATCTAATCACAAATCTGCTGCGAGAGATATGAAGAGAAGAAAGTCTGCAGCATAAAATTACCTGAAAAAGCCTTAATTTCCTGCCTGGAATCTGTTTGGCATGAACTTGCTCCCCAGGAGCCTGCTGCGTAGAGATCCTCTCCAAGACCTTAGGCTACTCAAACCTCTCTCTCCGTGCCTCAGTTTCCCAGCTGGCCTGCAGCTCCTGCAGCATGAGCTAATGCTTGTGTAGTGCTCTGATGATGTAACCCCCTCCCAGTGATTACCACAGTCTTACAAAGCCTAAAATTGGCAGCACTGGCTACCTGCCAGTGCTGTCCCGTGAATGGTGACTCATCTTTATTGGCTGTGGCATGTCATATGTGTGATGGTGGCACGTGATACGGAACAGAAGGGTTTTTATCAGCATTCCAAAATAACAGAGCGAGAGCTATGGCAAGGTGGTGGATGGAGAAGCTGCAGGTGGGGATGGGCTAAGGGATGACGTCTCTCTTTGGGCTTGCTCCATTGGAAAAAAAAAAAAGCTGTCACTGGCTTCAAAGGCTCCTGGACCCAGTCCTTCCCCACCGCGCTGGGACAATACGGCTGATGATAGGGCAAGCTTTCCCCGTGCCGCTCACCGCCAGCGTGCCGCGGGCTTGGCCTGCTCTCAGCGTGCCAGAGCAAGACATCCTCAGTGCCCACTGCCAACTGTGGAGATGGCTTTTTGATGCTGCTGGGAATTGGCCCGGGACCAGCGACTCATTTCAAGCAGGGCACCAAATTGCTATCTGTCATCCGGCTTTGGTGAGAAGGAGGGGAAGGCAGGAACAGAGCCATATGCCCCAGTCTGGCAAAGCACTTGAGTCATATGAGTGGCCTCCCAGGCGAGCTGCTTATGTGTTTGGAGCGATGTGGGCATTTTGTGAGGTGCCTCCTTGGTCTGCTGATGAACATTTAAAGGGAAACTGTGGTTGAATCAGGACAAATTTTCAATGCAGATTACCCTCGTTTCTCCCTGCCAAGCCCCTTCAGCAAGCACACAGCTGGTGGGGTCCCTTGCCCACATGGCAATGAGCAACTGCTTTTCTGCTCATGCCTCTTCTGTCACAGGGAACCAGGGCTGGGTGATGGATGTTTCCCATTTCTTTTACTCCCCAAGGAATGGCATGAGAGAGAGGGAGAGAGATATGTCTTCAACCCCATGGGCAAAGTTTTAGCATCTTTTTTCCTTATGATCTGTCTCACAGCCCAAGCCAAAGCCCAGAGGATGACTCTGGTAGACTTTTCATCCACCCCCATCTCTGGTTACCGAGGACTCTATAAGGCAAAGACTTTTTTAGGCATACATTGCAGTTATCTTGCTGGATCTAAGTTAAAATACACCAGTCAGAAATGGGAGGAGGATTTCTGCTTCTGGGGGAAAAGGACTTTGCTTAGACCTGCATAAGTGTCTCACCCATCCCAAACAGAGGGTGTAGATGACATGTTGGTCTTTTTTGTACTAAGCCCCGTGGAGTCTGATGCTGGTGTAGAAAGAGTGAACCATGGCTTATTTATGATGGGTAACTCTGGTTACGGGCCTCTGCAGAAAATGGGGACAATTTTGTTTACTGAGGTCACAGAGATTTGAACTTGGGGTTTTAGATTCATGTTTGAGTGCTGTTGGAATGTATATATTTAGTTACACCCAAATTGAAAGACATTTGTGGAAAACAGGCAGCAACACCCCACAACAAGCACTTTCCCCTACACATGGGTTTCCATCCAGCATGGCATCTCCCATCCATAGTCCCCTGTGGCTGCATCTTTACTAAGAACCAAGTATTTGCAGGGATTGTTCTCCAGCCCTGAGGCCAGCAGGCACACCCTGGCCCCATCCATACTCCATCTCTTGCTATCCAAAAATGGCCACGTCTAACTGCCTGCTGGGAATGGTCCCTGGTCTGTGTTTACTCCCAAGCAGTCCTTGGGGATTGTTTGGCTCAGAGTTAGCTGGTCCAAGCCAAAACCACGTCAGGCCCATGCTAACAGGCCAAGAGTGCTGATGATGGATGCCCATTGCTGGTGCCTGCCCACTTGCACCCCAGAACTGCAGTTCTGCTGGGCTCTGCAGTGGACATACCTTCTCAGCCCAGGCCAGCACTAACTTCTGGTGGTCCTTCAAGGTTAGCAGTGCTACTTGTAGGATGAACTTTCAAATCTAATGAGTCTCTTCTCCACTTTCAGTGGAGCCATGGGAGGTTTAGTCTCTTCAGTTAGGTTCAGGCCACTGTTGATCACATTTGAAAATCACAACCTTGGGCAACTAAAAGCTGAAGGCTCCCTTTCTAACTTGGTTGCCCCAGCTAAGAAGCTTACTTTGATCTTTGGGGCCTGAGTGGGAAGAGAACTGAGTAAGAAGTAATCCATTCATTTGTTGTCCTTTAGATATGGCCTTGTTTTTAGATCTCAAACCATTCCTCAACAAGCCATGGTGCCTTGGGATATTTCCTACCCTATGAATATATCTAACAGGACATTTCAGGCAGTATGTAATTCACAGCATATCCATTATTCACAGCATATTATTGGTTAACTACCAGCCTGTTATCAGGGGAAAATTAACTGAGAAATTTAATGAGACTTAACTCATTATCACCCAGAGAGGAAACCTCTCACTCAAGTGCAGGAGTGTTTAGCTTGATGTTGGCTCATCCCAAACCCACTCAGCTCGATGGGGAATGCCTTCTCTGGGCAGTGAGGATAACGGCTAACCCACCCCTGCTGCTCATATACCGCACAAAGACCAGTTAAATTTTCTAAACTAAGTGACAGGGGAAATAATCTTAGAGTGCCCTTGCAAAAAAGGACAAGCCCTGATCATAGATGGCCTCCAGATATGGTACAGAAAGAGTGAGGACGTGATGAAACAGATAGGGCTTTGCTTTGGGAGGGACAACAAAATTTGGCCACATCATTTGCGAACTCCACCAGGATAACCCTTTAGCCAACACACATCTCTAGCTGAGGTGTCTAAAATCCCTTTTAGTGCTTAACTTGTATCATTCTTGTTTAAAAAAGTGACCCCCCCCAGACAGGCTGAAGCTAATGTTGCTTTTTCTTAAATATACGAGCAGCTTCAGACTACTTACTGTGAGCTGCAGAGAGTGCAGACACCTTGCAAAATCCCAGAGATTTCAACAGGGCTTTGCATAATGAAGGCTTACACTGCAAATCTCTTTCAGATCAACAGCGGGGTTATAGAGGAGACGGGCACAGCATCGGGGGATAGACAGTCCTTTTTTTGGGGGGGGGAAACCCTGCGCTGAAAACTGCAGCCTCACGCAGGCAAATTCCCAGCAAAAGCATTGCGTAAAGTACTCGTGACATGAGTGGAAGGACATTAGACGTTCAGCTAAATCTCATTAAGTCTTAAAGTAGCCACATGATAAAATTAAGTAAAAGAAAACCTCTTTAAGAGGGGAGTTATGCTGAAAAGCTGGAATCCCTCTCACCTCACTAACTGCCTAGAAGTTGGTTGTTTCCTTTAAGCTGGTTATATGTGCTCCTTTCCATTCAGAGTGAAGTGGGTTAAGGATTGTTTATTCTGCAAGAAGTGAGGTGGATTATCTGCAGGGAGTGATACGAAATGAAGATCTGGGTTGCTGGGCTTTTTTTTTGTTGTCATTAATATTACTTTTCCCTCCGCAAATACGCCATGTTATTTAAATCAGGGGAGTCCTCCGGCCAGTACTGTCCAGGAATCTGAGAGAGATGGTCACCGTTTCATCCCATCCTCTCCCAAATCTTGGAGACAGTTAAGGTGAGTGAGGGACAGGGCTGCATCCTCTTCAGAGTTCCACCACCTCCTTTTGCCTAACCCTAAGGGTAAGTCTAAATGCATCACCTAGGTTCTGTCTAGATTCCCTGGATAAAGGCGCTGCTGGAGGGTGAGCATCTCCTTCAGCTGCTCTGGACACGAGCTGATCCATGTTTTGGAGGCATCTTTCCTCCCTCACCTTCCCTTGACTCTGTTTTGGACCCACAGAGCTGTGGTTGTAGCGGATGAATTGCTCACAAAGGGCCTTCACACCAACACCGGCTTCTTCCACATGCATATTTAGGAGTTGATGGCGACCCATTTGTCCCAGCACAAAGTACTCCAGCTCAGGCTCTCAGCTTGCACCTTCCAGGTCACATCTGCTCACCTGATGGAGTACAATGAGTTCTTACTTCTTTTCTCTCTGTGCTATTTTCTGCTCTTCCTGAGTCATCGGGCGATGGCAGCTAAGATGGGATCTGGTCTGTCTTGTGCTAGGGATATGATGAAGGAACGAATCCTGACCTTCATGAAATCTTGGGGGGGTTGTCCCAAGCTTTACTGAAGCTGGGACTTGAGCTCAAATTCCAACTCCAGCACTTCTGCTGCTGGTGGTGTCAGACCATGCAGGAGATGCTAATTTTTGGGTGAGCAGGGGCCCATTGGTGAAACTGGTCCGTTCTTTGAGCACTGAGGAGCAATAAACACAGGTTCCACCCAACCCTTTCAAACAGGTACCTCTCAGGGTAAAATGGCTCTTGCAAGATATGGTGAGCCTTTTCTTTCTCCTACCCACCCAATAGATAAGGAAACCAGGAAATTAAGTGTTAGCCTGATTGCATCCCCTTCTACTAGTCCTCACCACAACCACAACGGGCAAGATCAGACCTTTCCATCACCACACACCTAAACATCTCTGGAGGAGACGCTCTGGGTTTGAGTAAAGACCCTCCAGTGCATTCACTCTTCTTACCTCAACAGCTACCCTAACACGGGAATTAGAAGAAAAAAGCAAAATTTCCTGATAGCCATTCCAGTATCTCTCTCTCTATAGCTCCTTAAATAGGAGAAGGAGACATTTGCTGACCCATTTGGAGAAGACTGGAGCCCGGCTTCCTGCACTGGGCTTGGCATTGCAGTCTTAAGAGCAGGGAGGACTGAGGCTTGGAGGAGGGATGCACGCCATACAAAATGGTAAATTGACCTTGTTGTAGCACTAAATGAATCCATAAGAGACTCTGTGAACCATATGGAAATAGCTGGACTCTGGACATATTAGCACGGGCTGTACTTGGGTTTATAAGCCCTGCTGTGGGCTGTTTTGCCAGCACGCATCCCTCAGTGACGCAGCTGATGCTGTGCCTGTTCAGAGGCAGAACTGGCCTTTTCCTGTACTGTGTGACCAGCCACGCTCACACAGACACGATGAGCCAGGAGAGGCTTGATTTGATTTTTAAACACACTGCCTTCCTAACAATATCTATCTTCCCTTGGTTTCTGCCTGCTTTAAGGGAAATCTTTGATGCTCCCTTTCATAACGGCTCCTCTCAGCATTTAATTTCCTTTTACATAATTACGTACCGGGAGGAAGAGGAAGACAGAAGCCCCGAACGGGGATGAAGGAGCTCTAGGAAACCTTGCACCTGAGTCAGGAGCGCTGAGCAAGCTCGTATCCATCAGCAGCGCCCGCCGCTCAGCACGCAGCCCCGAGATGCGCGACCGCATCTCTGGCAGAGGCAGGGAGGGAGGCAGGGTGAGGGTGCGCTGGGGACCCCGAGAGCTCGGCTACTGGAGCGTGGCAAGCAAAGAGCCCTCCAGGGCTCGGGGAGGCAGGCGGGGACGTGCATTGCCTTGGAAGAGAGCACAGCTTGCTTGGTGTGGTGGAGGAACGGAGGAACTGCATAGCTGAAGAAGGGAAGGGGGTGTGTGTGTGTGTGTTGGAAAATGATGCAGCTTGTTCGGTGGATTAGGCAGCCATGCCTGGAAGTGGCAAACTGAAAGAGCCGCAGATTTGAAAGCCTAGAGGGATTATTCGGCCGTGATGTCTGACTTCCAGCACAACAGAGGCCAGCAAACTTCAGCCAGTGCTTTCTATAGCAAGTCCAACAATCTGCATAACGCCCTGGCAAGCCTCTTAGGTTATGATTTATACATTTTTAGTAGGGTTAATAATGTTGGAAGCAGCAGGAAAAAGGGGGCTGGCAAATGTGAGCAGTTCTAGCAGGAGTTGTAGAAAGGCATGTTCATCACATCAGCACTTTGGAGGCCTGCAGAGCTAGTGATGAGAGGTTTCAGAAGACAACTGCATAAATAGGAGAAGGGAGGCCCCTGTGAACAACTGTGATGGACATGCTGAAAGTATGGAGGAAGGGGAGAGCAGTCCTGCTTACTGATGCTAGTGGTGACCTTTGTCCAACCAGCAAAATTTAACCCTGAAGATCTGCCAAGTTCCAATCCCAGCTCCAAGAAACTCCTCAGATCTGCCAGAAATGGCACGCCACAAACAGGCTGTCTTTGGGAAGCACAATCCAAGTATCATCCCGGGTGTGTGGATTGTGCAGGGGCTGAATAACCCAGCAGCTCATCAGCTGATACCACTGTTGGTCCTTGGAAAGGACAATTCTCCCTTGAGCTGGTGACTCGTAGGCAGCCAGCATTCCCATGGGCATGGGTTGGTAGAGCTGCTCACCGTGGGGTGGGACAGGGGCATATGCCTCTTGACTGGGGTGGATGCCCCATGCTCCAGGACATCCACTACAGCAAAGGACATCAGAATTGGCCAACTCTTCTCTGTGGTTGCTTCCAAGCCGCTGCTCATCTCTCCACTTTGCAACGATACCTGCACTACAACATCTCTGTCGTAACACAATCCCCTCCACTGCCTTTCCCCCTCTCGTTTCCTCAACTTGCTGAGAACCGTGGTACCAATGACTAAACCTTAATTCCTGGGTGCTCTTTGGAAAAGGTCCTACAGCATTTAGCTATTAAAAAAACCCCTTATACTACACTAGACACCATCAGAGCATTGCACAGGCATTGAACCATTTGTCCTCACAACACAAATTCAAATCTGGCCATTTTTATCATCCTACTTATGTAAGGGGGGAAACTGAGGCAGAGAATGATTGTGTTTGCCCAGTGCCAGGCAGCAAACGAATGGCGACACTTGCCATAGCAGCAGAGACTGCCTGCCTCCTCCTGACAACACCATAATTTCTTTAGACTGGACTGGGTGTGGAAGAGCTGAATCTCATCTTTTGACTGGTACTGTTTTTTTTTCTCGGCGGAACGAGCAGAAATTTTACCCAGCGAATGCAGCGCGGAGCTGGAATGAGATTTGTCCCAAGTGGCAGCCCCTTACACGCCAGGTTGCGTAGGGCGGGCGGTCAGCAAAACATCCATCGGCAGCTGAGCTTGGGATCAGAGAGGGGAGGCCGGGAGGATGGGGAGAGGGGGACGAGGGGGCCACTTACATGGTAATGTTTCTGCACGGTTCTTTTGGATCATTATGCAGAGCTGTAGCACCAGTTGAGGGGCGCTCTCGAGGAAAGTTTCCAGGAGGCGCAACATATTTACGTCTGCATATTCGTACATCATAGCCCAGTAGAAACGCCGCTGGTGTTCCTTCCGCCTCTGGCTCTGGATCCCTAGGTACATAGTTCGGATATACCTGCAGGAAACAGGAGGAAAAGCTGAGTGTGAGATGTATGCATCAAAACCTGAGGAGGATGGGGCTGTGGGCCAGTTGTTTGGGGGGAGAGGGAGGTTGTCCTGGGGAAGGAGAATCTGGGGCAGACACAGGTGTCTACACAACTCTGAAACTATCTCCTGCAAGATCTGAGGACCACTTTTGTATTGCAAGAGTGGGAAAGCTTTGACTTGCACCACCCAAACATGAAGCGTGGGGGTAGGAAATGCTCATGAAACATTTGCACAAGAAAACAACTCCCTCACTTTGTTTTCATGATGAGAAGAGGAGAAGCTACTTGACAAATGCTGGTCATGACACGTGGTGGTGGCTTGACAGATCATCCAAGCCCCTTCAGCACTGTAGTAAGGAGCTTCCCTCATGGACCCCAAAGATTTGACCCTATTTCATCACAGGAGCAATGAAACACCACCTTCACCTACAGCACGTGTATGACCCACAAATGCAAAAGGCCACAGCTTGCCACTGGTCAACTATTGAGACTTTGGGCAATGTTGGACTAGAAGGAGGTGTCTCATGCATGAACAGGTACTGCTCTATCGTCTCTGTTTCCACATCAGGTGTGCAAGGAGACCTGTAAACCTCACCCTGGGGACACAACTTCCCTTCAGAGGACCTTTGGCCAATCTGTAAACAGAAGTGATCCAGTCAGGGTGGCACAAGGTGCCCAGATGTCACAGGACTCATGCCATTTAAGAAAGGAAGCATCTCTTAACAGGGTGCTTTCTAATGGTTGCTGATATAAATGATTTAATACTGGGTCTTTTTCCTTCTCATCCCAAGGGGTGGCTGTAATCTTGTGCTCTGAAATTTGGGATGGGACTCTTTACACCTAACGCTGACCCTAAAGTTGGTCATCTGAGCTAGTTAATGAATAGAAATGTCCCCTCCCGGGACCGTTCATCTGTCCCACCTCAGGTGCCAGCATGACAGTGGGATGAAGTGCCTTCTGAAGGCTCTGGGAGGGGCTCACAGCACAAACTGGGGTTTCGCCAAAACGATTAGATCATTCCTTGCCACTCGGGGAGAGATGGCACAGCAAGAAGGAGCAGGAGGAAAGGACATAAACTTTGACAGCCTCTGTATCTCCAAATTACACCCAGGGACAGGGAGCTGGGAGAGAACCAAAGGTAGCTCTGCAAGCCCTGCCCTTTCTCAAGCACCCTGTCCTTCCTTCCCGTTCGCAGCTCACAAGCACAGAAGACGAAAAATCCCAAAAGAAGACACAAGGACACAAAAAATGACGCAGGAAAGCCACCAGATGGGGCTCAGCACTCGAGAAAATGTTACGCCAGTCACATACGACACTGGTGACACTGGTGTGACATCCCCATCAGAGCCCGAGTAGGGTGGAAATGCCCATGGACCACCTGCTCTCCCATGGACACCAGTCCTCCTCCCACTCCCCAACATGCCCAAATGCCTGTACTTGGCATTTCTTTGAAAGACCCCAGCCCCAGAAGCTGCAGGATGACACAGGAAGAAATTAAATAAATGCACTTTAGCAGGAAAGGCAAAGTTGGGGAAAGTGAGTTGTAATGGCTCAAGGAGAAAGCAGAGAAAAGGAGCATGCAACTGGTTTTTATAATACCAGGGACACAGGGCCACCGAAAACCATGGTGGAGGTGCCCATAAGGTTCTCCCCATGGGCAAAGACAGCATCACCTCTGCCAAACTCTTTCCAGAGATATATTCACCAAACCTGTCCTGTAGTCTTGCACGGTCTCCCCGTCCCAGGAGCTCCCATTCCTGCTAGTACATGAAAAATAAACTCCTCTTTTGAAGTTTAGGCCACTAATTTCTCATCATCCCAGCCATGGACAAGGAGAAGAATTTATTCATTTTCACCCTGCAGCAGTCTTTTACCTGTTTGTACCTAGTTACCATGTAAACTCAGTCTTCTTTTCTCCAGATGAAAAAAACCCAATTTCTTTCAGTCCCTTCTCATAGTTCACATTTGCTAGACCTCCACTCTTCCACACTGCTGTCCCCACCAGCAGTCTCCAGTTTTTTGGTTATTTTTAAGACTCTCTTTACTTTTCTGAGCACTCCAGGTTGGCAGAACCAAACTCTAACAATGGCATTGAGTCACTCAAAAAGATTTAAGAAGAAACTAACTGTACCCTGGGCTGCATCCCCAGCAGCGTGGGCAGCAGGGCGAGGNGATTTCTCCTTGATCTCTAGAGATTCACCACCATCCACACAGTTTAAGCACGAATGTTTCTCACTGGCCACACTGAGGGGACATGCCACCTATTCATGGAGGCAGCACGCATAGAAGGACATAAAAATGAATTGGATAAGTGTAATGCCCTCGTCCTGTCTCCATCAATGGCCAGAACAATGGCAATGACAGTGACACCAAATTCTCTTGGCTATTGAACACATAGCCTTTTGCAAAGGTCAACTCTATTGTGCCCCTTCCATAGATGGGGAAACTGAGTCATGGAGCACCAAAAGGGCTCTCCCAAAGTCTTCTGGCAGCAGAAGACCTTTTAGTGCTGTCCCCAGCCTCTAAAACACCACAACACAAACCTGTGAGTGGAGTACCACTCTGCCTGCTGATGGTTCTCCACCCAGGGTGCACATACTTCCTTGACACCATAAAGCCCAGACCTGCCCAATCTGATCTGTACTTGTGCTGGTTTTGGCTGGGATAGAGCTAATTTTCTTCATAGAAGCTAGTATGGGGCTGTGTTTTGGATTTGTGCTGGAAACTGTTGATAACACAGGGATGTTTTCGTTCCTGCTAAGCAGTGCTTACACACAGTCAAGGCCTTTTCTGCTCCTCACCCCACCCCACCAGTGAGGACACTGGAGGTGCACAAGAAGCACCCACTGGGGGGGGTGAGCGAGCGGCTGGGTGGGGCTGAGTTGCCAAGTGGGGTTAGACCATGACAGTACTGGAAGACCCAGAAGGACAAATCTGTCCCTATTCAACTGCCACATGAGACTGTGACCTTGGGAATCTCTTGGCATAATTTTATCCAGGAAAAGGTCACAGCCTCCCAAATGAACAGCACTTGAGCGAAACAGCTCAAAGGACCATTTGCAGCTGAAGAGAAATGAACTCAGAAATGAGAGTCCCTTTGCACTCTCTTTTCAGTCCATGCAAAAGTATGGTGCGCTCTCTTTAGCATCCTTCACACCCAAATCTGACAAAGAGAGGAAAGAGGGGTGTAAAAACCCATTCCTCTTTGCTGCCAGTCGATAGTGAGTTTTCAGCAGAGAAAATGCAAAAGTAACTGTGAAAAGCAGTATTTCTACCTGGTAGTCTTTCAACAACTAGTAAATACCTGTCTAATTAATCAATATAAAATTTCACCCAGCTGTAACATTGGTAATGCTTAACCCTTTTTCCGAACAGGAATGCACAGCACCGGTGTAAGCAGTTTTATTCCAGTATATCTGTTTCTTCTTTGTGGTATTTTATTTACTTGTTTGAGGGCTTTTTCCTACCTTTACTAACACTGCTTAAGTGTAGACAAACTCTAAGAAAAAAAAAAAAAATCAATGTCATTTCACCTGAAATTTGTTGTTCTCGGTCAAGCTGGTAGCTAACAGGATTCTATAATTAGACTTTCAAATCCATATTCAGGCCTGATCTTCAATCTTTAGCAACACGATGCTTCCTCTTATGTCAGTGAAAGCCATTCACTGCTCTGTGCTTTTGAAAATCAGGCTAATTTATTTATTTAAGAGCTTAATTTTGGATACAGGAGCCTAACTTTGGCCTTTTTATTTTTTTTATGCTAGCTATTTTTATATACAAGTGTGTGTATTTGTGTGTATGTGTGTATTTTTAGTTCTAAGTCCCATCATGGCTTCAAGAGATAGAACTAATTTAGGGTTGGGAGGGGGATTTGGGGCGATTTTCTTTAAATGCACAAAGAATTGGCTGTCCCCTCTGTTCTGGCAGGGTTCCCAGAATTCCTGTTGGTATAATTACCCTCACGCTTATTTACTACGTATGTCGCAGTAGCACACAAACTGCACGGGGCAAAATCACTGCTGTTCCTGCGCCAAAGCACGTTTTTAAGGAGCCAAAACCATCGGCTCCAGAAATGTGGTCAAATAACCTTTGGAGAGAGCCCCAGGATGCCACCGGGAGGAAGAAGAGGAGATGCTCCTACTGTAAAAAAAGCCCCCCACCCTAAGTGCTATAGAAAAAGATGCTTCATGTGGATGTCAAAGGCTGCTCAGCAGTCTCAGCAAGGACGGTAGCAGAAATGTCCAGAGACAGGATTATGGAGTCAGAGGCTCTGTCTGTATCATTAAACAAAGCAGACCAAAGATGAGCCTTTGTCCTTGGCCAGCTGGCATGACTTGACTCCACATGGCTACATCCATGCTAGTTGGCCTTGGCCAACTCTCTTGGCCAAAATCACCAGAGACTGTACTGACAATTTAACAGGGTGAACTATTACAGGATCGTGCCTGTGTCTTGGCACTGTTTGATTTACAGAGGTGGCTCTGAATATCACCAGCAGAAAGTGTAGGAGGATACCTCAGGCAAGAGGCTGGCTTGAAACAAAGAGGATGATGATGTATAAAGAGGGTTGCAGGAGCACGGAAAGGCAGGTCAGCACGGGCCCTCGGCTATGTGTTGAGGAAAGAAGAGTCCTGACAGTCTGTCCCACACAACCACAAGCTGACCAAGGTCAGGAATCTCAGACTATATCTACAATAGTCAACAAAGGACAGGGGCCTGATCGCTTTTCCTGAGGCCAATAGGTCCAGGCTGACCACAGAAATGAACTCTCTCATCCTCCAAAACAAGGTAACTGCCTTTGTACTCAATATTGGGAATGATCCCTGGCCCTTATGGAGTCCTGAACCCTGGCCAGGTTATGATTACTTGGGAGAGTGCTAGTAAGCCTTGACCAATGTAGTGATTATACTGACAATGTAGCAGCATGATGAAGTTACAGTGCCCAAGAGCAGGCCTGAAATGGCCTAGTTTGCCAATATAAGTAATGGAAAGACGGAAAGGAATAGGATTTGAGGTACTTAGTCCGCTCTCAACAACTCCAGGTTGGGAAACGCTTCTTGACCAAGCACAGCCAAGCCTACTGCTGCTTTCAGAGAAGCAAACCCTGGCTTGAAAAATGGGAGAGAATGCTTCAGAAGTCAGAAACAGACCTCTAGGGAAAGGAGGAGCTCAGCTAGGGTGGTGAAACCCTAGCAGAGGTTGCCCAGAGAGGTGGTAGATGCCCCATCCCTGGGAACATTCCAGGTCAGGTTGGACGGGGCTCTGAGCAACCTGATCTAGTTGAAGATGTCCCTGCCCATGGCAGAGGGGTTGGACTAGATGAGACCTTTAAAGGTCCCTTCCAACCCAAACTATTCTGTGATTCTATGATTCTAAAATTAACTGTGCTGAGTAGGCTGCAGCTTACACCTGCAGCACCTTACATGCCCCTTTGGATGAATAGGACTTATCAAGACCAGGAGGGACAACAGGTACAACACTCTTTGTGGAGAAGAATTCTGGAATCGGGAGTTTTGGCCAAGGTAAGATAGGACTTCAGCCTGCACGCTGAGAACTAGCAGACACGTACATACGCCTGAGATAAGACCTGAACACCTGAATTAGTTGTCTCCTCTGTAAGGAAACTGTAAACATCAAAATGAAAAAGCTCTCAGCTGGGGATGCTGCTTGCAGTCCCCCTGAGGTGGCAGATGTGGAAGCCAAAGAAGAATTGAATAAAGCAGTAGAGGTGGCCTAATGAGCACCAGCTGATTTAAGAGCTGAAACAGGTGAAGGGAATTGTGAGCAGAGATGTGATCATTGCCGGAAGGAAGAAAGACTGGTTTTTCTTAGTATATAAGGGAGACAAATCAGGTGATAGAGAGTGGCAAAGGAGAGAGAGACAGTGGGACTGCCCTGTTATGATAAAGGATATATTTGTCAGTATTGTAACAATAAAGGATTCTGTGCATGCTTATGTGAGAGTCCGTGCAATCATACACCACAACCCTTCCCAGCACATCATCAACCTCTTCCACTTCTCTCTGGACAACCCAACTTTGCCATGGCAGTACGGTTACACCCTAGGTGTAATGGTAGCAATGCACACCGTATGGATGGACACCATCTCCATCACCATCCCGTGGCACCAACCTTCTCCCTGGTGCTCACTCCTGGAAGAAGAGGGGTGGGATGGGGCGAGTTATTGAGCTGACGGCTCACCCTCCTGCCATCTCCTCCACAGGCACTCCTGCTAACTCTTGCAAGGGGCCATTATCCCTATGCACTTGAGGGTGTTTACAGATTAAAAGCCCACTCCTTGGAAGGGAGGAAATGAGGACATGTGTAGCTGCTCGGCTGGAAGGCTTGCAGCACAGGCTGCCTGAACCTACCCTTAAAATGAGGTTATGTAAGGCCAGATCTCAGCTGGAGCGAGCTGGCATCCACAGGGCTCTAGCAATTTACACCAGCTGCGGCTTTGGCCCGCTTTTTTAATTTTAATGAATTATTTTCATTCTAACAGATATAAAAGGAATAAAAGATGCAGCGCTCAAGCAACAGGGGAGCGTGAAAGTAAAATGCTGTCTATTAAAAAAATCAAAATCAAACTTACAGTTGCCATCTCAATTAACGTGTTCAATATCAACATTTGTTAACAATTTTTTTCTTTGTTATAATGTTGCAAGTTAGCGATAAGGATTCACAGATGGATAATTATTGTTCCTAGTTTGAGTATCAAAGTAGTAACTATGGGGCCCCATCCAGGTGCTGATACACCAAAGCTTCGTCTGGCTGCTTCCACGGCATCAAACTCCTCCAGAACAAGGGGCTGCATCCAGACTGCCTCTAGGGAATGGTTCCAGGCCTGGGCTAATCCTCAAAAGGTGTGCAGGACTTATTTACACCACTGCTAGCTGCATTGGGCCAAAACCATCCTGGGGACCATTGCTAAACTGGGAAAGATCACTTGCCATCTCAAAGGCAAGAAAGGGCACCTTAATTCTTCTCATAGGCCTAAGCAAGCAGTGCACACACCCTTCCTTTAATCCAGCATCCTCACAGGTCATCTCAACCACGTATGACTAAATCTCTCATCATTTTGATGACCTTCATCAGGGCCCTGATTTTCAGAATCGGCATTCTCGGACCTTTCTGAAATCTTGCCACTTTTGGCATTACTTCATATGGTTTATACCTAAGAATGAATAAAAAGCAACAAGAAGAGTGTTCATCAAGTGTTTCAGTCCTTCTGCCTTGCAGTTTCTGCCCTCTTCTGCCCCGTAAACATGATTCACTGTATAACTATCCCTTATCTAGTTAATTGCTTCTATCAGCTCCTATTAAACAATTTGTAATCTCCATTCCATGCCTCGTCTTGCTTATTGGAGGCAAATGTCACTGAATACACTTTAAAAGCTTAAATGCGTGGCATGACATCATCCATGAGTTGTGTAGACTAGTAGGTCACGGAGGACATTGTCTTTCTTTGGACACAGAGTTTATCGTCATCTCGCTGCCGAACCTAGAACTCCAATATGAGACTTTATCCACCTCCTCACTTATCACATCGCTGTGACCTAACGTCAGGCTTGGGAGTCACTCACAACAAGATTACACAACAGTGATCTCATCAAGGTGAGAAAATTGGATTACTTGGCCTATATTAACATTTTTGAGTTAAACTGAACTGCAGTTTACTGCATCAATCTCTTTTCATGTTTTCTATCATCCAGAGGTTCCTGTTGGCTCATAATTTCTTTATTCCTGCTTGAAAAATTCTCTGTGAGTGAGATTCCCAAAAGCATTAGCCAAGATCTGTTCCCTTTAAAGCCAAAGGGTCAGGTCAAGTCAAACTTTCTGAATAACCCTAATTCATAGGCATGGTAGCCACCACCTCAGGGAAATACTGGTGAATTCAAAACCCTACTCTTTAAACGCATGTATTTGAGAGGGGGTGATACTTGAATGTCCATTTATATTAGAAAGTCTTGCTTTTTGTGCAATACTATTTGCAATTGAAATATCTACTAGAAAGGATGATAGCGCCAGTCTTCTGCTGCGCAGGAGAAACTAATAATTTTGTATTCTAAGCCAGTTTAAAGCTGTTTTAAAGCACAGATGGCTTTACTATACACCAACCACGAACGAGGCATCTGATTTATAAAAAATACATTGGGGAGGATCATATCATAGAGTGATAGAATAATTTAGGTTGGAAGGGACCTCTGGAGGTCTCTGGACCAAGCCTCCCCTCCAAGTGGGGATAACTTTGAAGTTAGAGAAGGTTGGTCATGGCTTTGAGCAGTTGAGTTTTGAAAATCTCCAAGGATGGAAACTCCACAACCTCTCTGGGCAACCTGTTCCAGTACTTAACCACAATCATTGCAGAAATAATTTTCAGCCTGAGATCGTTTAAAGAAAGTCTACAAATCAACCCCTCCTTGAAAAGAGTAAATTCCATCAAATAGTTGGAGAGAGACAATAAAATCATGATGCTGTAGGATTTTTAGGATCTGATTCCCACAGCTTTGATGTTTGCAGGCTGATTTAACTTACAGTTGATAATTTGGGGGCTCTGATACACAAAACAGAGAGCTGTGATTGATAATTTCAAAGTAATGTTCCCAGCTCCTCTGAAATTATTGCTTTGGTTGCAATGCCAGCCGAATGGGACATACACCTACATCACCTCCTCCGGGGCATCGTTCATGGTCTTTGTTCAATTCCTTTTTTACTGATGGTTTAAGCTGATATTTGGGACTGCGAGACCACATGGCAGAGCTGCAGGTGCGCATTTCATCCCGCTGACAGGTCATAACCTCCAGCAGATGCATGGGACAGAAAAGTGGGGCAAGGGCATCACCGCAGCTAAAGCTCCAGAGGCTAAAAACACGTGAGCTGTCCGTACCCGTGTTGCTCAATCTGGGCGGTGTTTCTGGGGTTCATCTTTGTGACTACTCTCCTTTCCCAGCTGCAGAGTAGTTTTCTCTGACTCACAGACTGAAAGATCACAACCAGAAGAAGAGAAACAAATCATAAGAAAGTGCTAGCCTTAAACAGCCCCACTTTCTGGCACTAATTTGTCAAACTTCTCCAAACCTGGACTGTTACCGAAATATCCATTCTTAGCCAGAGCCTGGCCAGTATTTCTTTATTTGCAAAAACAGCCATGAATTTGTCATTGGCATATTCATTACGACCCCAATTTTGCAAGCAGCTCTGCCCAGCCAGCCTCTCCTCGCCTGCATCCCCATGGGCTGCAGCGTTCCGCTGGATATCCAGGTTGCAGAATCCCTATTTCCAGATCTTTGCTCGTTAAATCAATACAGCATCAGAGAATAGCTTTGTAGAGGGAACTACTACAGTTTTGACCCAGGCTCGTAGAAATCATGTTTTATGTTTTCACTTGTCAACTATTCTGTGAGGTGTAGAGTCCTAAAATGGAAAAAACCTCAAAGACCTCTTCAGCACCAGGGTATGAACGCCCTTTTTTGATTTTAATGTGGGAAGCATCTCCGTGCTGCGTCAAGGAGCAGGCAGGGTAGCAGGGGTTGCTGGAGAGGGTAGCAAAGTGATGGGTGCTGCAGAGACATGTCACAGCATCTATCACATGTGGGATGGTCTTGCGTCCTAGCATGGAGCCAAATGCTCTTTTTTATCACAGATTCCCCCCTGTCAAATTAGTTATGAATACTTAAGCCCCAATCCCTTTCGTATTTTACACATGCTTATTTACTTAAAGTATACTCCGACACCTAGTGCTATCGCCTCTGGCAAAGCCTTCTGTTTTAAATCAAAGCTGTTAAATAGCTTTACACAGAAAGAAAGAAGTTGAACTCAGAATGAATTTTTGCTTCACGTGTGTTTGAGCTAACAGGGTTTAAGGTCAAGGCTTTCCTTTTGGAAATAAAACTGGTCCCAGTCCAGTAAGCCCTACAGGAACAGATGCAGCCGAAGGCCTCGAAACTGAGTGGAGGTCTTTCTATTGACTTGTCTTGGCTCCCAGTAAGGGAAGTTTCAAGGCAAATCCAGAGAAATGCCTAGGGGCCCCCAAAATATGAGTATTCAATGGCATGATGCTACAGGGACACATGGGAATAGTCACCTTGCCCTTTCTATAGGATGGGCCATGTTATAATACTTAACCCAGAACATAGAATCATAGAATCATTTAGGTTGGAAAAGACCTTTAAGATCACCAAGTTGAACCGTTAACCCAGAACTGTCAAGTCCACCACTAAACCATGACCCTAAGTGCCACATCTACACATCTTTTAAATACTTCCAGGGATGGGGACTCCACCACTTCCCTGAGCAGCCTGTTCCAAGGCCTGACCGCTCTTGCAGGAAAGAATTATTTCCTAACGTCCAATCTAAACCTCCCCTGGTGCAACTTGAGGCCATTTCTTCTCGTCCTATTGCTGTTACTTGGCAGAAGAGACCGATCCCGCCTCGCTCCAACCTCCTTTCAGGTAGTTGTAGAGCGCGATGAGGTCTCCTCTCAGCCTCCTCTTCTCCAGACTAAACAACCCCAGTTCCCTCAGCCGCTCCTCATCAGACTTGTGCTCCAGGCCCTTCACCAGCTTCGTTGCCCTTCTCTGGACACGCTCCAGCCCCTCAATGTCCTTCTTGTCATGAGGGGCCCGGAACTGAACACAGGATTCAAGGTGCGGCCTCACCAGTGCCGAGTACAGAAGGACTTCCCTAGTCACTTCCCTGCTCCTGCTGGCCACACTATTTCTGATACAGGTGGTCTTGAGAGGTGATTTGGCATCACGGGGACCCACCAGAGCCACAGGATATCTCAGGAGAGAAGAAGTTTGCATTGCTCTGGGAGTCCAGTCACAAACAGGGACACATCTTCATCTCCTCACAGCCTCCAAGTTCCCTTGGTGGTGGATGCAGAGCAGCAGAGGGGAAAGCCATGCCTTTTACTAGCTGCGAGTCCCCTGGAGATGGAGACATACTGTTCTGGTTTTCTCTTCTAAGGGTTTTCCACTTCCTGAGTGATTTAACAAACCAGTTTGGGGTAACGGGTCCAAGGATCTGCACAGAGACTGCAGGTTGCCTGGGGTCTAAACCCTCAAAACCTGACGTGGACCCCAGAGCCAAAGAGGAACACAACTGGGAGCTTGTCCCCTCACTCAGAGGGAAGAATTTCCTATTCTTAGGCTCTGGCTGCTGGGGAAGACAAGGGGGTCATGTCTCCTGCCGGGAGATCAGGGAACTGATATGGGAACTAATATGGATTCTAGAACAGTGTTCACTGAATTTATAGTATTTACTCTCTCCCTGGCCATCAAGGTCACTGATGCTGAAGCAGGACCTGAAATCACTTTACAAGTCTTTTCCATACAGCAAAGTCTCTCCTAACTCCCATGGATGGTGCCTTTGTAGAGCTGAGGAGGTGGATATCCCAGGATTTTTTAACAGCATGCCAGAAAAAACAGCAGCTAGGAGCAGTTTAAGGGGAGAAGACCCTTCTTGGGAAAACAGAGGCTGATTCTCAAGGACCTAGTGAGGCTGAAAAAAAGCCCCTGCCTGCTGCAGAGCTGCCAGGGTCGGAGCTGTAGGCTTGCTGCCGGCTGCACCATTCTCTCCCCGTCACTAGTATCCCCTTCCCGGCACACGCCGCTGCAGAGCAAAGCGCCAGGGCTCCTCGGGGCCAGCAAATCCTCCGGGAACTTCTCAGCAGCGAGTGGGAATGCTGGGGTCCACCCCAGACTTGCAAGAGACCATCACAGACCTGGGACTATATGTTCAGCAGCACATCCCCGGCTCGACTGTGCCGCAGGGGTCAAAAGCATCCCTGGAGCAAGGCTCCCAACACGACGGCTTTGCGCAAGGGTTGAGACTGTCACCTTCGTTTTGCCATCCGTTTGAGAAGAAGGAGCTAAAAATTGGGTGAACGCCTGTGAAATCCTGGAAGAACGGCCTCAGATCCCGGCTATTTTTAGTTTCGCAGAAGCTGTGCATACATTAGCAAGGGCCTGCCTTCCTCTCCGGGTGTGCAGGGCATCCTCCCAGCCTGCCAGGACAGAGTCTAACCCTTGTCGTCTCGCCGCAGTTGGCCCCATCCAGCTGCACCTTGATATGGACACTGATGGGGACCAGAAAAAGGGGTAGAAAGGTCTTCATGGCCATTTTGGCTCTAGGCAGGTAGAGGAAGAATTGGGGAAGAATTTCCCAATGGCCCTTATATCATCATATCTGGTGGGAGGAGCTGGTATCAGCTGGGGACTGGAAGGAAATGCCAGCACAGAAATGGCATCTGAGTCCCATCACCATGTGGAAACAACCACACTATGGGCTGAGAGGAGCAGGAAGGAGTTCAGAGTGTTTGCAGGACCCAAGAGTTGATGCCTCAACTCCAATGACCTGTCACAATGGCCAAGCTGGATGCCATTCATGAACTGCCACGTATCGCCTTCAATGCGCCCACCGTGAGGTGCTTAATCCTAATCTGCAATCTTCTGGCCATGCAATCTCCTGAGAAACATGACCTCATCACCACATTGGCTCCTGAGATGCTTGGCATGGCATCTCTTTCCTCCCACTGGCTGTGTCTCCACTGCTCCAGAAACATCACACCAGGAAAACCATCGCTTGGACCCATAAAGGGCCCACAAAGGGGATGAGGTCAGGGATAGGACATGAGTTCACAAGCTTGCTGAAATGCACGATGCTTTTCAGCACACTATTAACACAAAAATAATTGCAACGTTTATTTCTACGCTGCTTCCTTCATGAAAGGATGAAAAGCAATGCCTGCGCGAGGTGCACAGACAGTCTCTGCACTTCACACCCACAGCGCGTGTCAGCTCCGCTGCCCGTGCACTTTAACATTTTCCAGCTCTTTAATATTTATTACCTCTGCCGCTTTGTATTACTCATCAGCTATTCCTGGCCAGAGGAAATGTACTGGTGGGTTCTGAAGCGTGTACGTACTCTGTTCTTTAAGGGGGCTATAAGTACAACAGCAGTCTTGCAAACACGCACACGCTGCACTGCATTTGGCCATCACAGTCTCCTGGGGCTTTTGAGGCATTGGGTACAGAGAATCAAATGAGCCTAACCATCCCCTCGCAGTGGCTTTTCAAGGGCCACAAGGATGTAGTAAGCCTTCAGGAAAGGAGACACAGCACTTTTGGAAGGTAGAGGAGCCCTTACCTCAGCGTATTTGTGCTGATCCTTGCAGAAACCCCTCTTTCACCCTCGGCATGCTTAGGAAGTTCACATGAGCATCCTTCCCTGCTTTACTTGCAGATATTTTACAAGTGTCCTCCCAGCCCTGTGATTAACCACCAGCCTGGCAGCAGCTTTGCCTATGTGCAGTATTTCTTCCAACTGCTGGGGGCTCTGGGGGCTCCCAGTAAGGATGTAACACAACGAAGCAAGTCAAGCTATGCAGGAGCCTATGGGTGGCTGCACTTGCAGCTGTTTCATTTAATAGGTAACTCCTAATTAAGACTGACTCTAAATAACAGGACAAAGAGGACTACTTTCTAGTGGTCATGGTCAGGAGAAGAAACAGCCCACGTGCAGTATTACCCAGTATTACAGCAACTTTTCTTTTTTCCTCTTCTCCTACTAATTCAAAAGGAACTTTCTGTTTGGAGCTTAATAAAAGTGAAGCCATCTGACCACGTTCTCGCTCCACCACCCTCCTGGTACAGCTGAGTTTTCTCGTGCCAGCGGACAGTTTATCCAAGTGACACAAATGCGGTCACGGGAGCTTTCTATCTGGGCTGCAAGGTATGAGATCCTGCCCAGCCCAAGGGACCAATGTTCATGCACAGTTAAGTGCAGGAATGGAGGCAGAGAGGTTAAGTGACTGTCCCCGAGCTAGCGGGGCAAATCGTTGTGGACGTTGGTGTTTTTTAATTCAGGAGGTCCTTGTCTGCCTGTTCCCTGCAGGATGGGCTCCTTTTCTCCTTTTGGAAGTGCAAGGTGCGTGCCTCATACAAAAGAATATAAAGCTCTCTGTTTTCACACATGTCCTTTTGACCTCCCGCTACTCAAAATGCTTCCCCAGCCCAATCGAATGCCTCTTGCATGCCTGATACAGCCAACGCAGCTGCCCTGCTCTGCGTGGAGGATGTTTGCATTAACATTGACTATCGTAAATGCTTAGACGAGATGTATCCCAGAAGCACCAATAAATTGCTGAACACATTAATCTAGACGTGACTCAGGAGTCACCACTGAATAATCTCTTTAGGCACCTTCCTCTGGCTGAGCGCGGGCAGAGTTTCTGCTCTCATCAGCAAAGTAGTAGAGGTCTCTTCCATCTTGCACTTCTCCAGGGGAAGGCCAGCTTAAATGACACGTGGGGGCTATTGATTTCTGTAATGAACGAATGGATTTTCCCCTCCTGCGCTCACACCCCCCTCCCACTCCTGTGGAATAATTCAGCGCCTCTGTCATTTACTGCCCAAATGCCTCTCCGAAGTGCAAACACGCAACCTTTCCCTGCTGGCATTGCACAGTGTCTCCAAAGCCCTGGCCTTGGCTCCTCTGTTTTCTCCTGCCTTCTCTGATCTTGCAGAGTGTTGCCTCCTGGAGGGAGGATTAACCTCGTGCAGTGAGGCAAGGATCCCAGGCAATGGAGAACATGAAAGTTTTCCTTCCAAGAAGGAAGGCGTGTGGCCAGAGCCGTTGGGTAAGCTCAGGCTGGGTGTCTGATGCTGCAGAATTGGCTGGGAAAGGTGATGCAGCTGCCTGTTGGGATGAGCCTGGAAGAGATTCCTGCACTCCAGGTATCTGCCTTTAAACAAGAGCAGAGCAGATGTTGTGGTCATTGAGGAGCTGGGGGTTTTGCAAAAAAAACCAACCCAGTGTACACTGGGGTCAGCTGAGAAGCAAAGGGGTGTCCTCTTTTGGCTACAAGGAGACCCCCTGCTAGCCCAGAATGTCCTTTCTCCCTGCCTCCCCCGGCTCCTCCCTAGGTAACCCCCTCCCACCATCTGCTTCTCCCCAGCCAGGTCTCCATAGCTTATCTGAAGTGCCACAGTCGATCTCCTGCTTTTGAGACCCTGCTCTTCCCATCGCCCCACGTTCAAGTGACCTGTCCTGCCTGCAACCTGCTGCCCAGCTGCTGTTGGCCACGGCTTAGAGGAATTGCTCTGCAGCTAAGAGACGTGAGAGCTACCTGTGCACATGTTCGAAAGAGTCCTTTTGCAGGCACAGTCCCCAAACGCAGCCTGACACTGTTAGCCCTCCTGCCCCTACCACTCGTGCCTTGCCCTTCACAGGAGTTAGGACCTCAAACATCATGGGACATAGCATATGTCACCTCCTACATTTGCAGAGAAGATGTTGGAGAGACCTGTCATCAGCAACCAGTTGGAACAGGCTCTGAGAGATGTCCTCTCCATAACCCTGAGATCACAGAGCTCAGCGTCCCACCTGTCACCTTAGGGAGCTGGGATTTGACATAATCCCTCCATTACAAACTCTGAATCTGACTCAGGTTGCCCTTTGCCTCCAAAGCTAAGCCCTGACTGGTTAAAAAGCTGCAGCTGACTCTAAGCATCTCAGCCCAGAGAGCAAGTCCCTCAAATCCTAGTCTAACCTTCAGGTATTTGAGTCCCCTAAGCAGGTAAGCTACGGCAGGCAGACACAGGAGGGCCCGTCCAACACCAGTGACAGGTCTAGGTCACCAAAACATTCATAATTTCCTCTTCCATCCTCCCCTGCCTCCAACACACCATCCCACGTGTTGGCTTAGACTTCAACACCCAACTAGGAACAGTCCCTGTGCCCTCTCCTGCCACCCAGGAGAGTGCCCAGGTGGGTTCAGACACCCTCTGGTAGGTTCAAACCCCTTCTTGTGGGTTCAAATTCCTTCTTTGCTAGACGTGAATGAAGGGCTTGACCTTGGCCATTGAACATCACAGGCGAACCCATTAACCACCGTGACCCAACCGAGGAGACAAAGCTCTCAGATTCCTGTGTTGGGGCTACTGTGCAGGATATCTAACACTTAAACATCTCCTGAGAAATGGCAGCGTGTCAGGAAGACTCTCATCTGCTGGCTCGAAGGGTGGCCCGGAGAGGATAACACCGAGGCTCGATTCCCTGCAGCCAGAAATGCTTCCTCAGCTGCCCAGGGTGGCTGGGTGCCAGCGGACTGGGTTACGAATGTGGTCTCATGTGGACACCCTGTTAGAAAGAGGATGCTGCAGGCTTGAGTCATCTCCAGGCTATGGAGGGAACTAAGCCTCCACCTTCTACACCCTCGCCTGCATGCCCTGCCTCTTGAGGTGACATCTAAAAGCAGGACACCAATCCTACGCCTTTTAAGGTAGCTTTGTGAATGAATCCCTTTTCCCTTGTTTTCCTCACACAACCTTTTTCTCTGGGCTGTAAGGAATATTTTGTGTCAAATGTTCCCGCCTCCGATACCCCCAAGCCTCTGGGGTGGCCCTAGATGCAGCAGGAGTTTGCTCCTGCTTTTTGTTGAAGCTCAAGTTCATGTGTCTAAAAATCTTTTCTGGAGCCACAGAAGACCCAAGTCTCCTTGAATGGGATTTCCTTTCTTACTTCTGCTGTGGGAGAGCTAATTTAAACTCATCATCTCGGTTCCTTCTTTTATCAACAGAGAGAAAGAGAGAGAGATTTCCAGAAAGCCATTTATCCCATCCCAAGATAAGTGTCTACAACACCTCCTACAGATTTCCTGCCTCCTTCCCTTGACTACAGAAGGGTCCAGACGACTAGCTGAGATCTGATGGCTGATATCAGATGTCTCCCATCTCCTTGGCAGCACTTTCCTATCAGATGCTTCTCACCTCCTTGCCATCATTTTGATATGCCATTTTGAGGACTCACTTGCGCTGGATGCACATACTTCCCCATGGAAGAGACTTGGAGGACATGGAGACTGCGGCAATGCCAAGGACCATGCTAACAGGTAGGAAAGGATTTTCCTGTGGGAAGTAAAGTTCACACTAAAATTGAACGCATTGCCATCTGACAGCTGGAGCAGGAGCTCCCAGAGCTGGCTGGGATATTTTTTGTTCCAGCCATCTCTTAACTTGGCCTTCTTTTTCTGTGGAGCAAATACACAGCCTTGGGAAAACACATGCCATGAATAGCTCTCATCTAGAATAGACCCTGTCCCATAGCTTCCATGTTCTTCCCCACCCAGAGCAGTAGTCTTGCTTTTCAATGAAAGTCCCCGTGGAGAACAATCCCATGCATAATCCCCCAACTGGCTTCTCCAAGGCATCCCTGAAGAAGCTGGAGACCCGGGGCAAGACTCATAGGCATCTGCGACCATTTCAGAGGGTATCAAATACATCCACAGAGTGCAGGCAGGTAGGATACAAGGCATGCAGAAGACCTGTGTCCTTCTAGACCCACAGTGGGGGTGCACTGGGAGCCCCACAGCATCTTGAAAGGTGCTGGGTGCCCAGTTTGGACAACTGAACAGAGCTCCTGGCTTTCAGCCCAGAGGGGGAATCTCTACAACAGGCCATCAAGCCAGGCAGGCCAACTCCATCCTGCCACAGACAAGAAAGCAGGCTCTCCTCTCCACGTTATTCATTTCTCCATCTATACTTTGCCCATGGGGAGCCACCCAGTTTATTCACCTCACGCCTGGAGCTCTTGCCCTTCCCTAGCCCCTGCTGTCCACTGCATGCACCGGCTGGAAGAAACCCTCGCTGTGAGACTGACAGCAGAGCCTGCACATCCCTGCAAGCCACAACTACCAGGACCCTCTGTCCTTGCAACCTCCGGGGCTGCTAGTCCTCCCGTCACCAGCTACGCCCTTTGACAAAGATGTCACCGTTCAGTCCTTAGAAAAGAGGAGCAGCATATAAAGGAGGTCTGGGAGCTCGCTTGGTAGGTTTGTAGGCAGCGGAGGGCGGTACATGGGCAGAATACATCTCTCTGAACAGCTTTGTTTATGAATGCAGCAAACGGAGAAGGTTGGGAAGCACGAGGGAGCAGGATAGAAGTCATGCAGTAGAGTCAAGACGCTGTCCACAAAGCCTTCGCTCCGGTATTGGATCAGCCCTATGGGTAAGTGCAACCCCTTTCATTTTTTCTTAGTGATCAGTTCTGTAGGAAGGCAAATCTAATTCATATTAGTTATTCACAACTGGTTATTCCACTCTTGCACCTCATCAACCCTACATGAAAGTTATTCATAAATAGATTTTCTCTGCCACTCAGCCAGTCCTTCTGACCACTATTTCAGAGATGCTTTAAGCAAGGGGTAAAGTAACTTGTCCCCGGTTGCAATGCAGGATTGAGAGACCTGGGCACAGAACCCAGGAGCCCTGGCTCCCAGGTATCACTGTTATTTATATTACAGCAATGTTAAAAGGCTTCTGCTGGATCAGAGTTTTGGATCAGAGATCAGAGTTTGATTGTACTGAGTCCAGTTCATACACATAGTAAGAGACAGTTCTTGCCCTAAAGGATTTACGATCTAAACTGACAAGGACAGAAACACAGCGAAGGAAAGGGAGTGTTAACTACAGCAGGGGGCTGAGGCATTGAGAGATGCAATAAATCACCTGCGGTCACAGAGTGAGCTTGTGGAAGAGCCAAAACCTGACCCCTGATTTCCCACCGACGCTGTCTTGTCTCAGCTGTCAGGGAAGGTGCACGCCGGGAATCCGGGGGAGCTGGGAACTTCACTGATGGTTCAGGTGAGGCCAAGACCCCCACCAAAGAACACAGCCCAGCACAAATGCATTCTTGCCCCTGCCCCATCCTTATTTGTGCATGACTGTGAAGGAGGAGAAAAGTCCCCCCTGATACCACCACCCCCGGTGTCATCCTCTGTCCATTGGCTTTGGTTCACCCAGACAGGTCACCTCCAGGTGCCTCCAGGTCAGGGCTGTGGCTGATAAACCGCTCCAGGTACTTCTATAGACTGGCAAGAAAGAAAGGTGAAGCTGAAATCACTTTTCCTTAAGGGAAACCTGTCTGAAAGGGTAGGTTTCAGGGGACACCTGCCTGAAAGAGTGATCCTCAGCAAGTTTGCTGTGTTGGGCACATGGTGAGACTCGTCAATCATTTCTGAGTCTTGTCAGGACATCTCGAAGCATGATGAGATTATCCCACCTGTCTGTGCACGTGTGCCCTAGAACACTCCATCTCTACATGCATGTGAGAAAGCACATGGAGAGAAATAAATTTACTCTGTCTACTTAAGCAGAGGCTGGTACTACTTTTTGGAGATTTGGCCTCTGACATGAATTCCTTTTCCATGAACCTACCAAAGCATTTTGACCCTCAGGGATGGATTTGAACCATAGCACTGATGTAAAGGAGATTTATACTGAACAACTATTCAGTGGAACCCCCAAATTTAAAGAGTTTAAGATTAGGTATGGGAGGATTTGATTTTAGTTGATAAGCACCAGTAAATGTAGGTTTTTGCCTTGTCACATCCAGCCCTGTGTCTCATTTAGCTACTTATTGTCAATCTGACCAGTTTTGGCCCCAAAGTGACCCAGACTCTCCAACTGTTCAGAAACTGTAATGGTCAGATCTGCAGGGGAGAAAGAGGCAAGGAAGAAGCATAGTGGGGTTGAGATTTGAACTCTTCAGAAGTGACAAACACCAATAAAAATGGCAACTGAAAACTAAAATTGTGGTTTTATCAGTTAAAGCTCTTTTTTAACAAAAATGTCAAGTTCTACTGAGATACGTTAGAATTTCAATTACTGAGCCACAATGCATAGAAGGGGAAACAGAAACAGAGAAATACGTAGGACTGTATCTGCACCCCTCATGACTGTGCCCCAGCATCCCTGGCCCGTACTATACATTTTGTGGTCATTACACTGGTTTCTATTCTGAAGCCATAATCCTCAGACAAGCGTAGCTATAATGTAGGAAATCAGGGTAATTTGCCCATGGTCATACACAGCAAAACCCATATTTCTGAGATCACCCTGCCTCCGTTTGCTCATAGCTTCGTCCTGTTGTGTAACTCCTTTTCTTACCTCGCTGCCCTAGGATCCGTGCTGGATTAGAAATGGTTATGATATCAATAAATAGCTACTGCTGTGGGTGCTCTCAACATCTGCATGTAAGCCTTCGTAAGCAGCCACGGCAACGAGGAATTCAAATGATCTGTCTCATTTCATCTTCTCCTTGCAGCACGCCGTCGTGGGAGCAAACATTCCCATGAATTATTCGTGTCAAATCATAGAGTCCCCGCGTGCTCCCAAGTGCAAACAAGCACTTTCCTTACACGATGTTTACGGAGCAGAAGCATTAGGTGAGGAACAAGCAGTTTTAGGACTCGTGTCATTTATTGGGCCGAGAAAACGAGTTGCTTTTTACACTGAGATTTGTTCCAGTCTCTAGGGCCTCATACAAAGTAATTAACTAAACATTTCAGGGTCCTTCTCTTGCCCTGAAGCCAACAGGCAGAATCTGGCCACATCCATGCTAATGAACCCTCTGAGCCTTCAAACCAGGGTGGGAACATCCAGCACCTGCAGGGAATGGGATGAGCAGGGGGGCTCCAGACAGCACGGCAGCTACGCCGGAGCTGCAACCGTGCAGTGTGCTCTCATAAACCAGGGAGGACGGGATGCAATAACACCTTACGTCGATTTATTGTAAACATTTAATATTGTCAGTCTTCTCCCACGGGAAAACATCTCTGACTCCGTAAGCTTAAGCCGGTCTGAGAGAGCTGTTGCCTCTACAAAGCCTTAGTCTTGCACAGGATCCTGTGCCAGGACACTGACAGCCTGCTCATTCCTGGACAGTCCCCTGAAGAAGGGTAAAGCCTTCAGGACTGGACCCCCCAGTTCATTACTGTGGCCTTAGGAAAGTCCTCGGCTCTAATTTTCTTCACGACATTTGTGCATCACACACTCGACGCATCCCAGCATCGAAAAACATCACCCGGGCTCAAGCAGACCTAGTGTTTGAGCTAGAGCCCTTGGGCTTTGCAACCTGCCCCTCTTCCTCTCCTTTAGCTTCAACCACCCTCGGTGAAAGTTAATTTAGGATGCCAACCTTCAAGTGAAAAATGGTGTTCTGTTTGGGAAGCACTAGACTGAGGGCAGCTGTCCATGCACAGAGGCAGTCGCAAGGAAGGGGCAATCCTTGCTTTTAGGAATATCAGGGACAAGTCCCCAGGAGGCAAAGTCGTGCCTCAAGCCCCTGCTGTTACACTGATCAAAGTCAGAGATCTTAGAATCATAGAATCATAGAATAGTTTGGGTTGGAAGGGACCTTTAAAGTCCATCTAGTCCAGCCCCCTGCCACATCTTCAACTAGATCAGGTTGCTCAGAGCCCCGTCCAACCTGACCTGGAATGTTCCCAAGGATGGGGCATCTACCACCTCTCTGGGCAACCTCTGCCAGGGTTTCACCACCCTCAGTGTAAAACATTTCTTCCTTCTATCTAGTCTAAATCTCTTCTCTTTTAGTTTAAAACCATTCTCCCTTGTGCTATCTCTACAGGCCCTGATAAAAGTCTGTCCCCATCTTTCTCATAAGCCCCTCTAAGTACTGAAAGGCCGCAATAAGGTCTCCGCGGAGCCTTCTCTTCTCCAGGCTGAACAACCCCAACTCTCTCAGCCTGTCCTCATGGCAGAGCTGTTCCACCCCCTGATCATTTCCGTGGCCTCCTCTGGCCCCGCTCCAACAGGTTCATGTCTGTCCTGTGCTGAGGACCCCCGAGCTGGAGGCAGCACTGCAGGGGGGTCTCACCAGAGCAGAGCAGAGGGGCAGAATCCCCCCCCTCGACCTGCTGCCCATGCTGCTGGGGATGCAGCCCAGGACAGGGTTGGCCTTCTGGGCTGCGAGCGCACGTTGCCGGCTCATGTCCAGCTTTTCATCCACCAGTACCCCAAGTCCTTCTCGGCAGGACTGCTCTCCATCCCTCCATCCCCCAGCCTGTATTGACACCGGGGGTTGCCCCGACCCAGGTGCAGGACCTTGCACTTGGCCTTGTTGAACCTCATGAGGTTCACATGGGCCCACTTCTCAAGCATGTCCAGGTCCCTCTGGACGGCATCCCGTCCCTCAGGTGTGTCAACTGACCATTCACCCACCAGACAGTCCACCCATCAAATCCACACCTCTCCAGTTTAGAGAGAAGGATGTTGTGGGGGACCGTGTCAAAGGCCTTACAGAGGTCCAGGTAGATGACATCGGTAGCCCTTCCGATGTCCACTGATGTAGTCACTCCATCACAGAAGGCCACTAGATGGGTCAGGCAGGACCTGTCCTTGGTGAAGCCATGCTGGTTGTCTTGAATCACCTCCCTGTCCTCCATGTGCCTTAGCATAGCTAATCATCTTCTTGGTGATTGCCACAGCACCACCAGCGTCATTTCAATAAAACACAAAGCAAGCCGAGTTATGGTAACATGGCCTCTCTTCATGGAGCAGGTTGCTCTCTTAAGAGCACGTTCCCTAATAATAAGACTGCACCTTAATGGTGTTACCAAAGCCTGGCAATGACACTCAGGAGCCTGTGATCTTAAATAATGTATTTTCCTTCATAGCTGTGAAAACTGCAGTGCCTTCACCCATTCTGTTGAATAATGGGAGTGTTTCTGCAAGCTTGCCATGGTAATTTAAAATCAATTTTACTTTCGTATCCTATTATAACTTTTGCCATAGGAAATTAACGCTTTAGTAAATCATATAAAGTCTGCAAAAACAACAAAGCACATTAAATGATAGTACTGCAAGGTTTGGTTGGTTTGCAATAAAAAAACCAATGGATATATGCATTATAATTTAAATATGTGCTTTTGTAGCACATCAGCTATGAGAAACAAAGGAAAGATAGGTGAATCTGGAATGGACCACGACATCTGCTCAGTGATGGAGAGGAACACGCCCAGCCATTTAAGAACAAAAAGTACCGTTTGAGGTATCTTCTTGAATTCATGAGGTATTGTAGAAAATAAATGATTGTACGGCTGGGACTTTTCACACCTTAGCTATCACTTTTAATAACTTTCATTTGATGTTTTGTAGGAACAGTATGGCTACATCCGTGCCAGAAAACTCAGCAGCGCATGGGAATGTGGAAAAGGGCTGAAGCCTGACTGTCCACACTTAAATTGTTAGCATGGTCCTGGCACAGCTTTGTGCTAGGAGAATTAGCCTTCTCCCAGATAATTCCCAGGCATGGATGAGGAATTAGCCGAAGCCAGAGACCATTTACAGTAAAACATCTGGGGTGTTGCCACATCATTTTGGTGGCTGAGAGATTTGATCATAAGAGCAGACCACGCAGGTCAGTCTCAAGCTCAGAGAACAGGCACTGGCACTGATTACTTCCATGGTTTCAACATAGCCACAAAATTTGGGCTTCGGGTCCCATGTATTATCTGTTTTTCACTTGAAAACCAACAGACAGCTCCTCTTTAAAAGGTGTGAAGTTTATCATAAGGAAACTCCAGGAATGGCTCTAAAAGACTTTTCTCCCATACAAACACATAGAGGATGGAAGCATATCTTTAGGTGGAAAATCAACTTCTCTTTCAATCTTCCGGGTGTTTATATGATAAGGTGATCAGAGACTGTGGTAAGAGATGATATTGTGCCTACCTAGATGGATTAAAAAACCCCACTAAAATCACTATGGTGTTTTTTTTACTAAATAGAGGTCTAGTGAAGCAATGCACATAATGTTTTTTTCATTCACTGGTGGAACCAAAGAAGAAACTAAAAGAGAGATGATGCTGGAGGCAGCGGTGAGAGCAGATCCTCACGGGGTAGCCCATGGTGGGTAAGGGCTGGAGTTCAGATCCCTGCTCAAAAATCAGACCGATGTGGCAGAGGCTTGGAGGGAGCATGGGCAGATCTGAGCTTGTCCCCAAAGGAGGTGGTGCCCAGCCTGCACATGTGGGTCAGGTAATGGGGCTCTGGGAGGACAGGTGCCACCTACCCTTTGGAGGAGCCAGAATGGCCAAAGCATCGCCCTACTGTGTGCATGACGGTCACCAGCCCCATAACCAGTGCTGTGGAGGGGGTGTTAATGGGTGGAGGTGATAAATAAAGCTTTCTTCAGCCTGTCGCCCTGCAAATCATGTTGGATATGATGTGAACCCTGGTCTTCTGCTGGCTGTCAGTTGGCTTCACCAACTGATTACAAGGTATGGTGGAGGACCCTATTCATCCTTCTGCATTCGGGAAATGATGCTCAAACCCTCTGGTGACGCGGACACAAAAGCCAGAGCTGTATCTTCCATGGCAAATGAACAGCTCCAACAGTCCTGGACTTATGGGGCTGGTTTTCTGCCTGTTTTCCCACCGGTGAGCAGAAATTGCAGTATGTATCGGTTAACTCCAGCCCTTTCCATGACTATCACTTCAATAAAAACATGCTAAAAAGAAGAAATAAAAAAAAAACCTCACCAGCCTCTGAGTTCCCCCATTTAAATTGCTACAGCCATTCAAAAACGAGGTGTTTCATGCTGTCCAAACCTCCAGATTACCTAGCCCAGCTCTTTAAATGCACAGGACAAAAAAAGAAGTGTATTAGGCGGGCCTTCATCTCCTCTCCTGACGATGCCTGCTTTCAGCCCTTGCTGTCAGCAGTCCCCTCCTACCATCAGAGGAATCAAAGGTGAAACCGGCTCCAACATGACAAATAACAAAAGTGCCGGCTCCTCGCTCCCGAGCCGCGAGTCATTAGTAAGTTCCTGCCTCTCTCCCAGTTGCGCGTTAATGAGCGGAGGGAGAGCCGGGGATGGTTTTGCTCTGTGTTTGAGAGCCAGCTCGGGAGATGAAACTTGCCGTTCAGTGGCTTTCACAGGAAAAACGCTCCCCTCCCAGGCTCCAAAAAAACCTTATCAAAACCAGCGTGTGCAGGTGGGCACAGCCTGATCCAAAGGATGGAGAAGGAGGAGGGCTGGGGATGGACGGCTCCTGCGGAGCCTGGTTGCAGAAAGCCCCTCTGATCAGCCCGTGTGTCTCCCCTCGTTTCCTTGGAGGCATTTCGTAGGCGGATGTGTGAATTTTAAGTGCAAGATGATTTTGGGATTAACACCAAGGGTGCAGAGTGTGATCGGCGAATGGACAAGCCAAGGTGGACGTTTAGCGTGGACTTAACAGAAACCTCCTCAATGGTATGGAGATCCTGGATGGGACAAGAGATCTGGTTTGCCTTCCTCAGCTTGGCAGCGTGTAAAATGGGGGCAAGAAGGTAAAATTGTAACAGATGGGACAGAAAGGCTATGTCTACACCTGAAAAACTGCCTTCTACCTCTTGGTCCCTCTCTTCCCCGTACATGCTAGGGTATGGGAGATGCACCCCATCCTCATATGGACACACTTAGCTACTTCAGAAGATGGGATATGGAGCCAGAAGACCATCTTGGACCCAAAATAAAACCCTTCCCATGAAAGCTTTCCCAACACCAGTGTTTTCTCACCTGAAACAGTTGCTTTTGAGAAATGAGCATCTTTCTTTGGGAAAGAGTAAGCAGCTTCACTGTAAAATGCCTTGCTTGTCTTTTTTTGCCCAGGCACAGACACGCAGGGACCCCCACCCCTGCCATGTCAGTCGGTGAAAGCACAACTATATGCTAAGAGCTTTGGGTTCTGTAAAGCCTCTCGGGAGCTGGCAGGGTGTCTCGTAGCCTGCCCGGCGTACAGTAAGCCCTGGGGGATTACTCATGCCATGCCACACCACTACGAATTTGCATGGGCAGGCACGTGGAGAAGGAAGTACAGTAAAAAATAAAACCTTCCTTGCCCCATCCTCTATCACCCCAAATCAACGAGAGGCTGCCTGTCCCTGGGGTGCAATGTCCAAGACAATCATGGCTGACAGTGCCTTCGAGGGACGCTGTCAAAGAGTTTTAGGCTCACCATTTGGTGAGGGAAAGATTTTGTGACCGACTTCAAGGGAATGAGGCCCTTTGCAGACATGCTGGGAGTGCAACCTGCAGCCGGTGTGGCTTAACCCCTAATTCCCACAGCCCAACAGCGCTGCAGGATGGTACCACCATCCTTGAAGGTGAGGGTTGGGTAAAAGAGGCAGTGGGAGAGGTTGGGTGAGGAGTCAGGCAAGGATGAGGAGGTATAAGCAGAAAGCTCTTATTAGGTGGATGGTGGCAGTCATAGAATCATTAAGGTTGGAGAAGACCTCTAAGATCATCGAGTCCAACCATCAGCCCAACCCCCCCATGCCCACTGAACCATGTCCCTAAGCACCTCATCTACACGTCTTTTAAATCCCTCCAGGGATGGGGACTCCACCACTGCCCTGGGCAGCCTGTGCCAAGGCCTGGCCACTCTTGCAGTAAAGAAATTTCTCCTAATGGCCAACCTAAACCTGCCTTGGCACAACTTGAGGCCGTTTCCTCTNCGTCCAGATATTGAACAGGACCAGCCCCAAAACTGAGCCCTGGGGAACACCGCTCATGACCGGTGGCCAACTGGATTTATCTCTGTTGACCACAAGTCTCTGAGCTCGGTTGTCCAGCCAGTTTTTTACCCAGCGAAGAGTGTACATGTCTAGGCCGTGAGCCACCAGCTTCTCTAGGAGAATACTGCGGTGCAGCCAGTCCTGGTGGGATGGGACGATGCCCTTGGCTTCTCCCTCTGGTCCATGTTTTTCTAGCCGTTTGGGTACTGCAGGTCGCCAGCTTGACACGAGACCTTGGCAGTGCCTTGGGGTTTGTGGTGAGCGGATGTGCAGTGCGTGCTTAGGGCACCAGGTTATTCATGTCTCCAACATCAGACGTGTGATATCAACTGGGCTTCCTCTGCGGCCGAGGGAGAGCAAGGGGCAACTGCAGAGGGTGACTCATCTCACAAAACCAGCCTCCCGCACTGAGTCATCCTCCGGGAGAACTTCTCTCTTGGACGGAGAGCGGGAGGATGAGGTGGTACACAAAACTCATGGGCAGAGGAGGAGGAATGTGCTTCCGATGGCTGCAGGGGATGGGGTTCCTTCCAGGTGGCAGTCAGGGACCCACTGCCCACACGTCCATCTGGGCTGGTAACACGCAGTGCCCTTTATATTCAACAGGAACAAAAAGTTGTGTTTTTTTACAGCGAGAGCCATCTGATGTGTTTCAGAGCTCTGCTTTAGGCTGAGATGTATTATAGGTTTAATTATATATTATATATTATATACCTCTTTCGGAAATACATCCATTGCTAAAGTACTGAGTCAGGTGAGGTAAATCCCATCCTTGTGGTCCCACTGTTCTATTTAGAAATCATCTACATATTCACCCAAATCCCTTTTCTGACACTGAACCATTGCCCCATTTTCATTTTTCCCCAGATTTTGCCCACAAGTGTGTTCATGTAATGACGCTGGATTGAATTTTTAAACAGTTTTGATTTTTTTTTTTAAATTTATGAGCACCACACAGGACTATGTATCCCACGGAAAAATATATAATGAATAAATAAACCACATACACATATGCATGCCCTTATACATACCCTTAAACATAGATACAGGTTCATATATATGTACAAATTCTACATGCATACCTATCTATGACTTATTTATTACAGGTCTATATACTTGTGTGTGTATATATATGTATATGGCATATATAAATAAATAAATAAAAACCTGATTTATGACGTCTATATTTATATGAATAAATAAACAATATGTGTGTACATATATTATATATATAACCATATGCATCATTTATTTATTCATTTATACACCTATACAAACAATCTCCTGCTGGTGGAGTAGGTCAAACCAGGAACTGGTGTCTGATGTGAATATGGGAAATCAGCTTGGAGGTCAAGCTGGAATAAATAAATGAGTATTTTGAAGATTTTCTGTAAAAGACCTTGGGAAAGCTCTTTTTAGAAACCTAGGGAAACTTCTTGGCAAAATTGTTCTTCCTGGTTGTATTTCAATTTTTGAACTTCATATTCAGTGTATGCCATCCATAGTGCTGGGTGGGATGATGCATGACCGTATAATGTATTATCATGGCAAAACTCTATTTAAAAATAAAATAAAATGAAATAAAATAAAATAAAATAAAATAAAATAAAATAATAAAATAAAATAAAATAAAATAAAATAAAGTAAAATAAAATAAAATAAAATAAAATAAAATAAAATAAAATAAAATAAAATAAAATAAAATAAAATAAAATAAAATAAAATAAAATAAAATAAAATAAAATAAAATAAAATAAAATAAAATAAAATAAAATAAAATAAAATAAAATAAAATAAAATAAAATAAAATAAAATAAAATAAAATAAAATAAAATAAAATAAAATAAAATAAAATAAAATAAAATAAAATAAAATAAAATAAAATAAAATAAAATAAAATAAAATAAAATAAAATAAAATAAAATAAAATAAAATAAAATAAAATAAAATAAAATAAAATAAAATAAAATAAAATAAAATAAAATAAAATAAAATAAAATAAAATAAAATAAAATAAAATAAAATAAAATAAAATAAAATAAAATAAAATAAAATAAAATAAAATAAAATAAAATAAAATAAAATAAAATAAAATAAAATAAAATAAAATAAAATAAAATAAAATAAAATAAAATAAAATAAAATAAAATAAAATAAAATAAAATAAAACAAGGGCAGCTGTAACTTAATACAGATTGAATCATTGTCTTTGGAAAGGCAAAGGATCTCTCACTGGAGATCCACGGAAGCAGCTAGGTCCTGGTACCCCTTGTTGCAGCTAAAGCTAAGGAGAAAAGTCACTTTATTGGGTTCCTGCTCCACATGGAGGCATCAAGAGACCATGGCCAAATTCTTGCTGTCCTTCCCCCGTCCCCACGCTCTCCGAAGCGTCACATGAGCTGAACTTTGCTCACCATCTGGCACCTCTTTCAGTCCTTCCATTACTCCCCTGCCTTTCTCTGGTTTCCCTCCTGAGCTGCAGACGGCGGGTCTGGACAGAGCCTCCCCAGAGCCGCTGCCGCAATGCCGGCAGCAGAGATCATATCGCTGCTCCTGGCTGCTCGGGATGGATGGAGGAGCCTCTCCTGCCGTGGCCATGCGATGGGGACCGGCACTCAGCCACCCCCTCCCTGCATCCCCGAGCTGCATCCCCTTCACCACAAATCCCATCTCCCAGTCTTTGTTCTGGGAGGTGTGACTTTATATTTGATCTACAAATGAGCGTGGGAATGACTCATTTGATTCTATACATACACACACGCATCCCAGCCCAATATATATAACGGAATCTCTTTCATATTAATTCATTAATCAAATCTAAGCTCAGATGCGGATCTGGCAAACAGTGGTTGCAGAGACGTTCCCCTCCTCTTGCCCCTGCCCTGGGATTTAGTTCAGCTTTTGATAAACTCAAGGGTAGCTGGCCAGAGGGGCTAATTTATTAACGCCTTGATGTCTGCGAAGGGGGGAAAGCAGAGACAGAGCACAGCCCTGGACCGAGCGCAAGCCAGGGCAAAGAGGAACAGATCTCCACCGCGGGGAAGGATGGACCCAGCACAGCCGGGGGATGATGCTATGAGAAGAGTTGAACATCTCGCTGCGGAGGAAAGAGAAACAGCCAGGATACAGCCCTTTGCCTCTCCTGGAAAATCACTAAAGCAAGCTGTAGTAATTGGAGAGCTACTTGTAAGCTGGGCTTCTCCTCCCCTGCTAAAAGCTTTGCCTATAGGAGCGGCTTGTGATAAGAATATATGTATATTAAAAATACCTGCTCTGACAAGCATGAAGGTGGACAGCAGAGAGGGAGGGGAGGAGGTAAGGTGGATAGGAATAATAAATCAAAATGTTTTGCTGCTTCTAATTAAATCCACCAACCTGTTTGTAACAAAACCACGCTAGGTGAATGGGAAGAGATGGGGACAAGAAGCTGCCACCGCCTGATGGCCGCGGTGGCCAACCACTCCCTCCGTAAAGCTGAGTCTCACGCAGGAATACGGTGGCCTCGGTGTCTTTACACTGTGTTTTCAGCTTCAGATAAACCTCCAACCATCTGTGCCAGCCAGAGGAAGGAGGAGAAGGCAGAGCACTCACAGCTAGGCAGAGCGGAGAGGGGGCAAAGCGTTGCAGCTATAAAGGGAGGGCTGGAAACCTTCTCGCTGCATCGCGTCCNATGTATTATAGGTTTAATTATATATTATATATTATATACCTCTTTCGGAAATACATCCATTGCTAAAGTACTGAGTCAGGTGAGGTAAATCCCATCCTTGTGGTCCCACTGTTCTATTTAGAAATCATCTACATATTCACCCAAATCCCTTTTCTGACACTGAACCATTGCCCCATTTTCATTTTTCCCCAGATTTTGCCCACAAGTGTGTTCATGTAATGACGCTGGATTGAATTTTTAAACAGTTTTGATTTTTTTTTTTAAATTTATGAGCACCACACAGGACTATGTATCCCACGGAAAAATATATAATGAATAAATAAACCACATACACATATGCATGCCCTTATACATACCCTTAAACATAGATACAGGTTCATATATATGTACAAATTCTACATGCATACCTATCTATGACTTATTTATTACAGGTCTATATACTTGTGTGTGTATATATATGTATATGGCATATATAAATAAATAAATAAAAACCTGATTTATGACGTCTATATTTATATGAATAAATAAACAATATGTGTGTACATATATTATATATATAACCATATGCATCATTTATTTATTCATTTATACACCTATACAAACAATCTCCTGCTGGTGGAGTAGGTCAAACCAGGAACTGGTGTCTGATGTGAATATGGGAAATCAGCTTGGAGGTCAAGCTGGAATAAATAAATGAGTATTTTGAAGATTTTCTGTAAAAGACCTTGGGAAAGCTCTTTTTAGAAACCTAGGGAAACTTCTTGGCAAAATTGTTCTTCCTGGTTGTATTTCAATTTTTGAACTTCATATTCAGTGTATGCCATCCATAGTGCTGGGTGGGATGATCCATGACCGTATAATGTATTATCATGGCAAAACTCTATTTAAAAATAAAATAAAATAAAATAAAATAAAATAAAATAAAATAAAATAAAATAAAATAAAATAAAATAAAATAAAATAAAATAAAATAAAATAAAATAAAACAAGGGCAGCTGTAACTTAATACAGATTGAATCATTGTCTTTGGAAAGGCAAAGGATCTCTCACTGGAGATCCACGGAAGCAGCTAGGTCCTGGTACCCCTTGTTGCAGCTAAAGCTAAGGAGAAAAGTCACTTTATTGGGTTCCTGCTCCACATGGAGGCATCAAGAGACCATGGCCAAATTCTTGCTGTCCTTCCCCCGTCCCCACGCTCTCCGAAGCATCACATGAGCTGAACTTTGCTCACCATCTGGCACCTCTTTCAGTCCTTCCATTACTCCCCTGCCTTTCTCTGGTTTCCCTCCTGAGCTGCAGACGGCGGGTCTGGACAGAGCCTCCCCAGAGCCGCTGCCGCAATGCCGGCAGCAGAGATCATATCGCTGCTCCTGGCTGCTCGGGATGGATGGAGGAGCCTCTCCTGCCGTGGCCATGCGATGGGGACCGGCACTCAGCCACCCCGTCCCTGCATCCCCGAGCTGCATCCCCTTCACCACAAATCCCATCTCCCAGTCTTTGTTCTGGGAGGTGTGACTTTATATTTGATCTACAAATGAGCGTGGAAATGACTCATTTGATTCTATACATACACACACGCATCCCAGCCCAATATATATAACGGAATCTCTTTCATATTAATTCATTAATCAAATCTAAGCTCAGATGCGGATCTGGCAAACAGTGGTTGCAGAGACGTTCCCCTCCTCTTGCCCCTGCCCTGGGATTTAGTTCAGCTTTTGATAAACTCAAGGGTAGCTGGCCAGAGGGGCTAATTTATTAACGCCTTGATGTCTGCGAAGGGGGGAAAGCAGAGACAGAGCACAGCCCTGGACCGAGCGCAAGCCAGGGCAAAGAGGAACAGATCTCCACCGCGGGGAAGGATGGACCCAGCACAGCCGGGGGATGATGCTATGAGAAGAGTTGAACATCTCGCTGCGGAGGAAAGAGAAACAGCCAGGATACAGCCCTTTGCCTCTCCTGGAAAATCACTAAAGCAAGCTGTAGTAATTGGAGAGCTACTTGTAAGCTGGGCTTCTCCTCCCCTGCTAAAAGCTTTGCCTATAGGAGCGGCTTGTGATAAGAATATATGTATATTAAAAATACCTGCTCTGACAAGCATGAAGGTGGACAGCAGAGAGGGAGGGGAGGAGGTAAGGTGGATAGGAATAATAAATCAAAATGTTTTGCTGCTTCTAATTAAATCCACCAACCTGTTTGTAACAAAACCACGCTAGGTGAATGGGAAGAGATGGGGACAAGAAGCTGCCACCGCCTGATGGCCGCGGTGGCCAACCACTCCCTCCGTAAAGCTGAGTCTCACGCAGGAATACGGTGGCCTCGGTGTCTTTACACTGTGTTTTCAGCTTCAGATAAACCTCCAACCATCTGTGCCAGCCAGAGGAAGGAGGAGAAGGCAGAGCACTCACAGCTAGGCAGAGCGGAGAGGGGGCAAAGCGTTGCAGCTATAAAGGGAGGGCTGGAAACCTTCTCGCTGCATCGCGTCCGCTCCAGCCAGACGGCTGCAATGTGCTTCTGCCAGCCCTGCAGCCACCGCGGCTTCTGCAACCCGCACAGCCCGGGAATGGGTCAGAAGAGCAAAATCAAATAAAAGGGAGGACTGAGAAAGGAAGAAAGCAAACAAGAAATCATGCTATTGCTTCACTGTCCGGGATGCTGCGTGCTGTCTGTTTGTGGTCCCCATTCACCTCCAAAAGGATGTAGCAGAAGTAGAAAAAGGTTCAAGAAGGGTGGTGAAGGTGATCAGAGGGATGGAACAGTCTCTATATGAAACGCTGTCATAGAGACCAAGACTCTTCAGTCCAGAAAAGGGACAACTGATGTGATATAAGATAAACAGCTGTAAAATCATGAGTGCCCCGCAATGAAAGATTTTCCTAGCAAGAGCTAGGAGCACCACATGAAATGGTTAGGTGACAGTTCAAACCTAGCAAAAGGAAAGTTCTTTTTCTTATATACAGCACAGTTAAACTGGGCAACTCCTCATGCTGCCAAGCATTTAGAAAAAAACAATAGACAAATTCAACCACTGAGGAAAATTCTGTTATTAAATTGACAGCACCACATCTAACTCCAGAAGGCCCTTCAGGAGCATCCTGGGATGCAGCATTGTGCACTTGCCTTGTTCTTACACCATCCTGCTGTTGCTCAACCTGCACTTGATGGACTTTAAAGCTGGCTGGCCCAGCACAACTGTTATTTTTTTCAATGCCAAGCCTGTCTCATTTCAAGTTTCTCAGCAAATTCCACCTAAAAGTTGAGTTAGCATCTGCAGGGCAGCCTCTGCTGAGCCTGCTGCTTGTGATTGCAGCAAAGGTACCCAATACGCTGAGATCCTGGGCAGGGATGGCTTCGCCCTGGCTTTCCCAGGGCTCCCTCAACAGCTGCCCCAGTTAGAATAATAGAATCATAGAATCATTAAGGTTGGAAAAGCCCTCTAAGATCATTGAGTCCAACCAGCAACCCAACCCCCCCATGCCCACGAAACCATGTCCCCAAGTGCCTCATCTACATGTCTTTTAAATCCCTCCAGGGATGGGGACTCCACCACTGCCCTGGGCAGCCTGTGCCAAGGCCTGACCACTCTTGCAGTAAAGAAATTTTTCCTAATGTCCAACCTAAACCTCCCTTGGCGCAACTTGAGGCCAGTTGAAGCACTTGAAGCCCCAGAGTTGGGGGAGAAGCTGGGGAGGCTGAACTGTGGTTTGTCCACATCCCATCTTCTGCTTGCAAATGTCATCACACACTCATTGCATGTGGAGGCCACATCATGGGAGGAAGGTGGTCGGGGGCATCAAAGCCATCTACTACGGTCTCTTCGTCAGGGAGTGGTGCAGCTGGTCCAAGATCTTATAAGCAACCTACCACTCCTTCCACTTTCTTGACCATTGCTCCCTGCATTGCACTCTGGCTGCTGAATGGATTAAGGGATCTTTATTGGAGGCTAATGTTTTTCTAGCAATCGTATTGACTGTGAGTAGAAATCTGCTGACCTGTTGGAAAGAAAGAAGGAGGAGATAAAAGAGCAAGCTCTGGAGAAACACGCTGAGGTTACTACTACTCTTCAGTCGCCAGACAAAATAAACACTGTGAAATTTCCACAGGTTGGTTCAAGTGCTGTGTTAGTGCTAAAGATTGCTGTGAAGTGGGCAAAGTGAAAGTGACAATTAAATACTTAATGAATGACTGTTTGGGTTTTTTTTTCTTCACGGATGCACAGAGTGGGAGGTGGCGTAACAGGACAGTAATGAGCTTCTGGAGTGATTGCCCTTAGCACCTGGGGTAGGGAATTTCACTTGAGAATGTCATTAGATCCCTATCATGGGTTTTGGCTTCCAGAAAGCTATCCAGGTTTGACTTATCCACACAAATAATGGAAAAAAAAATCATGGTCCCTGTTGGTGATTTGTTCCCATTACCACCTACCCACGCTGTTCAAAGATGTGAAACTTGTTTCAAGTCAGAATTTGACTGACATCACTTTCCAAACATGGGAGCTCACTAGGTGATTTTATCTCCTACAGCAGATATTGTCTTTCTGAGTGTGAGCAACCAATGGTGCCCATTCAAGAAGTGGCTGTGCTTTTAGAAATCAAAAGTTCACCCACTGGGGCTATTCTGGCTCGGGAGACAGGAGCCATGGGAACCATTGTTAGCATTTCACAGCAGAGTGGGTTGATATTTTTTAATCAACATTTGCATGTTTTAACTTCGCTTCTATTTTATTTTTATCCATCTCCTTTCTCCTCGTATTTTCAGAGGACAAAAGGAAAGAAAGAAAGAGAACTTTTTAATTAAACTTTTGAAGAAAACTATAGTACAAAGCTGTTCTTTATATTGCAGGAGATAAATCACTGCAAACATTTCAAAGAGCCCTCCCTATCCTACCATCTTTGGCACGTTGTGTCGGTGCTATCACACCCCAGAAGTGATCTGGGGTCCAAGTTTGGCTCCAGATTGAAGGGGGCTGCAAGATGAACTTAGCTATCGGCTTACCAGGCTGAGGAGCCAAGTCAAGGCAACGTGATGCTGGACACAACTTGGGTACCTCTGGCAACTGGCAAGCATGCCTCAACCGTCCTACCCTGATGAGCCATGCAGCCATGCAAGATGGATCCTGCGTTTGGGCCCAAGATCTTCTGGACAGACAGATTACATCTGCGTTAGTAAATCAAGGTCTTAAGACTGACACTTTTTGAGCTGAACTTCTTTAGGACAGTTCTTGCTATAGTTTTTGCCCATTCTTTTACAGATTTTTTGCAAGCTTCAAGAATTAACATGGGCAGGGACAGCAGTCGTGATATGGCCACTCTGTTTTGGAGGGTAAGAGAGTTTAATAAGATGGATGTGGCCAAAAGGCTCTGTTTTATTTATTGAGTGTACATGTAGCCAGAATTTCCTGATCTGCAGTTCCACGTGGCTGGCTTTCTTCTAGGAAATATTTTCCTAGGAGGTAGAAATTTGGACTGTAAGAGGAACAAGGAATGGGATACACCTCTCCGCTACTAAAACTACTGAAAGTTTTGGGGTCTGATCCACATTTTTTAAAGAAAATCCAACTTTTCAGAAGAGGAAGCTTAAAACCCCACAGGATTACAGAAATGTCATGATGACAGCTCCTTCCTAGGAGCTGTCATTCAGAGACTCTATATTTTCAGTCTCAGTAGGATAAGGTTTCTGGGCAGACTTGCATTTCCAGGATGTACCAGCCTTCTTCCCCACGTTATGGGGGACATTATGGAGATAAAATCTAGTGTCCTTTCATGAATAAGACATGGAGACACCTAGCATGTGCTTCTGATCCTGGGCCACCCAGAGTTTGTTGTCTCTGTCTTTGTGCCTCCAGAAGCAAGTGCCAGGATGGTAATTTTGGAGCTGACTGAAACCTTAGTGGGTAAAATGCTGGCCTTGACGTGGCCCTTCGTGCAGAGGAAGAGGTCTATCCCTAAGCACATCGCCACACTGTAGTCAAAGGGGGGAAAAAAATGAAAAATGAAGGGAACCTGCAAGAAACCCCTCAGGGAGAAGGTGTGAAGGCAGAGCGTTGCTGTGGGGCTGGAGCTGGGCTACCTTCAACTGCACCACCAGCCACTGCCAACGAGAAGGAAGGTCTGACTGGCCCAACACTGCAGCAACTTGCCCCGTTGGCTGGCTCCCAAACCCCCTCCTGTTACACACCTGCAAGGAGGCATCTCCCTGCGTAACCTGTGCTGTACCCCTTGAGATAGCATTGAGGATGCCACCCAGCCTCTTGCTGCTGGTCCATGGGCATGGGGCTCCCATAGGTCCTATGTCCAAACCGCCATCCCCACATGGATGTCTCTGGGTATCTCAAGTGATGCTAGGCACCTGTATTTAAGCAAAATGCTGAAGCTGAAAAAGCCGTAAGTAATGAATAATGCAACAAACTGAACTGAACCTTAGGTGACTAAAATGTAAGTGTCTACTTTTGAGTTAGTTGCCCCAGGTCTTTTCTGTAATCAACTGAGAGAAATGCATTTGTGCTATTTTAGATACCTGTTTCCTTCCATTAACTGTAAAGGGGGTCGAGGTAACAGATCAGAAATAAGTGTCTACATTGTGGAGGTTTTCTTCTGGTTAGATGACTCCCACTATTCATATCTCCTTGTTTTTTCCCAAAGGTAGACGGCCCTCTGCTCTGTTCATGCTGTTTAACCAAGAACCCCAGTTACTGCATGTTGTAGCCACCACCGCCTATATATCAAAACCATGAATGTTTTAAAACACCCAGAAAAATGAAGCCTTGTTCTTGTCCATAGTGGAAGGGGTGGGTTACTGCACCAGACATGAAGGCATCAGCTGTTAATACCTTACTCTGTATCACACCTCTCACTATAGAGTGTCACTGTGGAGCTCCTACTGCTTCTGCTCTGCTGTCAGTGATGGGCCAACTCTATATGGGCTGAATCAACACTATCCCAGAACTGGGATGGAGAGCTATAAGGGCCTCAAAAAAGAGGGATATTTCAGGAGAAAACAAACAAAGGAAAAAAAAAAACCCTCTGCTCTAGAGTAACAGTAGACTAATGATAAAGGCTTCCTCAAACCCTCCTCAGTTGGCTCATTAATCACCACTGAACACAATGAACTGACAAAAACACTTCTTCACTGGTGCCAGCGAGGGTCTCGTCATGCTTCCATGGACTTTGGAGCAGCATTTTGGTCATCAGACCCAATTCTTCTGAGCAGTTTGGCAGCAGTAGCCTAGACAGCAGTCAATCCAGCTAATGGGCAAGACAGGGAGGGATGCTCCCCCTCCACACCCTGGCAAGGAAGATCCTTGGAATCTAATGGTTCATATCCTGGCCTGCTCCCCCTTGCGCGGGAGCATTTGCCTGTCAGATTAATAATGCAGTCAATGCAGCTTGTCACCATGCATAAGGTGAGCTGTGATAAGCCCAGCATCCGATAAAGCTGTCTTCAATACTGACAGCTAGTGTAATTTCCCAGACCGTGGGCAGCGGAAGAAGAGAAAGAAATTTAATGGGACTTCCAAAGTATTTCTTGGGCTTGCTGATCCTGCCACCAGTGTGGGGAAAGCAGGCGGGTGGAGACCAGGATCAGGAACAGGGTGCAGTGTGTAATGGCAGCCTGAAATCCCCACAACAAAATCTCCCCATCTGTCTTTGCTCAGACACCAGGTTTGGTTGATAAGGGCAACTACTAAGGACTTCTGTCAGGTACTTGGTTTTGTGTCATGCAATATTCAGGTGGAAAACCAGCCCAACAGATCTCCTGCCTGGTTGAGGTTGCAGAGAATCAGAGAAACATTGAGTGGAAGAGAAATCTGGACGTCTCTGTCCGACCGTCCGCTCAAAGCAGGACTATGTCCAACACCTGATCGGGTCAGCCATGGTGTGGGCTCACCAGGTCTTGACAACCTCCAAGGATGGAGATTCCCCCACTTTCCTGAGTATCTCTTCCAGCGCTGCACAATCTGCTGTGAAAAAGCTCTTCCTGATGGTCAGTGTGAACATCCCAATATCTTGGAGAAACAATACTTAACTGAAAAACGGCGAGAGCCAGGGGAAGTGTTGTATGATTCTGGGTAACAGTTTTGCCTTAGAAGTAAAAAAGCATCAGAGAAAGAGCAGGAAAGTATAAGAATTCTAGTCTGACATTTTAAAAATCAATTGTTTCAATCTCCCATGTCACAGTTAGCTCAAAATAAAATGGCAAAATCACCCTGAAACAAAGGAACTTTTTTTTTTATTATATCCAAAAGCAGAGGCTAAGCTGCATTGGGAAGGGGAGGGTCTGTCTGTTGAACATGGAGAGGGCAGGAGCGCTCAAAATCAGGTAGTAAAATCAGGGGTGGACCCCCCTTCATTCAGTTTTCCTCCTGAATTTCCACCCCTGCTTGAATCCAGCCGGTACCCTTAACCAATACGTGGGTGTACCTCTAACCACGCTGCATCCCAGCAGACCCCTCCTCTGCAAACCATGAGTTCAGAGACCACACCACGCATTATGTCATCCTGCGAGGAGGAGCTGGGCAATTCTGCAACGACTTCTTTCCTAGCCCTTTTTATTCAAGCCTTCCTCTAACAGCATTGCTGAAGAACTGGAAAAAAGGAGCCTGGCCGCAGGGGGAAGGTATTACAAGAGGAGATCCCACGCCAGGATCTCCCGATCAGCATCCCCACATTAAAAGTGCCACGGTGCAGGGTTGAGAGTGGTTAAAGTGCCTCCCCGGCTGCTGTTCACCTGCCGCGCGTAAAAGGCAGCTCGCTCTTGCTTGCAAGAAAACCCGTGTGCAGCAAAAGGTGATGTCATCCCTTCCCCGCTCCTGAAATCCAGCTCCTTCCTGAACGGGGCTCGGGGCTGGTGTTATTAACAGTCCCTCTTGACACATCCTGTGCTCTGATGATTTCTTTCTTTCTTTTTCTTTCTTTTTTATTGTTTTCTTTTTTTTTTTTTTTGTATTTTCCACTCCACTTTTCTCTTTTGCTGCACGGTGACCAAGCTCCTGAGAATCAGGTTGATTAAATTTCTATGCCTAGCAGCTTCCCTGGAGTCCACATAATTTATGTAAATACGAGAGATAAGAAACGAGGGGGAATCACAAGAAAAATGGAGCATTAAGCTGCCAAGATCCATTAAATTCTCCATCACCCTTTTCAGAATCTCAATGTTCAGCCGTACCGCCCCCATGTTTTCCCCCTGCCACAGCAGCATGGATCAAATTAACACTCATCGGGCTGAGGAAATCCGCAGGATCAGTCCTACCTCCTGCCTAACGTTTGGATTTAGCCCTGCCTGCAATGAATCAGTGCACAAAACGAGCCCTATTTGAAAAACAGGTGGTGCAGCTGGTTGCAGCCTTCTCGCCTAACTGCATCGCGATGCAACACCGAGCAGCTGGAGCTCCCACCAGGCAGAAACGACCGGGCAGGGCGCATCCCAATGCATGTAGGTACCCGCCGGTACCCACCGGTAAAGCAAGATGAGCAGGGCTTCTCCATTTTAGGAGGCTTGGGAGACCCTCTGCGCTCCTTTAGGGTGTATCCACACTGTCAGCTAACAGAGAGTTATTCTGAGCTCACTGTCATGACCTGACCTAGCGGTCCCTGAAGTTTGCCCAAAACCAGCCCTTCAATCCAAATCCCTGGAGAGCCGTGATGGGAAGGAAAGGGAATAAGGTCAGCAGCCTGTTGCCCTCCTTCACAAGGTTCTGCCCTTCCTAAGCCCTTCCTAAGCACCCTGCTGAGTTTAAACCCCTTCTCCAGCCCGTTCATCACTTAGTTGTGTAGGTAGGGCTTCACAGCCAGCAAACATCTCCATGAAATAATGCCAAGACACCAGCACGGTGGTCTATCTTGCTAAACTGTTCCTTGTTTTGGCCAAACCAAGAAGCAAAGATCAAAAATGATTCCCGAGGTTGGTTTGGGAGGTGGCCTGGATGGGGGACAGCTCCCAGTCGGGAGGCTGGATGGAAACAACTCTGTTTCAAGAAGGATACAAGGAAAAGAGAGAAAGGAGACATGATAGTAAGGGCATGGCCAGATTGCACCAATTGACCTCAGGGCCAGAAAAAACATCTGAAAATCTATTCCTAAGGTGCACAACCACTTGGTAAGCACCATCCCAGGTAAGGGGGAAGCCATCTACATATGGCCTCAAGTTGCGCGAAGGGAGGTTTAGGTTGGACATTAGGAGAAATTTCTTTACTGCAAGAGTAGTCAGGCCTTGGAACAGGCTGCCCAGGGAAGTGGTGGAGTCACTATCCCTGGAGGGATTTAAAAGACGTGTAGATGAGGCGCTTGGGGACATGGTTTAGTGGGCATGGGGGTGTTGGGTTGATGGTTGGACTCCATGATCTTAGAGGTCTTTTCCAACCTTAATGATTCTATCATTCTATGTGCACACACACACGTCGACCGCCTCTGCCTGCTCCCAAGCTGGGCTGAGCTCAGTTTGTGGATGAGAGTCACCATGGTCACAACATGCGCAATCAACAGCGATAATCGAAGGGTACCTGCTTTCACAAATGGCAGCTGAGACCACTTCTGACAGCACCAGGAGCCTCGGGGCAGGCTGCGCTATCTGGAAGTCACTCAGACCCAGTAAACTTCTCTTACACACAGCCTCCTACACAGAAAATACAGTTAACAGCATCTCTTCAGAAATATGTATCTCTCCCTCTCCAAATGGATGGCATTACTAATAATACCACGGACTTTATTTCTGTTTCAAGCTCACAGGCAGCACTTGAATTGCTTTTCTTAACAAACATGACAGACAGAAACATCTCTTTAATGGAAGCAAAGACTCTTCAACAACAGTATGATTTTAGGATGCTGAAGCTTGAGGAAAAACATTGCAAATCCTGAGTGGTGATGAAGTCCCAAGAGCAGAAGTCATCAGCTCTCACTCAGCCCTGTCCCTAACCTGGATGCTGCAGCATTGCCTTGGGTGTTTCTGCTTACAGTGCTAACTGCAGAGTCAATCCTTGGTGCCTGTGGCCACGGCACAATTAACTACTCCAATAATCAAATTATCAACTTATAGATCTTTCAATAGTCAACCAGGATCAAGATCTAATTAAGACTACAAATGAGTTAATCATGTGTGATGAAGCCTTCTAAGAAAATTACACCCAAGACTTACATTCTGTGTGAGCCGCAGATACTTTTGACAAAGCCCCAAAGCAGAGACTAAAATAATCAAGATTAGATGGAGTGATGGGTATGAAAAAACAAAACCGCATAGGTTTCAAAAAAGAAGGCTACCTGTAATGTGCAGCTTGGAGAGCTGAATTATTCGCGACAAATTTGATTTGACAGATTCCCTTGAAATATCTAATAATTCTGCAAATCACTTTGCCCCAGCACCCAGTGACCAGCAATCAAAAGAGACCTACTGAGTGTCTCCCTTCGCCTGAGCAAAATATCTAGTTTTGATCTGTGGGCAAATGAAACACACTACCAAGACTGCCCTTGATCACAGCCAAAAACGGCCAAAGAGAAGTGACAAACTGTTTGGACTTCCAAACCAACAACGGGAACAACACAGCACAGTCTTAAGCACCCTGTAAATAATATGTGTGCCTGACATTTAACAGGGTTTGAAAGGTTGTTCCTTGGATTCATCCTGTCCCATGGATGCACCATTTGCTGTGCTATCATGCTAAAAATGACTATGGTCATTAGGAACAATTTATGCTTAGGAAAATAATTACGGTCATTAATGGGGCTGAAAGCAGACACCATTAGGAAGCAGGAGCGGAGTTGTGACAGCCGACCGTGCATGAGATGTGATTGACGTACATGGCAATTATGGTGTTCATATGATTAGGCATCCCGACTAAGTCAAGTTAAGGCTCAGAAGGGAGCCAATAAGAAGTGATATGTCCAAGGGATGTCTGAGAAAGGCCAACAGGATCACAACAAGACAAGCCACAGCAGCGTCTTGGAGAGCTGGCTGGAAACACAGCATGGGTGGTAGTCACCAACAATCATTGTTGACCACCATGGGGTACAAAGTGTGCCTGCAGTTTCAAGTCTACTAAAAATATTCAGTGAGTAGTGTCAGTGGCTCATAAATGAGGTCATGTCTGGCTATTGCACCATAACTTCACAGAAATATGATGTCTGCAAAGACATGCCTAAGTCTTGGGGCCAGCTGAGGGCATAGCTAGGACTAAGCACGGGTAGCTGCATGGAAGAGATGGCTTATCCTCTGGTGTAGTTCTCCCAGTGGAAAACAATGGTGTAATGAAATCTGTAAGCATCCAATCGAGATCACATTTTCAGGGCAGGTCACATGCTGTGGACCCAGGAAACACCGGTCTAAGAAACTCAACGAGATCGAGAAACTCCTGCTTGAATTTCCTCAGGCTCCCTCTTTCTGTGAAAAGCATGGGATTATTGGCAGTTAGCTAATAAAGCTCATTTGGGTTGTCTGGACAGTCTTCTAGATAATTAATATATTACTTAACAAAAGAGCAAATTTGGAAAGGATACTGGTTAGTGAAATTGGCCAATTCTATTCAGTTCTATATCTACATTAGTAATGCAAATATGTACTGTTTTCATTGAGACCAACTATAACTCAGCACACAGCTGTTCATATCTAAGGCAAATCTCTTCCATCCCAAAAACACTAGCCTGAAATCAGCCTTGCTGGGTACCCTGGCCACAGGTATGAGTTTGGCTCCACGGAGGACAGAAACGATGTCCCAGGGGTGATCAGACCATTGTACAAAGCCCCAAAGCCACCTTCTGATATAATATCCAGGAATAGTCACGTTCATCCAGATGCCATCCACTTCTTTGTCACTCCCTGGTTCAAAATACCTTCCTCTCCCTTCATTAACTCCAAATCCACAGACCATCTACTCCCCTCGGCTTCCAAGTTATACCCTTGGGGAGCAAATTTCCAGCTGCCTCTGTAGACAGGCTGAAAAATGTCTTGTTTCTTCAGCAGAGAAACGACTGGTCATGTTTGTGCCCCTGCTCCATTGCCATGACAGGTCACATAGATCAGCTCAAACTCCCCGCTCTAACCCTGTTGCTTGCAAGTATCTGGTCTTGCATTGACTTCCAGGCTGAATTTTGCCAATTCAGCAGCTAGGATCTTGTTGTAATTTAACTTGATAAATGAAGGGACCTTTTAGTACAAGGGATCTCCCCGGCATTTATTTAGTGAGCCAGATTAAATCAATCCATAGCATTGTGAGCAAATGCTTGACCGAAGGCCAGGAGCACAGCCCAAGAGTGCGATGGGGAAACTTTTGCCAGCTCTGCTTGCCTTGGGATTCCCCCTGGTCAGAGGCAAGGTGTCACCAGAGAGAAAAGCACATGACCAGGGGGATGGCAGGAAAATAATGGGTTAAACCATCACAAAAGATACGGTTCTGTCAAACTTCCCATTTGGTTGAATTAAGCATGACACAAAATGAATTACCTGTTTGCAAATTAAGGATGTTTGTGTCCCAAGGCATCCCTTGGATGGGAAGACATAGTAATGGCCAGCAACACTGAGGTCCCACCATCAGCAAGTCCCTAAGTGTCAAGAGGATAAATACATTAAGGATGCAAAGTGCTCAGATGTTAGCAAAATAAATCTGGTGGTACTTTGGACTGCAAAGCTGAGGGGAGAGGAGGGGGAATTACCACGGTTGTATCAGGCATCATGTCAAGCAGGACACAAAGGTTAAGTGGATGCTCAGGCTTTGGTGCTGCTCTCCCAGGCGTCGGCATTTCTATAAATAGTTCATTTAATGAATAGGCCGTTTAGTTTTGCAAACATGGAGTCCCTTTACACTGTATTCCAGCAGGTGGTACGTAAGATATGGTGGCAGGAGGCAGCATCGCCAGACTTGCAGCATGGGAAAGACTAATTAACAGGCAAACAACCCAGCATCCAGAAAGTGAATCTGAACAGGCAGCATGGAGAGATTAAGGCAGCCAGGAGCACAAGCTTGCCAGGGAGAAGAGCCCGCATACAGGCATGGGAAGAAGAACTGAGGCCAACTGCAGAGGTAAACATGGCTGACAACAATATGTAAGAAAAAACTATATATTTTTATCACTGCACTGTTGGGGACAAAATCGTACAAGAAGTAAGAGTGGTGTCAATGCTATGCCCAAAATATAGCTGTTTGATGATTTTGAGACCCACAGAAAAAATGGGGGAGTTGACTAGACAACCTCCTGAGGTCCCTTGCAACCTCAAATACTCTGTGATTCTGTGAAATGCCCGTAGTGGAGAAGGTTGTGTCCATGGACTGCAGTCAAACCCACGTAGTCCAAAGCCAAAGGGGAATGTGGGCTCAAGGAATCACTTGCAAAACAACCGGCAGCCTTGTTTGGAAAGACATCCAAAATTCTGATAGCCAAGACAAAATCCAGAGAAATTGCCCAAACTTGCTTCCCACAGGGAATTAGACAACGGCTCAGCACGGAGGCAGGCCAAGAAACAAGACTCTCCTTCCCACCGAGGTTGGTTCCTTCAAACGTGGCCACAGAGCATGGATAGTCCACAGAGGCAGGTAAGAGAAAGCCAAACCAGCCAGGTTTGCATTAGTAATCTCTGGGCCCTGCAAGCCAGCAATCATTTGCAAATGGAAAAATAAAAATATGAAAAATATGAAAAAGGAAGGTGTAACAGCCCAGGTGGAGCACAGAGGAACTCAAGTTGTTGAAGGAGGAGGCATCCTGAGGCTGTTTGCCTGCCTGAGGCTGGAGAGCTGTGTTCATTCCTGGCCGCCCTGACAAGGATGCGTTTAAAGATGAAACCATTTCATTTTAGAAGCATTAAGTCTTTTGCCATGCTGGTGCTCAGGGCAGACCAGGCAGTGGCCCTTGGTCTGAAGGTCTTGCACACTAGCAAGAGCAGGTGAAGGTGGCATCTCCACAAGCCTTGCGAGCAGGAGAAGGTGGATGACTCCTTGCCTCTCCGCTCTGCCTCCTGTAACGATGTAAAGAGTGGGAGGCAGAACGACCTACTTGTGTCATGCCTTGAGTGCCTCTTTTTCTCCAGCCAAGGCACCTCCGAGCACTGCTCTTCCCGAGGCTCCTGTTCTGTCTATTTACACTGTCTAAAAGGATTGTGTTGCTCCCCCCTTCCATCCCCTCCTGTCCCTCACCCATCCCCTTGGCTCACCCGGAGCTTGGAGGGCTGCAAAGGCACTTTGAGGGATGCATTGGGACCAGACAGCAGCAGCTGGACTGCTCACAAGTCCCAGTTTTGCCGTGGGAGGAGGAGATGTGGTGGAGAAGCATCCCTTGATGTTGAGCTGCCCATCAGCTCCCCGTGAAACAAGGAGCCAGGTGCCCCCCTTGAGCACGGATGTAAATCCACTGGTATGATCAGAGTTCCTCCAGATTTAGGGCAGGATTACTGAAAACATCCCCTCCTCTCTCCCCAGGAGGATGGGGAGGAGCTGGGCTTTTGGCTATAGGGCTCTTTTTTTGATGGGGGTATTTATTTATTTGCCTGCTTAGCCAAAAATATCTGAGGAATGAGCTTCTCAAAAGCTCTCAGAATCAGCAACACTCTGCTCCTTCATTGATTTTGGAGGTATAACCCCTGTTGACTTCAGTGGGAGCTGAGATAGCCCAGCGCTGAACTGCTTTGGAAAATCTGGCCCTAAAAGCATAAATTCCATTAATCTTTTTTTTAAAGATTTTTATAAAAACTATTGCCGCACACATTATCACGGGCTTTCGGCACAGCTCCCACAAAGCCAAAGACATTTTCACTGCATCTTTTGAGGCAGTCATAAAGAACCTACTGTCTGCGTTATTGAGCTCTTGTAGATATTTCTTTGTCCTTTACTTGCAGCTGTAGCCTAACAGTTGTGACAGATTTCATTTAAGGTCTTTTATTTACAGCTACGATGCGCTCTCATTTCATCAGCCCCGTCCATCCCGCTTCGCCCATTATATGTGGCTAACTGTACTCTGGCTGGTTTGCTGGTCTGTTGCTAAGAAGAGGACAGGAGACACAAGGAGCCAAACGTCAAATTAGACAGCTAATGACATTTTCCCTCTCCATGGGTGAACAGCGTGTGTCACATTGTCTTCCCCGATGTTGAGTTTCCCCTGGACACTCGGACAGAAATTGCTGAGCAGACTGCAAGGGTGGGTAGACCCTGTCAGAGCAAGATGTAGTCTTGAGTCCCGTTGCTGAACACTGTCCAGCACTGGCACCTCTCCTGTCCCTATTCCCCTAGTCAAAGTGACCAAAGATGGTGGGATGCCGCAAACTGACCTGCAGTGGGCATCTGCAATGGGTGAGCAACCCTCCCCTTGGTCATCCAGGATCTGAGTGGTGAAACCACTTTTTGAAGACATAACACCAGGACCTGCAGTCGGACGATGTCCTGGAGCATGTTGTTGCTGGTGCTGTAGTGGCATCTCACCCCTGCCCGTACGGGAAGCCAGGTCTGGCCAGCATGAAGCACAGACCACCTGGATCACTTGGCATTCTCCTGAAGCTGGTGGCCAGGTAACGCTGGATGCCCAAGTTAGTCTCACCTCGTAGGTGGTCTGATCATGACCCCGTTGACTATTTATCTAGCAAAACTCCTGCACATACTCTGAATCAAAGGGACACTTCAAGTGTTTGAACCTGGGCCTTGGACTAAACTTTTGGTGTGTTGCAGTGCCCACAGGCTCAACTCGGGAGTGGTGCTTGGCATTCAACATACCTGCCGCTGCTCCTGGAAGCTGCCCTGACTCAGGAAGGTGAAATGGAAATGCTGTTCAAGTTTTGTCCACTTTTTGTCCATTAAGACAAGGTCTCCACAAGCCACCTGCCAGATGCGTCTGCACTTCAGGACACACGCTGGTAGAGGGGCCACAGCATCAGCGTCCTTAGCCACCAGCTGCACTACAGCTTCTCCTCCACAATGAAGCCACCAGCTTTGAAGTTTGGCCAGTCCCACACCAGTTCGTGGGACAGCAGAAAAGCTCTGGCTGTGGGTTGCAGAGGTGTGAGGTACACAACTTCAGTGCAGAGGGAGTACCAGGAGAGAGACCAACATATGCAACTCTGCTTGTAATAGCTCACATAAGGAGATGCTAAAACGGATAGTTCTGTCTAAAGCTTGATCCAAAGCAACTTTGGCAAGGCTAGTTCACCATCTTTGTGACTTAACCCCCTTCTCTCCAACACACAGCTCAAATCGCCAAATCATCTGAGCAAGCAAATCAAGCTACAATGAAAAATACAAGGAAAACGCAGTGTGTTGCATTGTGAGTGGGTTCACAGAGTTAGACCATCCTTCCTGTCCACAAGCACCTTGTGCTGTAAAATCCCTAGAGGTCCTCAAGGAAGAGCATCCATGAGAGGTGGGTTCCCATCACAGCAAGCTACATTTGCAGCTGGGCTCCTGGGAGAAGATCTGTGGCCTCGCCACCACCTCGGCATGCTCCATCCTCAAACCATCGCCCCTTCACTCGGCAAGCATGGCTCCTTTTCTTGCTGCAGACCTGGCTGAGAAAGCCTGGCTAGTATCTTCACATTAGCATCATCACCATAATCGTTCCCTTAGGGAGCACATCGAGAGGAAGCTAATGTGAAGAGATGGGCCTCACCATCATCTGTTCCAGAAGTGACAAAGATCTCTGGTCATCCTAATCTCTTGAGGATTGAGTCCCACAGCCGAAGGGCAGCTATGCAAAAGGTCTGACCTTGCTGCACTTGAGAAGTTCACCCAAGGCCTCGTTAGTGCCAGTGTCCCTGGGGAGCTGAGCTGTCGCAGTTGGTCACATCACGGGAGCAGGAGACAGATGATCTTACAGAGAGTTTCCCCTCCCTGACTTCATATATTTTGTATTTCACTAATCCTGGTGCCTTCACACTGCCCCAGAGCTCCCTGTGTACCACAGCTCCTGCCATTTGTTCAGAGCAAAACCTGGCTGGGGTTTCAAACCATGAAGAAGCACTTTCCTCTTTGATCTTCCACCTTTGAAGTACCACCCTGGCACTATCCCTGCCCTGTGCTAATTCCAAAAGTGCACCTAGGAACCGCTTGGGTTGTTCTGGTTTCAGCTGGGATGGAGTTGATTTTCTTCCTATTAACTGGTATAGTGCTGTGTTTTGGATGTAGTGTGAGAATAGTGTTGATAACACACTGATGTTTCGGTTGTTGCTAAGTAGTGTTTACGCTAATCAAGGACTTTTCATCTTCCTGTGCCCTGCCAGGTGTGCAGGGGGCTGGGAGGGAGCGTGACCAAGACAGCTGGCCCAGCTGGCCAATGGGCTATTCCATACCATATGACATCATGCTCAGCATATAAGGTTGGGCGAAGAAGATGATGGGGGGGACGTTCGGAGTGATGGCGTTTGTCTTCCCAAGTCCCTGTTACGCGTGATGGAGCCCTGCTTTCCTGGAGATGGTTGAACACCTGCCTGCCGATGGGAAGTGGTGAATGAATTCCTTGCTTTGCTTTGCTTGTGTGCGCGGCTTTTGCTTTCCCTATTAAACTGTCTTTATCTCAACCTACGAGTTTTCTCACTTTTACCCTTCTGATTCTCTTCCCCATCCCATTGTGGGGGGAGTGCGCGAGCGGCTGCACGGTGCTCAGTGGCCGGCTGGGGTTAAACCACGACATGGGCCAATGCTATTGGCCCCAAATCATGTCCTGGCATTGCCTAATTCATCCATATGGCTGTAGTCCGCAGGTGGCTCACTGAAATGATGGAGCAGTTGATATCTCAAGTAACTTTCAGACACTTTTAAGACTTAGGTCTGATACACCCTGGCCACGTGACTGCTGGGGTACAACTCTGGACTCGTTGTTGGTTTTATACCATGGTCATCGGAGGCCAGGAGGTTTGAAGGAGATCTAGGCCAGGAGGTCTGAAGATGACAGGACTAGAAGAGAGCATCTGATTCAGAGAGCACCTCAGAGTGGCAAAGTGAAGTACCTTAAAGGGCTGTCACAACATAGAAACCACATTTTACACCATCTGGAAATCTTGCAGGAGTTCTGTGGAAGCAAAATAATGTCCCAATAATTTAGGAAGATCACTTGCTACCAGGCAGAAAACCAGAGGTGGGTTGCTTTGTGTCTGCTTGTTTTCCTATCATTGATGCCCCACAGTCCCACTCTCAGAGAAATTTTCACCTCTCTCTTTTTTTCCGTATCTTTTTCTGATAGCAGAGTGATTTTCTTTACGCTGCTCTGGAGCTGGAAAACTCTGTGGCAGAGCAGGGGGTTCTGTGCTTAAGCACTCCAGATTAATTACTGATGGGACCTCTTCTTTCTCCATGAATAAATCAGGACTCTGCCTGCAGTCTCCTTTGAGATGGTTCAAAAAGCCCCTTCCTGCACTCAGGCAGGAATTTGTTTAATTCATGCCAGTAGAGACTTTTTCCAACAAACAATATCACAATCCCATCAAGCTGAAGAAAGGAACGCGAAAGGAAAGACCCACTCCCCATGGTGGGTTGGCACACTCTTGCGGTAGATGATAGAAACCAGAGGGTCTCTATGCCAAGGTCCAAGCTGTTGCCTCACTCACCAACACGGGTCAGAGAAAAGAGGATTTCAGCATTGTCGCTTCTGGTTCTGCAAGCTAAATATTCCCCAGAAGATGTGCAGTTACGCCTCGGATGTGCACCCTGTGCTATTGGTGCTTTGGTCTTCTGGAATGACGCCTACATACAGGAGGTGAATTAGCATTGACCCAAACAAGTCCCCAGATATGGCCCATCCCCATCAGAGCTTAGATACCCCATGGTCCTTTGCTCAGGCAGCTTATACCAGCCACCCAACATTGCTACTAAATAGGCTCCTTTTTTTTAATTATTTTTTTGGCATTTTTCACCTATATTAGTTCTTAGGATAAGCAGATTTGTTCACGGCACCTGGGATGAAATTTCATGCTTGTTTCAAATTTAAAAGTTCTTCAGTTATAGAAAAAAACAAAAATCAGCAAAAATACAGAAACACTAAATTAATGATTCATTAACTTGTACACCAAGTGGTAAGAGAATTGGTAAACAATCAGCACTATGCCCAGAACGGAGCTCTCCCAACCCCTTCTCCTAGTCAGGCTACCCATCTATGAAATTTTCTCTGCAGATTTATTTTCAGGGGAAAAAATCACTCTGATTACAGCAGGAAGAGAGTTTAGAGTAGAAGAGCTATTTCCCAGCGGTGCTGGGGGCTCTTACACTATATCACATCACTGCAACTTAAAATATTACTGTGCATCAGCTGAGACTTGGTTATTGCTCACGTGTGTGTTTTTCACTCAGAGGCAGATATTGCTACTGCTATATTGTTATCCTCCTCTCCGATATGTAAAATTAAGCTGAATTCCTTTGCATTTTCTATGGGTTTGCCTGCCTATCCAGTTGGTTACCAAAGCTCAGCTGATTTGTGCTAATTTCTTAACCTGGTTTTGTGGCGGGGTCCCGGGTGGATTGAACTAATTTGAAATAAGGCGTGTCTGATTCTGGAATAAGAGCATCAACACAGGGAATTAATTACGAACCACTAATGTCAAGTACGTAGTCCGAATAAGCCCTTGGATAGATGAGGCTTAAGGCCATCTCTAATTTTTCTCAAAAGCAGATTTTTTTTTCCCTTGGTCTGTCTCTTGATCTGTATATCAGGAAATACACAGATAGATATAGATATATATGTATTCTATATTTTGCCTTTGCCTCATTTTAACCTCTGATCTCTCAAGATCAGTTCTGTGAATGGGATGTTCAGTGTGCAAAGTCCTTCATACACTTAGGGCTTGATCTTGCCCTTTAAGTCACTAGGCTTATTTTGTCTAAAAGAAGTTATTCAGATCACAGTGCCCACCTAATCAGAGCTCCTCGAGCTTTCTTAAAGACCGACTGTATGGGACCACCCTGAAAACTGAACCGAACCAATGGAAAGTGTGATTTCCAAAGCCAGTGAATTATTCTGCATTCAATCCCCCCATGCATACACCCTCTTCCAGTATTACTTTTGTTTATTTAATTTCATTTTGAGTCTAACAGGGGCCATTTGTTCAGGATATGCATATCTGGGGTTTTAACTCATCTATTTTAGAAGACATTCAGACAGACTTTCTGCCACGTCCCCATCTAAATTCAGCCTCTTAAGCCTCCACTAAAATTCAGCTGTCTTTAGTTACCCTGGTTTAATTTACATGATACAGACTCTCCACCCACAAAAACCCTCGAGTGGGATTACACCAAGTTGGGAAGCATCAGTAGCCACCAACTTCAGCCCCAGCTACTTCCACCACGAGGGATGGGGACCTGGGGGGTTGTAACTCCCTTCCCCAGCATGGGAGGTCCCCAGGTGACAAGAGCATCTTGAGAAGATCACTGAACCGATCATTTATTTCAAAGCACAGCTAATCTCTGAACCTTCTCCCCTCCTTCCCTGTCCTCCAAATGCAGCCGTTGGTCCCCTCATTAGCTACAAGCCTTGCTTGGCTCTGGGTGCAAACACTGCCCTGTTACAGCAACCTCCTGGGCTGGCCCTACTGAAGAGTTTTAGCCTTGCAGCAGTGTAAGCAGGTGAAATTTAAACCTGAGAAGCTTTCTTGGCTTTAGGACATTGGATTGTGGGTATGCTGGCTTACAGAAACTACCCTTTTATCCTGGAAAGTTTCAGCAACCTTGTTAGAGACCATGATAGAGACATGGTAATTCTGTTCCGTTTGTCATTTATTTGCTCAAATTGTTTTCAGTTAGAGATGAAGTGCATGGGCAATTCCTAATTGCAATATAACCATGACAAAGTGAGGATAAATACTAAACTTAGTTTGACTGGAGTGATTTGTAGAGCCACCAAGAATGATGCTGTAACATACAAATACAATAAAGACGTCCTTAGAAAAATCCATGTGGACAGTAGATAAAATAAGGGGACCATATCGGGCAGATCCTTTGGAGACCTCCCAGAAGTAAGTCAAGGTTTCTGGTCTCTGTGTCAGACTGTGCAGTCTCTGGTAAAGTCAACAAAGTGAATTATTGCTTTGATTTTAGCAGTAAGGAAGGGTAATTCTGTGTCTTGATTGCTGCTTGAGTAAACCTGTGAGTCCCTTTAACGGTTCTGGTGTGACTAGTCATAAATAAATAAACCTAACAAAAGTAACAGTTAATTGGACCTTAATGCGATCTGATGGCCAACATCTATCTCTGCAGGTAGTCACGATGCTACAAAGCTTGGAACAGGCTGCCCAGGGCAGTGGTGGAGTCCCCAGCCCTGGAAGTATTTAAAAGACGTGTAGATGAGGCGCTTAGGGACATGGTTTAGTGGCCATGGGGGTGTTGGGTTGATGGTTGGACTTGATGATCTTAGAGGTCTCTTCCAACCTTAGTGATTCTGTGAAAGTGCAACAAGGCAGGATGCAGTGATTGCTGTACCTGGGTGTATGTAAAGAGGACGCTCGCTTGCCACTGTCTTCTCCTTCCAGATGTTTGACAGACATGATGGACATGTCACGAGCTGGGGAGGCTGAGGGAGATGCTCTGATTTCACAGCAATGGGCTGCCAGTAGCAGTGCTCATCTCTCAAGAAGTCCTGCTCAGGCAGGGGACATCCAGCTCCCCTGGGCTGTGTTTGCTCAAGAGATGCATCTGCTCCTGAGGTGGGGAGAGCCAGAAGGTGATGGGGAAGATGGGGAAGATTTCGAGTGGATGCATTTTTCTGGAGAAGAACAACTGAAAACCTCTGGCCAACGTCAACCAGAGCTTTGCCCCAAATTTGGTGGGGCTAGGATGACTCTCCACCAGCTTAGTGGTGGAGCTTGGAGCTCCTGGCACTTAACAGCAAAGACTCGGTGGTGGTCACTGCAGAGCTGCGCCAGCATGGGAAGTGCCACCCATCCCTACAAGGGAAGGGGCTAAGGAGAGGGTCTCCTCCAGGAGCCGTCATCTGTGCAGGGTGAAGGGCTGGGATGCACCTCATGCGCAGCTTTGCTGTTAGATGTGTCTTCTTGCCTGCCAGAGCCCTTGGGTTTAACCCTGGGGATTGTGCACCCCCTTGGGAAGCGTGTGACAGGTTTTGCCAGTGAAATTTTACAACCCAGATAGCCGGTGACAGTGTGAAGATCTCAAAAGAGGATTTTCCATTTTTTTCAAGAGTAAACACCACTCCTTTCCCTGGGGCTCATCAAACATCAAGCCACCTTCGGGCACACAGCCTGTATTTTCTACCTGCTCCTCTACATACAACCCTGGTTGCAAATCTGACGTGCCCCAAACTTGCGTGGGGGACTGTCTGCTCGGCTCCCGACCCCACCGGCACCCCCTGACCTCCCCTACACTGTGGGGAGGCTGCCAGGACATCCCCGTGAGTGCCCACCTCCTGTCCCCAGGGTCCCCACGTGCTCTCCACAAGGACTGGGTTTTGGTGACGTCATTTCAGGGAGGAGGGGGCTGTGATGTCAGCTTTTCAGCAGCAGCTCTCCTGCATGTATGCACACCCACCCAGGGACTTCCACAGGTCTCCTGTGAAACCCACCTCCCCCCCAAGCAGGGCCAGCTTGGACTTTAGATGAAGGATTTCCCTCGCTGCAGCCCGTGCCCACTGCCTGTCATCCTGTTATTGGGCATCTCTGAGAAAAGAGTGTTTTGGTCTTCTCCATACTCTCCACTCGATATTAGAAGACAGCAATTCAATCGCCCATCACCTTCTCCTCCCCGGGCTGAGCTCACCTGGCTTCCTTGGTCCCTCGGCCCCAGACACGAGTACACAGACGACACTTCTCTGCAACGAACCCAGGGTAAGTCACCTCACTCCTTCCGTGACTCAGTTTCCCCTCATTTTCTCTAGCAACCTTCTCAATATCCCATACAGAGCAGACATTGTCACCCATCTGTGCAGCCTACAGTCACTTTCCACCCAGGGACTCCAGACACCTCCTGGTCTCCTTGAGAAACTTCACACCTCCAGGTGACTGCCTAGCACACATGGACTTGCTTTTCTCAAGCTTGTGTCACCATCCCACCTCAACGCAACCCACCGTTCCCCAATGGTTGAAGGACAATGACCCAGGACAAGGCCATGACCCTAAGCAACACCACCAGGCTCTGCGCTAACACAAAGCTGAAGATATCAGGAATCAGGAGGGCATGCAGCAGACTTAGATGAAAATTCCTGGAAATGGAGAAATCCTGATTTTGGCTGTGAATTGCCCTACCCTAAGAACTGTGCAAACTTTGGTTTCTCCTCCTTCCCATTAACCCCCTGTCTTTTTTAAGAACAAAAAGATTAATGGAGCTTAAAAAGATGAACTACCTGATCTGCATATTCAATGAAGCTCAAATGCTTCATAAATGTGATATGAGTTTTAACAGTATTTAATGGTATGCGTTAATTAATAATTCTTTAAAGATGTCAAACATTTGTAGATTTAAGAACTATAACTTTCAATAAATTCAGTGGGGCTTAATGAATTCCTCCAGATTTATACAGCTTCTGAAACAAGCTCCATCTCAAACAAATTCAACAATGTATGCAATTTTAAGAGAAAGAAAGAAAGAAAAGAAAGAAGGAAGAAATAAAAAGGGTGGGGGGAAAAAAAAGACAATTTATTAAGTCTTGATTTAATGGGACGTAGACATATTAAATCACTTCAGCATTTTATTATGTTACTTGATTGATTCTTTGAGCGATTCTGTGGAAGAACTTTTGATGCAATAAGGGATGGGGAACTCACAGGCTGGGCAAGCACCCTCCGTGAAAAATTTGGGGTCACCCCTTTTAATATGGGTGGGGTGAAACAGTCCAAAATGGGGGTTCATCCCCAAGGAAGCAATAGAGACCTGAAATGGTCAAATTGCATCCAGGGAGGCCACGGGGCCAGGGTGGACACCAATTAACACTGAGCTGACCTGGAACATTTTGATTATCCAAAAAAATAAATCCAAAAGGTGAAAATCCGACTTGTCAAATGATTTTCCACAAAGAGAAAGGTTGTTCTGCAGAACAAACAGGCACAGGATCTCAACTTCCTGCTCCCAGTCCAAGTAGAAAATAAGAGCTGAAATATTAACACTTACTCCTGGACAGAGTTTGATTTTCTGCCATTTCTGGAAATTTTAGTAATTCAGAAGATGGCCTCTTTACGTCTCATTTACCAGTGCGAACTTAATTATTTGTATTATGATAGTAGTTGCATTCCCCTCCTTTGAAAAGGAATAACACACAGCTGGAGTCAGTCCTCGCCAGATGATTTATGGTTATTAGCAGAAGAGTTTCATTTACACCCTCCCAGAGCACAGAAGCACCGGAGATCTCAGCCGCAGTCCTACAAAGGGATGTCTTCCAGCTCCGACCAGGAGTAGGGCACTGCGGTGATGAGGAAGTGACGAATCATGCGAAACAGTGTCAAGACCCCAGAAGAAAATCCCAAATCCCGTGTCCCGGAGTTGTGCCTCGGCCGCGAGACAGCTACTCCTGATCAAGCTCTGGAGGTCTCTACGGCTGGTGAGATTTCATTTTCCAACTGGGTGGCTGTCCACAGGCAAGGATCGCGTTGTTAAAATCTGCTATTTCACTGGAATGTTCCCGTCTTGAGAAATACTTGAAATCTTCTGTGATCAAAATAGGAGACTTCCTTTTTTTATTTTCCATTGCATTAGGACTATCAACTTCCAAAACATTGTTTTTATTCTACAGGATGAAGTTTTGACTTTTTGGAATCAGAAGGCTGCAATAATAGGAGCAAAATGAGGCCTGTATATCAATTAATATACATGTATGTATACGTACTTACATACATCTATGTCCCTCTATGTATCTAGATCTGTATCTGTGTATGTATCCATATCCACACAGCTATGCATGCATATACACACACACAAAGTAATATATAAATTTTTTCTAGTATTATTTCTGAAGCAAACTAGTTCAGAAATCCAATTCCACAAGCATATCCTAAAGGTCAACTTCTTACATCCATTTGGTACGAACACAAAGCCTGGATATTCCAATTCCCCCCACACCTTTGGTAATTACAAGTTTCAGACAAGCTCTTTGCTTGTCTGAAAGCAAAGTGAGAGGCAAGGGCAGGGCTGAAAGCAGAGCAGGGGAAGGAAAGAGAAGATAATTCATCCTCGTGGGCGAGACATGCATACGTACGGACTGGGATTTGTCCTAAAACAACTTCCCGAGCTCATGTCAGAAGAAAGACAAGAGGGACCATAAAACCAATGAGTTTAGAGAGTGGAATGAGCCTTTGCTCTGGCTTGTTCAGGAAGTTATTGATTCTCACCTATGCATCTCACCAGCCTTCTAGTCGAGAACACTCATCCCACTCCTACAACATATTGGATATATAAATCTCAGCGCTGAAGTGCTGTCCCTGTCTTCACAACGGCCACTCTGCGAGGGATGAGCATGTCATGCTGCAGAGCACGTTGGCTGCTCTTAGATGATGGGGCTGGAGAAGGAGTCACAGGGGCAGACGCAGCCACCGCAGGTTTGATAGAGGGTTGGCGTTGCCTTTTCTTAATCACCTCGTGGCAGAATCAAAACAGCACAAAAATCAGAGCAGAGAAAATGTGATGGTGTTAATGCAGGTCAGGATCTTCCTACAGATTCACCAGTGGGGACATGCCTGTAGTCCCTTGAGGTCTTCCCCAATGAGTCAATGGCTCAATGTCCAGATGGAGGCCGGTGACAAGGGGTGTCCCGCAGGGGTCCGTATTGGGACCAGTACTGTTTAATATCTTCATCAATGACATGGGGTCCGTACTGGGACCAGTACTGTTTAATATCTTCATCAATGACATAAACAGTGGCATCGAGTGCATCCTCAGCAAGTTTGCAGATGACACCAAGCTGAGTGGTGCGGTGGACATGCCTGAGGGACGGGATGCCATCCAGAGGGACCTGGACAAGCTGGAGAAGTGGGCCCATGTGAACCCCATGAGGTTCAACAAGGCCAAGTGCAAGGTCCTGCACCTGGGTCGGGGCAACCCCCATGTCAATATGGGCTGGAGGATGGAGGGATGGAGAGCAGCCCTGCCGAGAAGGACTTGNGCATGCCTAGGAAGGCATGAAGAACTAGCTGGATTTGCAACCCACAGTAAGATCTTATGCAAAAACCAATGGCTCACCCAAAAAGAAGGTTTAAGACACAGTATGTCTCTGAAGAGAAGTGTGTGAAAGCACGTTTGGAAAGAGCCCATAGCAAGTGCTTGCTGGTATTCACGGGCTTGATTCACACCACAGGCACCAGGGCAAACTTTTTTAGAAGAATTCAGGAACACCCACATGAAAGCTGGGTGTTACTGTAATCCACGTGCATCTTCTTGTTCCCACTGTCCTCTGAGAGGCTCATAGAAGAGATAGGCATCAAACCAAAGGTCCATCTAGAGGTCTCTTCCCTCCAGCGGTGACCAGTAGCAGGTGCCTAGGGAAGTTTTATAAGGTGACCTTCTCCTGTGCCCACCAGAAACTCCAAATCAACATCTCAGAGACCCTCTAACGTACAGGCTGCAGTGGTATCCACCGACAGATGTGCCCTCCATGGACATCTGCTCCCTGTTCAGAGACTTCCAGTCCCAACCGCCACAGCACCCTGCAGCATCAAGTGCCACCATGCAGTAACACCCTGCATTACCACGTGGTTTTTTGAGGCTTGTTCCTGATCGTTTCACTGATTGCCCCAAGTCCTTCCACTGTGAACCGTCATGATTTTAGAGACCAGTCTCAGGCAACTCTATTCCCTTTGTTCCCTGAAGTCATTCATCCTAAAGGGAACTGAGCCCCAAATCAGACACGAGTCCTAGTCCCAGTTTAGCTACTGACCTTCTAAAGAGTGTTGCTTTCCTCCTGTGACCCGTATCCTTCAGGACAGGGATTATAATGTGTGCTTCTGTCTCTAAAAACGTAGTGCAGCAGGGTTCCAACCTTAGCTTCTGCAAGCTCCTGTCACACAAACCAAACCCTAGCAGACGCCTCTCAGGTTTACCATCCCTGGTAGTGAGGAGGACACCTATGCCCTCTTCAAAGCAGGCACAGACCTCATTTAGCTTCAGCTGTGATCTTCACCGAGCATTTCTCATTTTCAGTAACTCACGTGGTGACTTGCCCACGCTCTTCACCCAGCTGTGCCCAATGTCACACACCCTGGTGACAAAACGGGCCACTCCACTCCTGCTCATTTCCAGCACAAAGTCCCCTCCTGTATTCTGAAACCTTCTCCCCTTTTGCTCCCCTCATTTTATCCCCACTCTTGGGGACAACAAAAAAGGAGCCAAGGTGCTCCAGAGCCCGTACCCCAAACCGGTGCCTCTCAGATGCAAGGGCTGGGACGCTATCGCCGCCCTCCACGGCTTCGGCAGAGCCCCTTTTCCAGCAGGCAGCGGGGACGCTCAGCCCCTCTGATGGGACTCGGGGGGGGACACGTTGCCATCCATATGGAGATTTGCACCGAGGGTGCTTGTCGCTGACGTGCTGCTGCCTCCGCTTGGCCGAGGGAACCCGGCCGTGCGTCTTCTGGCTCACTCCTGTCGCTTTTCTGCTAGTGCGGCTCGGACGGTTGGACTGGCAGCATCCCGGGAACTTCCTGGCTATCAGCTTTACTGGGCAGGCTGAGTTCGGAGACAAACAGAGGAAGCAAGTCTATAACTGCAACAGAGGGGAAAGCTGCAGGGGAGTTTGTCTCTGAATGACAAACAGGAGCTGTAAAGGCAAGAAGAGGCTGAGGGAAAAGGGATAAACAGTAGCGAGCGTGGCTTGACCTGCTTCATGGCATGGGCTACAGACAAGTGCCCTGGAGAAGGGGGAGGCAGGTCTCACTCCTCATCCCTGACCTGACACAGCAGCACCAAAGCACTTTGCTGTGGTCACCCACTTGCTGGACCTGGCCATGCAAATCAGACCTGGACTTGAACTGTTATTGAAGAAGATCTTGCCAAGGCCAGAGAACCCTGACGGTTTTTTATGGCATTGATAAATAACCACTAAAGTAATGCTATAGGGATGCTTAGGGCTGCTGACCAAGACTGGGACAGAGAGGAGATACTCTCAAGCTGATGTGGTCTACTGAGTCTACAAGGGCTGGGAAATTGAGCCCCAGAGCAGTGACCCAACTTGCTCCTCTGGCCTGGATGATGCTACCCTCAAGGAAATCAGCCTTCCAGGGAGGTGCGAGAAAGGTCAGTACTCTCCCAAGAAAACACAGAAGCGATGCTCCCCTAGAAACACCGTGAACTTCATCCACCAACTGCAGCTGGGAGCAGCTGGACACCCGCCTCATTGATTTTGGGTTGCTTGTCTTGCCTACATTCAAAGGAACCACCCCAAGGAAACGCAAACTGGTCGGAGGTACCTAGGAAAGGAAAACTTGAGGAGCTTTTGGGAAAGAGATTAAAGTCTTCCTACAGCGCCTTTTTCTGCCCTGTATTCCTGGCCTTGCTTGAAGGCTTGGGTACTCATTGTTCTGAAGCTGGGGTGATAAAAAAAAGTCTTTGACCTTTTTGGATAATATAATAAAGACTTAGATGCTTTTCGGACGTCAGCTGCTGCCAGTAATCAGCGCTTCCCAGCTGCTGAGTCACAAATAGCTTGAAAAATATTTCCAGTCCTTGCTCTCCTGAGAGCTAATCCCAGAACGGGCAGTCTTAAAAAAAAAAAAAAAAAAATCCCCAAATTACCAGAATGGCCCCAGAAATCTCTTTTAAGGAGATTAGGTAGATGTCAGTTCTGGATTGTCTTTAGCTTGTTGCTTTCTCCTCCATGTACCCACCTCCTCTCTTTTCCCTGGACAGCCCCACATGGTTGGGGCTGTCCCCTCTCAATGTCTGTCCCTGCCAGAAGATCAGATAATAAAATATCTCACTAAGCAACAAAGAGATTTTTTGCTGGTTTTTTTGCATTTTTTTCCATTTTTCAAGAAGAACAGAGATATTTCTGTGTGGGGTTGTCCACAAATTTTTCAAGTCACCCTTCAAACCAAACATAAACCCTTGGCACAGCTGTCTGCAACAGATCTTACCCTGGTGCCCAAAGAGCTCCTCTAAATTTGTCTTAAGCTCGTTCAAAATTGGTTTAGCAGTGTTACTAAGAAGAAACAGAAGCAATAACCAGCTCCTTTACGACATTTTTTTTAAGTGAATGCCAAGCATTCTGCAAGAGTCGTCATCATTAATTAAGCGGAAAAAAGGCCAGCTGAAGCCAACATGAGCATGTCCATGCAGCTATTTGCATAATTTTAAATAAGTAATATATATATGTATATATTTTAGAGCTCTTTATCCAGCTGTGGCCCTAAAACCACTTCCACACCACCAAATCCTCACTCGACAAAGTAGGGTGGTTGCACCTGAGCTGCCTGTTGGGGATGGCTAATACCCAAACTCAATCCAGCAACTGCTTGGGTTGGTCCTCTTTGGCCAGGTCTAAGTTGTGTCAGCAACTGCGACATCACTTTAGTAGTGTGGACGATTGAGTCCCCTTGCACCTTTCAATTTGCTCATGTAGGTGAGACTGAAGTGGATCTCCATCTTTCAGGTAGGGCAGGAGATGCCAGAAGCAATTCAGGCCACCATAGCCCCATGTTGTCACAGTGGATACCACACCTAAGCATCTTGCTCCCAGTTAATGTCTGGTGTGACTGCATAGGTTGGTGTCTCCCATGTTGGAAATGACATGCCTGGAATTGCATGGCCCCAGTTAGGTTGAGGCTGCCCCAAGGCTGGGAAAATGGGAGAGGAAAGCTCAGCCTTTAGGTGCAGGTCCATATTACTAAACTCTGGTGTCCTCTGAAGGGGTGGCTGCATCTAGACCACTTTGTGGGAACAGTCATGGTCCCTGCCCCATGCCTGGGCATTATGTGGATCAATGCTCATTGGTCTTGGCCAACCGGTGTCACGATAAACGAGCAATGTAGACAGTCAAACGGCAGACCCTGTGGCAGGGTCCCAGCACTGCTGCATTTACTGGTACAGACACCCTATGGCTCTCCCCGCTTTCCTCTGGATGACCCACTGCTCTTCCCTTCTCTCCTTGTGACCCCAGTTTTTCTCTCCCAGTTCAAGAAGTTTCATTCCCCTTCCCTTTGCAAGGACTCAATATTTTATGTAAACCCAGGATATGGGAAGACATGAGACATCCACATGGAGACAGCCTAGCAAGAGCAAAAGCCTCTATAACTCAGCAGAGAGTATTTTTAACATTAACAGTAATAACCGGATGGCCTGGCCTACAAAATGCTGCTACAGGGCATCCATCCCAACGTGGCAACGCTCCCGAGTGGCTGCTGGGACTCTCTGAACTAAGTTTAGCCCTGAAATGAGCTCAGACCCCTTGCTGAGGTCTCTGACTCACGGTCTCCTAGCTGAGCCGGTGGAAGAGGTTGCTGCTTCCCCCTCCAGCCCGATGCTGACGACTCCTTTGCCACGGGTGGCTTTCTCTACGCCAAAGCAGAAGACGCAAATGCACCCGTGGGATATGGCATGGAATGTCCCTCCCATGGTGACAGCATGAGGCTCTGCTTGTGCTGAAAGCTTTGGCTCCAAGGGATCGGCAACTGCCCTGTGTTGCTAGCCGCCCTGTTTTCAGCTTCGTTTTTCTCATTGCTGGTCCCCATGTGAAAAAAACCCTCAGTGGCCGGAGCCAGACGACGTGGACAGCTTGGGACTGGGGTTCTGTCCAGCATCGCCCACCAAGGCTGGCAGCGTGTCCTTGCAGGACCCTGCCCCAGGGCTTGCAGCCAGCACCCGCCCCGGAGGAGATGTCCAGGGACGGGCTTTGGTGTTCCCCAGCGATGCTCCTGGGTGACATTCCAGCATCACCCCAGGCGTGGAGACTCCCACGCCGCGTTCGTCACCCCATGGCTGCTCCAACTGTGATTTGCCCCAGGGAGCACCAGCTCCTCCCAATCCTTCCCCTGCTACAAATGCGACGGTCGGAGCTGAGCTCTGCCCCGCTGCGAGCTAAGCGGCGACCAGGAGGCCTTCAAGGACATCTTTACAAAGTATGACGAGACATGGATAATAAGGAAACAAATAAGGAATAAATTGGGGGGGGGGGACACCCCGGGAATCTCACAGCCATCACTGGGAATATATACAAGGGGAAGGGAAAGGAGGGGCAGTGAGGAGCGAGCTTGCTATTTTAAGGACAAGCTCCAATAGTAAAGTAATCATCTCCCGAGCAATGCTATTTTCTGGATCCGTGCCCTCAAGTCAGCACGAAGCCACCGTGCTTTCTATTCCAGTCACACCAAACGTTTCTCACCAATCTATCCATCTTAATCTAAGCCCCGGCAGCTGCACAGCCCCACCGGGGTGCAGGGGTGCCCAGTGACGGGGGGGTGCTGAGCTGGGTGCATCCGTGCCAGCCCACCCGTGGGCACACCGGACCATCCTCGCCATCGCCTTTTCCCCCAGGCGGGATGCTTCTTTTATCTGCATCCTCGCTGCTGCTGCTGGTGCTGGACAAAATGCCTCCCACGTAATCAGTTCCCAGCCTCCTCCCGCCTCCATCGCTCTCCTCCCTCCATCCCCTCCTCTCGCGCACCACCGCTACAGATAAAGGGATCGGTCCTGCGGCGACGGGGTCATTTCGGGAACTGTTGCCGCTGGAACGGCAAATGTTTGCATGCACAAAAATCCTGTCCCCACTGCAGCATCGAGCAACAGGACCGGCTGGCCACAGGCAGCCAAGGAGATACCAGGGTGCTTCACCCAAGTTATGCACCCGCATCCCTCCTCGCTGACACCCCAGCACCGTGCCCGGCTACTTGCGTGCCGTGTCCCCCATCTCATGGGGGCGAAGAGCCCGGTCTGCCATCCCAAAGGCACGTCGCGCAACCCGAACGCCTGCTCAGCACGGAGGCAGGTGCACGGCACAAAGCCTCCTTCGCCCCCTCCATCAGCACCACGTCCCCCATCTCCCATCCCCACATCCCTCCCCGCTCCCCTCTCCCCCCACCCCGGGGCATCCAGCCCCAACCAGACCATTGCAAAAACATCTTCCCCTCTCTTTTTATTAGCGGTGCGAGCGTGCTGCCTGTATAATCAGGCAGGAGCTGCACTTCATGCTGCAAGGATTTCCCAGCAAACTTCACCTTCAAAAGCTCAAGTCCCCAGAGCCCCGAGGCACGAGGTTTCCTTTTGCTCAGCGCTAACAAGTGGTCAGCAGCTTGGGGGTTTTGTATTGTTTCCTGTATATAATGTTTCTTCAGAAGCCCAAGAGATTAAAAGCCCAGCTGACTTCTAAAAATGATGTTTATATGGAGCACAAAAGGATCTGGACTTTAAGCGCATACACACACACACGGATGCAACATGCTGCCACGCAAACACACGCTTACAGAAGGACCCCCCCGGACACAAATTAACCTCTATTTATACTTTGGGAGGAAACTTTCCCTGGGGCTGTGTGTTTCCTATCTACGCAGACAATACCTAAATGCTAATCATTGCAATAAAAAATATACCGCATTGAAAAGCCTGATCCACCCAGGCAATTTTGGTACCTTTGCTCCCAGACACTTGGATTGGAACCCTATTTTTTTCATCAGAGTGCCCAAAAGTCCTGAGCTCTAAGATGTGCCTCCCTCTGTGCCTCAGTTTCCCCAGATGCCTCACGGGCTCAGGACCAGCACTGAAGTCAGATGACATAGCCAAAAGTTTGTGACATGGCCAAGACCTATTTCTGCTGAAAGAAATCATCCACATATCATCAAAGCTGAGAAAATGCTCAGGGCAAGATGGTTGGGGTTTTTTCTGGAGGGAATAAATTTTTTTTGAGATTTTTATTGAGAATTTTTTGAAAAAAAATTTAACATGTTCCAAAAAACAGCCAGAAACCAGTCAAAAGAGACCTAAAGTTTGAAAACATGACCTCATAATTTCTCACAAAGTCGTGGACCAGCTCAAACAGGGACATCACTCAAGTTCCTTCACCAAGAGTTTTGCAGCCCTCAGGTGATTCAGATTTGGTCTTTACATTCATTTCCCCGTTAGCACCTTTTTCCCCTCTTCCCACCCCTTTTTGTCTCCAGCTCAGCACAGCATTTAGCAAGGCAATGCTCTTTAAATATATTTATAAATAAATATTTATTTATATGCTCAGCAGGTGAGTTTGAGTGAATGAAGCTGAGGAGGAAGACAAAGAGAAAGAGAAGAGAGAAGAAGAGAGGACGGGCAAGGATGGCTGTTTGCAAGGGGCTGCACCCGTGTGGGAGATGCGCGGAGGTTATAACTCTACTGGTAAAACCAACTCCAGGGTCCCCTCCTTGAGCCCCCCTGGCCCCCTTGGGCTGTATCCAGACTGTTAAATTCTCACCTCCTGCCAAACTGCCTGGGCCAGGTCCTCACCCTCAAGTCAGGATTTAGGTGCCATAATAGAGTATATATAGATATCTATCTCCACAAACAATCAAACCTGGAAATTTTTAGGGCTTTTCCCTGCCTCTAAAAAGGGGGAGGAAAGGGAAAAAACAAAAAAGGGCAGAACAAAACCGAACCCCTAACAAAATAACAAAATACTGCTACGGAGTCATTCCAGGTCCCCAGGACTACATTGGAGCAGGTCTCCAGGAGTCACTTGAGCAGCAGAGAAGAGGCAGAGTGCTGCAAGAGCCAGTTATACACCCTGCAGCTGGCAAAATAATAATAATAGTAATAATAATAATAAGCCGTGTCAAATCAGCCCTAATATCCATCACCACCATTAGGTTCAATGCAGGATTAAGAACTGGAAGCGAATAAATATGCCTGTGATTTCCATTGCGTTTAGAGACTGATTGGAAATCCCAGTGCCTCATGGTTTTCAGCCACGGATGCATTTCAGCCGCTTCTCTGAGCCAGGGCCGCTGCAGCTCACTCTTGTCTCTCCCTTCGTCTGACCCTACTCCTCTTCCTCACCTCTCACTTGAGTTGTGCTTCGGCTGTAGGTGGGGTCATGCCGAGCTGCAGACCAAGCTAGAGGGACGAAGGCAACGGTCTGATGCATTAACAAAATTAAGGACTGTGTTAGGGACCCCCGGTGCCTCAGCTTGGATTTATCCTGCCTAAATACAGGCATGTAACCAAGGGCTAGGGTCAGCACCTAATATTTAGTAGGATAAACCAGGGCTTATCCTGGTGCTGGTGACATACTCATCCCAAGGCCAGGTGGGGACTCATTCTTTGAGTTGATCAAGATTTTGAGTTGAGCCCCCAAGTGAGACCTTGTGCTGCTTTTCATGGAGAGCCAAGAAAATCTTCCACTGCTCAGGCACCTTCTCCACCCAGCCCCTGTCGTGAGGACTTTCCACCCCACAGTGATACAGTACAATCATATAACTTCATTTCCTCATGGTGGTCTCATCAACACTCCTAATAAATGCAATTGCCTCACTTTGTCTTTTGGTAGTCAAAGGTCCACTTGCAGGTTTCAGTGCCCTGCCCCCAAAAATTCATGGAAAGCAATGGGAATGTCCTCAGTAAGGCAATGTAGGTATGGGAAGACCTGGAGAAGCTGGGCGAAGGGGTGGGATCTCGCTGAGGAGTTTGGCACCTACCTTTAGGTGCCTGCCCCTCCACCCCAGCCATGTGGCAAGAGCCATGGCCACCATGGATTCATCTAGAATCACAAGTTAAATACTGCTACGCCGCTGGGACTTGACGATCCCCACCAACACTGCTAAAATGGTCCTTGGCACAACTGATACTGGCCCAGACCCAGCCGGGGCTCAACCTGGGAGTGAGCACAGCCCAGAGGACTCCCCAGTCTTGTTCCCCTCCCTGATGAGGGGCAAGGTGGGGAGCAGGCTATTTGCTGGGGAAGGCAGAGGAAGGGGCATTTGCCTTGAAGCACTCAGGTGTTGACGGATGATGCTGTTACGTTGGTGCCTTCCAGTGCCACACTGCAAGGCAGGAATCACAGGTACAGGGACAGTGGGAATTTGGTGTTACTCCTCAATACACCTCTGGATCCTCTTTCTTTCCTCACCAAGAGTCTGCTCTTTTTCTTTCTTTCTTTCTTTCTTTTTTTTGGTGCTACAGGGAGTAACGGGTTGACTCGGAGAAGGAACAGTGCAGACAGATCCATCAACTTCATCCTTGCCAGCGGGGAGGAGCCGAGCCGGCAAGCTACCCAGCCCCGGCATGGAAAGCAGCAGCGAGATGTCTTTACCTCGGGGGGATCTCTGCATTGAGGGATGACGGGAGAGCCCGTCGGCCCCCCTGCCTCCCCGAATCCTCCGCACTCTCGGCATCCCCTCTCCGCCTCCGCACCAACTCTCTCGTTACCGTGACAACGGTTGGCTCACACGAGCCTCTCCGTGATGCAGCACTCGCCCACCCCAGCGCAAAGCACAGCCCACGGTGCGTGAGCATCCTACGTGGGATTTTGCAGGACCGCCATCAAGCCAACGCCCTTGGGCTGGGTGCTTGGAGGAAACTCCAAATTGCAGTTGACTCTTGGCGTGGAAAGAAGCCTGCTGGGTTGGGGATCTCTTTTACCCAGCTCCTACGAAAGGCTATCAGAAGAGACGGATGCTGAGAGCAGTGGGGATGCAGGAAAGGCAAAGTGGCAAACCCACACAGTGCTCGGGGCCAGAGCTGATGCTGAGGTTACACCTCCACAAGAGAACAAACCATGCTGGAGCCTGGTCTCCAGCCCTGAGGCCTGGCCACGTCCACGCTATTAATCTTCCTCACCCTCCCAAGCAGAGTGGCTGCATCCCAAACGCCTGTTGGGGATGGTCCCTGGCCCATGTCAACTCCTGAGCTGTGCCAGGGATGGTTTGGGTAAGTGTGAGTTGGCCAGGGCTGAAACGGCGCTAAGGATGGTGGTGGAAGTGTAAGGGTAGAGAAGATTGAACCCCAGCCATTGTGTCCTGACTCTGTTTCATTTACAGCTTACAATAATCAATCATTCAGCCACGGCAGGACCTGGGCAAACCTCAGCACATCTCCTGGCTGCTGGCAGCGCGCTTTTAATTCATCGGTGCCCCGGCAGCGGCCCAAAGCAACAGTAGTGACTTTCATCAATGAACAAATTTAGATGGTGACTCACGTAACACCCTTTCAGTTGCTTGCCCTCTGCTCCAGGGGACAGATTGAAATGCCAGCTACTTTGGCTAAACAGTCACCAAGGACATGAAGCCACCGCTATGGACACTGCTAGGAGTGTTTGCAGTGAGCAAGGGCTATGCCTAGGTAAATGGCCACATGGTGGGACAAAAGGAGGATTTGGGTTAGTGTAGGTAGAAAAAGGACCATAAAGAAGTGCCAGGAATAGAGAGGGGTGATGTAAGTCGGCTGGAGCAATCACCAGCTCTAGACATCCCCGCTGAGCAGCTGTGAACCAGGAGTGAGGGCTGGGAGGAGAAAGCAGGGAATGCACTCCCCAAAATAAGCACGACTTGTTTAGTTGTGTTGCTAATGATCGGGAAATGTGGCAGCCCTGTAACCTGGAGCCCAAGTGAACAGTCGAGGAAACGTCCCACTCTTGCAGGTCTTCTCCCCATCCCAGTCCTTGGCACCAATGACCAGCAAGGGAGGACTTTGCCAGCATAGTCCCTGGCACAGTCTTGGCCCAGACCAACAAGCGCTGTCCCAAACTGCCCCACCATATGGGTCCTAAAGAGGACCCAGGACCAGGAGCTACACAGAGCAGACGTGGGTAGGTTATCCCATTTGGTCCAAATCTTACACCCCCACAAACATCACAGTCACCTGGATAGAATCATAGAATCATAGAATCACTAAGGTTGGAAAAGACCTCTAAGATCATCAAGTCCAACTGTCAACTCAACACCACCATGCCCACTAAACCATGTCCCTAAGATAGAAAAGAGAAAGGGAGGCAGACAGAGGTAGAGAGAGGGCACACCTTTCATCCTCCTCTTCTCAAGGAAAAGACTGTCCCATGATCTTACCCCTGCAGAAGACATCAGTGAGTCCAAGCGAGAGTCCAAATTTCAGTTGAAACTTGCACCTTTCGAAAAGCTCATCACCGTGAGTCTGGGAAACCAGACTCAGCCAGAAATCTCTGAGACAACATTTTGAACATTTTGCTATAGCAAACACACCAATGGGAAAGGCGTAAGAGCAGAGCATGTTGAAAGAGAGGTGAGATCCATAATCAGCATAAAGACATGGATATAGGAGAGGGTATGATGACTTATTTTCCTCATTCCCATTAATTTGGAGGCAAAATCCTTCTGCTTCTTAGTTAGGGCACAGAGTTGGACATTAGCAATGAGGGAGTTATATATACTGCTGCCTGCCTTGGCCTATGGAAATAAATCAATGGAGGGGAAAACAGCTCAGTGTGAACCTTGGACCATTGGAGAGGGAGTTAATTAGCCCCTCTGCAGCTAATTATTGCCATGAGATCAAGTGTTTTGTGCTCTTTGGAGAATGGCAACTATCCAATGGGAAGACAAACGGGGTGGGGGGGGAAGCAAAAATAAATTAAAAAAACCCACCGCACTGTCGCTGCTGGAATTTGTTTGCAAGACCACTTTATCAGTGTCAAGAGAAAGGCAGGCTGGTTTACACCGCAGGGGTCCAAATTGCTCGACTTACTAAAAGGCAGCGTGCTGGGGGGTGAGAGTCTGCTGCTGCCAGCTGAGGATGCTCCTAACGGGGCCCAAAGGCGATGGAGACGTTACTTATGGGCAGCCAAATTCCCAGTGCACCAAGGAAGGGACTGGCGTGGGTAACTCTTCTGTATTGCATGGAGTCATGTTTTAATATGGGTTGGGAACAGAGTCCACTTCAAGAGGTGGACCCTTGGCCTCGGTGGGAATACCGGCACCAGCGAAATATGGGGTTGACCTCATCGACGTTGAGAAAATAGCTCAGATTCATTTGGCTGCCAGAACAAACACTGAGCACCTGTGCTTAACAGCATGAAGATATAGCTATATATTACATACATACATACACACACAAAGTTGTCCTTAGCATTAAAATTTCATTACAAGGAGCGTACCAGGAATAACCATTATCAATTATATATTACACGCAGCTTTAGTCTAAAAGAAATCTAATGTGTCGGGGGTTCTGCTGCGAGAAGGAGTCTCTCTTGCAAGGTTTGAAGCTGGTTGTGTGGAGGAGCTTTGCGATTCACCACCCATCTGCCACTCACCCAGCCCCGTATCGGTACGGTGGGGATATCCAGCCCAGGAGGTCCCTTGCTGTTTTCCCTGGCTCCACACAGGTCATGCTGGATTATGGATCCCTCTGTGGGATGCCCAGGACAGGACAGGGGCTGAGGACTAGATCTCATGGCTTTCAGAGGGGTTATTCTGTAAAGCTCTCACTTCTTTCTCTGGATAATGCCACTGTGCCATGGGTCTCCAGCCCTAGTGCTCCCACCATGTGGTCATTTTGCACCCTGGCCTTCGGGGAGAGCCTTGCTCTCAGTTTATCTTTGTACTGGTACCAGAGCCCCTTACGTGAGTCACCTGAGATGCCATCTACAGCCATGGGCACCTCCAAAAGTGGCTGTTCCTGTGTGTCTTGGACACCTCTCGTGGGTGGGATGACGGGAGGTGTCTCCATTGTTGACAGAAGGCTCTTTGGTGACCACAAGCTCCTCCTTCAGATACTTTGGTCCCAGATCTGCAGTGTGTCCATGAATTTGCCCCATATCATTTCCCTCTGAAAGCGGTGACAGCCCTCCCTCCAGCATTTGCAGCCACCCAAAACTCATCTCTCTTCCAATGTACCACGCCTGAAGGGCTGAGCAGCTTTTAAAAACCAAAACAAAAGAGACAACCTCCTCCATTCTCAGCGTGCTCCTCATCCTCCCTCCTGCCTCCAGCCACTCAGCCCCAAGCAGCCCCTGACCTGGCCCTACAGAAAAGACCAGCTGGTTTCCACATCTTCATGTTTAAGAATAAATGTTGTCCGAAGGCTTTCCAGTTAAATGATTCGCAGATCCTGCTTTGCCGATGGCAGACAGTGAACAATCCCAGCGTCCTGACAGATGCCGCCTAATAGAAGATAATGACAGGGACGTTAAGCAGCAATGGGGCGGAGGGAGGGGCTGCCGCGCTAAAGTCTTAACGCTGATATTTTAATCCAATTAGTGCCCCTGCGCGTACCAAGGCAGCGGCTCTTGTGGAAACCTCAGCGTAAAGGCAGCCGGGTGGGTAAGAGTCAGGCCAGGGGGGGTCTGCAGGACTTTGTCCACCCCCTCAATGCTTTTGGGGGAAGATGGGGAGTGAGGGGGGAGGAAATTAAACTGCAAAGCCAGCTAGAACTTGTCCAGTGGTTCACATGGAAAAGGAGTTTGACAAAACATGGCTCGGCGGGTAAAAAAAAAAATATTTTATTTGTTTTGGGGCAGGTTAGGGTGTCACTAGGCTGGTAGAGATGGTAGAGCAAGACGGTAGAGTAAGCCCAAGCCCGGTTCAGGAGGTAGGGTAAGACAGAGATCATCGCCAAGAAGCAGAATGGATCTGGCCACCCTGATGGGTGTGAGACAAAAGCAACAGGGAAGAGACATTAGTAGCATGGACATCAGCTGGGCTAATACTAAAAGTGGGCCCCACATTTCTCTGCCTCCAACAAGCCCACCGCTGCATTTTGAAAGCCCGATTTCCCTTTCCCGTTCAGTAGATCATGCCTGAGAAAGTGATTTCTCAGGATGCAGATTAAAGCAGAACAGCAGAAAGCCCCCCAGTGCAATTATGAAAAGGAAGTAATAAAAAATAGTAATTAAAAGTCGTATTTCTGCTGGGTAAATGCCTGGGCAGGGCTGGGAGCTGTTGGAGAGAAAGATGCCTGAAAGACAGAGGATGTAGCAGAGGTAGAATCGGGACAGAAAGGCTTTTTCTGCACCAGTGAACGAAACAGGGTCGGGGATTACACCATCCCTGCTGTGACCTGCTGGCACAGCCCCTTGCACAGTTTTAATCCAGCAATATAGTCTTGTTGGTTCCTGGTCCCTGCTGTGACCTGTCTGTGCCTCAGTTTCCTATTGTATCAGCCAGGGTTGATAACGTGTCCGTTGGATGTCCTGTGTAGATGGTGTGGTGGTGGGACACATGGTGTTCCAGTCTGGCTGCTGAACTGGAGGTGAGGAAAAGCAAAGCAATTTGGGTTGGATGGAAGAGGTTTCTCTCCCTGAAATGAAAACATGGGAAGATTTTTATTTGGTTCAACCCTGAACCGAGCACATATGACCTCCTGGAGTGACAGCCAGGACATAGCCTAAGGGCACCTCAGATGGCATTTGGCACCTATGTTTGGGCAGGGGAATTACTAGTAAAAGCCTCCATGTAAAGGCAACATCTGTATACATAAATAAACCAGAGCCTCTTCTCTGAGGTCCTGAGGTCTTCTGCTTGGGCTGCCCAAACTGCAAACACTCTTCCAGGTCCTCATCCAGCTGTACATGCAAGGATCTTGCACCACCCATGATACCTCCTGGGGTACTTCTGTCCACTCCCCAGCCTGGCGTTGGCCCCTCAGACTTGGGCAAAAGGAGACCTCCTAGCAGAGTGGTTTGCAGGTGACTGCAGTCTCAACATGCTGCTCTTGGAAACTTTAACCGAGCTCCTGCCATGGATGTACAGGCAGGAGAAGCTGCCAGTGGGACAACTGCGATGAGACCTTCCCAGGAGAGGCTTCATGCTCCATCCATCAGCCCGTTTCAGCTGCAGCAACACGGCTCCAGCCCCAAAGGTAACAGATGAGGTCCTGACCATGATAAACCTTTCAGGAAATGCTCAAAAAAAACCCCCAAAGCCAACAACCCTAAAGCCCGGTGGGACTCTTCGCCTTCCTGCCGCTGAATCACTGGTGATGCTGGCAGCAGGAATTAAACAGAAGAAATAAGAATGGAGCAACAGTAAATGGAGATTGTAAACATGAGCCAGATTAAAAACTTAATGGGTCTAAGCAGGCACCGGGGGAAAGCAGGAGTGGGAGGGAATGGGGCTGAGAGGGAGGGGGGGCTGGTTTTGTCTGATGGGTGGAAAGGGCTGTGGGAAGATCAAGCAATCCCACCGGACTCAGGGGAGAGAAACCAGATGCTCGGGGAGTGGGAGCTGGAAATGCAATTACTCTTCCCGACATGCAGCTGCCGCTGTGTTGGGCTGGGTCGCACCCGAGAGCTCAGAGGAAATTTGGAGGGAGTTGTGTGCAAGACAAGGAGGAGGTACATGACCTCCACCATTCCACCCCTTTCTGTGGTCCCCACGTGGGTTTTGGGGCAGGGACTGGGGTACAGACTGATGGACGTTATTTGGGGGATGATGGGAAATTATGCATATGGAGGAGGAAAAGGTTTTCAGTCTTGTGAAAATGTTCCTGGGAAAAAGTGGAGATCTGCTCATGGAAAACAACCTCTGCAGTTCTCCCCATAAAAAAGGAGGATGCTCAGGCCAGCCCAGGATGGGTCTGGGGGGTGAGACATGTGCCTCAGGCGTGGAAGACTACGGCTCAAATCCCTGCTGCATTTACTTCTCTGTGGTGCAGATGACCATGATAGATAGGACCTTCCAGAAAGTCTGCTCTGGATGAAAAGAAGTAGCACCTCTGGGTTTTGACACATCACTACCTTCCCACAGAAGAATCATTTTATCTATAAATGTCCACCTGCCTTTTACCTCAAAGATTCAATATTCAGCGGCTGTGTTTTCTCCAGGTAGAGCTGGAAGCAACGTGCTCTGAAAGCCCTGTGTGGAGGAGTGCTCAACCTGCCGTTTTCCAAGGATGTCCAAGAGCCCCCAGGGGTCTCAGCCACCTCACAACTGAAGAGCTCTACAACTACTGTTGGAAGAGGGAATATTTTCTGGGCCAACAACCTTCTCACACTTCTTTTATTTTTCCTTTGCAAGCCATTTGAAATGATTTTCAGACCAGGGAATGGCCAGATCTGGTGGCAAGAGGGGCCTTCAGAAGCTCAGATGCAAGGGCTATGGTCCTTGTAGCTCTCCTGAAAACCCTGCCGCATGCTAAGACAAAGATTTTCCCAGCGTGACTCTTCCTGATCCAAAATGCTCAACCTCAGCTCCCTCAGACTCTGAAAACCTACTCTTACTGGTTGAAATTCAGAGAGCAAGTGTTTTTGTTAGGATATGTAGGATTAAGGCCCACGTTGCAGGTGTTGCTTCTCCCTCATGCTCAGGTTTTTGGTCTGAGCCCCGACTTGCAGATCCCCAGTGCATGGCACGTGCTGAGCATCAGGTTTAGAAGAGCTCCAGCTTGGTACCCTCAAAACTGCCTGACCTTAGGGAAGTTCAGAAAGGATGACTAGATGTGCAGGCTTGGAGCCCGTAAGCTTGATGTCTTTCTCTTGCTGTATCAACCAGTGTAATAAATCCATGACCCTTCCCTACGACCTTCCCTTCCATTACAATTTGTATAACTGTACTTTCAGTGCTGTGCATAAATACACTTTAAGTTTCACTCTGCCATCCAGAAGAGGTGATTGAAAATGAAAGCCATAAACAATCAAGGCAACATCAGCTTTACTATTACGGCTGTTAGGAAATGTCAATGTTCTTACAGCATCCCAGGGTTCCAAAAAACCTGCTTTTCCCATTTGTCTCCTGAAGCTGGATCGATGGGCCGAGGCCAATGGATGAGGTTCAACAAGGCCAAGTGCCGGGTCCTGCACTTCGGCCACAACAACCCCAGGCACCGCTCCAGGCTTGGGGAAGAGCGGCTGGAAAGTGCCCAGAGGAGAAGGACCTGGGGGGGCTGGTCGACAGCGGCTGAACACGAGCCGGCAGCGTGCCCAGGTGGCCAAGAAGGCCAACGGCATCCTGGCCTGTATCAGCACTGGTGTGGCCAGCAGGAGTCGGGAGGGGATCGTGCCCCTGTACTCGGCGCTGGTGAGGCCGCACCTCGAATCCTGGGTTCAGTTTTGGGCCCCTCACGACAAGAAGGACATGGAGGGGCTGGAGCGTGTCCAGAGAAGGGCAACGGAGCTGGGGAAGGGCCTGGAGCACAAGTCTGATGGGGAGCGGCTGAGGGAACTGGGGGTGTTCAGCCTGGAGAAGAGGAGGCTGAGGGGAGACCTCATCGCGCTCTACAACTACCTGAAGGGAGGTTGGAGCGAGGGGGGTTTGGTCTCTTCTCCCAAGGAACAAGCGATAGGACGAGAGGAAACGACCTCAAGTTGCACCAGGGAAGGTTTAGGTTGGACATTAGGAAAAAATTCTTTCCTGCAAGAGTGGTCAGGCCTTGGAACAGGCTGCCCAGGGCAGTGGTGGAGTCCCCATCCCTGGAGGTATTTAAAAGACGTGGAGATGAGGCGCTTGGGGACATGGTTTAGTGGGCATGGGGGGTTGGGTTGATGGTTGGACTCGATGATCTTAGAGGTCTTTTCCAACCTTAGTGATTCAATGATTCTATGATTCTATGATTCTATGATTCTATACATGCTCTAACATGAGAGCACTACCAGACCTCTCCCTACACTACGATGCAGCTAAGAAAACAAATTGCTCTGTGAGTAAAAGAGCAAAGCACGGTTGGTTTCCAAGGGATGGTGGATTCTCTAGTGTCCAATAGAGCACTAACTCCAACGAAAGATTTACCCAAGGCTGTGACATTCATAAAGTCTCTCTAATGGGTGGTTTGGCTGAAATTTAAGAGGGGGTATGCTCCTGGGCTGCTTTTTCCTTCACTAAGGATACTACCTGGTCTCTCTTCTCTTTCCACGTGCCTCGTTGTGTGAAACTGGTAGGATTTATCCTCTGACAAATTAGTATTAAAAGATGTGAGGGGTCCTTGGCTGCTGACACCCCTATGTAGGTCTGGTTTCCTTAGGAAATCAAATAAAGCTGCGCTAGTTGCTGTGGTGAAAGACACTGCAAAAAACAAACACGAAAGCTTTGGAAACAGATTTTTGCACCTCTCACGCAAAGACAAGCATTTAAAATGTCTCTGAGGTGAGATTTGACTTGAAAATTTTCCTCCAGGCTCTAACACCTAAGGGAAAAAATAATAATAAAAATTTGAATGCTGATGACTTTTTCTCTGCTCGCCTGGTTTTAGAATCATAGAATCATAGAATCACGTAGATTGGAAAAGACCTTCAAGATCATCATTTTAGTTGGTTTCTGTGGGCCTCACATGCATGCTGGGGAGCCCAAGACTGGCAATGCCATAGGTGAAGCCACTGAATTTCAAAACCGGGGGGAAAGAGCTGGTTGATCACACCAGTGTGAGCTCCTGATGGGACAGGAACTCTGCCAGGCAGCTCAGCACTCATCTCCCAGGTGGTGGTGACCAAGTCCTCTCCCTGCTGTGCCCGTCACCCCAGGCCACCTCAGACCACCATGGAAAAGCCGACGCGTGCTGTAGCATCATGCAGCCCTCGGCTGCATCCGCTTTTTGGACCTTCTCTGAGTGTGTGAGCCACCTTCTCGTGTCCTCCTCCAAGAAGGGACCACAGTCCTGCATGGCTGCCCTTGGGAAGAGGGGACACGCAGGATGCCACCTTGTCCGAGCATGCACGTATGTTGGGGTGTGTATTTACATGTTTGTGCTTGTGTAAGCTTGAGCATATGCACGCGTGCTTGGGTGTATGCTTGCATTAAGCGTGTTTATGCACGCATGTTTGTGTACACGCACAGGTGTGTGCGTGCCGGTTTTTGCACCCCTGCATACGTGTCGGGGTCTGTGCAAGCTGGTTTTTGCAAGTGTGTGCATAGGGTACTCATGCAACGGTGTGCGCACACACCTGCGGACAAATCGGAGGTGTGTTTGTACACGCAGCCTTGTGCGGGTGCCCTGAGCGTGAAGGGTCTGTTTGCCCTCCCGAGCGTGCAGCAGCGTCCACGTGTGAGTGCAAGGGGATGCCCAGCTGCGTCCACACGCGTATTCAAGGGGGTCCAAGCAAACCCCTTCCACGCAGATCGCTGGCTCTCTGCAGAGCTGGGCTGCATCGCAGCCATGGCCGGGGCAGGCTGACCTGCACCGTGCGAGGTATTAACGAACAGTAATGGAATCTCACTGTGACTCATCATCACGGATCTGACAAACTGTTGATCCCATTGATAAAAGCCCGGAGGGTTCGGGCACCCAGCCAAATCCCTCCACTTCATTCATGGAAAGGAGGGCCGGGGAGGGAAATCGGCTGGGCTCAGGTCCAGGGAACAGAAGCACAAGCGGCTCTGGCTATTGTACAGGGCCCTCTGATAGCCATGGATGGAGGCCAGAGGCACGGGCAGGAGCTGGGAGCCGTAGCCATCCCCACACAACGAGGCTCCAGCCAGAAAACAGCAAGGCACCGGCGTCCTGGGCCAGAAATTCTCCTCGGGGGTGGAAGAGGAGCAGACCCTTCTGCAAAGTCCTGTCCCTGGGAAAGGTCATTTCCTTCTGCCCTTGTGCAAATCCCTCCAGCCAGCGCTGTTAACCCAAGCAGTGCTGTTTTCCCAGTCGGATTCAGAGCCAAACTCCAATCCTACGTGCCAGCAGCAAGCGAGACCCCATCAGTGAGACAAGTAAAGACAAGGAAGGGGCAGCCCATGGGTGTTGTGGGCTGCAAATATCCCTCGTACAATCCCTCATGCACATCATACATCCCACATCTTTGTGAATGCTTTTTTGCTCACTTAGATGCCTCCAGTGTTGGAAATTACACGTGATAGTTCCTTGCAGCTTTTCCTAATTGCTGCTGGAGAGGAAGAGGCACCTGGAACAGCGAGCCCATCCGCACCTTACGAATGAATCCCCCAAGCCCTGTCCTTGCAGGGCTGGGAAGTTTATGCAGCACATCATGGAGAGAAGTCTCTTGCCAATGGGTGGGGTAGGCAGATGAACCTCACCATGGGCTACTGGAGCATATCGCACCCATGGGGGCCCCCATCGCAGGGGGAAAACCTGTAAATAGTAACCTCTAGATAAGTGTCCAGGCCACCAGACTATTAGTTCAGAGGGGTCCTTCCTGCTGGAGACTTTACTGAAACAAGCACCTTCCCAGGAAAGGGATTTTTTTTTGGCTGAACTGGTGTTTTCCAGCAGGGAAATAAAAGTTTGCTGTGAGAAATCCCTGGTCAGCTTTCTCAGGAGATTCATGAAACAACATGAATGGGGTCACTGAAGGAATGACTTATGCCTCGGTGCAATCTGCTTGGAAAAGGGCTGAAGAGGCAAGAAACCCTCCCAGTTGCCTCCGGCAGTGCTGGACATGCCGCTCTGACCCATCATCAAGGAGCTAAGGCGTTACTGCTCCAGGCAGAGATCTACCGGTGCAACCCTGTGCACAGCTGCTCTCGAGTTGAAAAGGCTAGCTTAGCTTAATATGCAAAGGACCGGGGTTTATTAAACCCAGGACATTTTGATAGACTAGCCCAAGAGGTCGATCACATGCAGTGATGCTCGCAGACCCGAGGAAACAATCAGTTCAAGCAAGGGTTGTGCTACCTTTGCCTTTTTGTCCCACGTCTCAGGTGCAACCAGAAAGAGATCATGCCATGTTCCAGGGGCTAAATGCACCATCTTATGTCGATAGCACAAAAACTTCTCAATGGGTTTCTTCTCGAGTGCCAGGTCAGGAGACCTGACAGCCAACCCTACAGTATTTTAAGCTGTGGGGATAAGAACTGAACCACAATTCTCTCTCAGAAGGCAATGCATGGAGGACCCAGGCTTGGATAGGCTGAACACATCGTGTTTTCAGCATCTCCAGGTCTTATGGATGAACTGCAGAGAGTGACAACCTGTCAAGGACAAAAGACTATTCAAAAGGATCCCACCTGGACTTTGATCCCCAGCCAAACCTGTTGTAAGAAAGAGAGAGATGATGGCTGATTTGCTTTAAAAGCTGCAGCAGTGGTTTAAGCCAGTCCAGCCCCCGGACTAGTGTTGGATTAGTCTCACTCCACTGCTTTAATGTGTCTGTAAAGGTTAAGTGCTGATTCCTGAAGGTGTTAACCATGCAGTGGGGCTGTGCTGGAAGGGAAAGTAGAAATGATAGCTTCAAACCAAGCAAAAGGCAAATTTAAAGTGTTTACAAAGACCCTTCTGCAGAGAGAGATGTTGGTCTGTGGCACAGTGCCCAGGAGGGAAGGGGACTCAATCCCACCACCCACTTGGGGCTGATTTTGCCAAATCATCGATCCCACGGGAGACAGCAAGGTAATTTTAGAAAACTTGAGTCTAACAGAAGGCAGACATGCAACAGCAAGAGCAAAACACCTACGGAGACTCCGATCCCACTACTGGACCAAAGCAAGCAAACCCTTGGAGAGCGATCTACACCATCCCCTCATATCCCCACGTTACTTCCAAGCCTTGAGGTAGAATTCAGGGAAGCACCTGCCTAAGTACTAGTGACTAACTACATCAAGCAGGGAGGAAAATTAATACCTTAGCTGCGTATTGTAGCATTAGTCACAAGTTTCTGTGCATGAAGGAAGTCAATCCCTGTGTTGAGCTCTACCCACACAAGCAGTCCCATTGAGATCCAGAGCTACTCAAGCAGGGAAAGTCAAAGCAAAGTGAGGATGTGTGGGTAGCTTTCACAGTGCTTTTAAGGTAACACTTGAGGTTGCCATCCAATTTTTCCTCTTGAAATTCACTGAGCAATTTTCTCCCTCTTGTAATGCCTTTTTTTTTTTTTTTTTTAAAAAAACCCCAAATCCACATTACAGAGAAAAATGGCAAGAAACTGTAATTGTAGAGGAGGGGAGCGAATGCAGAGAAGGGAGAGAAGGCAGCTGTATTGACCATCTGCTATACCGCTAAAAACACCCACTTAAGTATCTGTTTACAAATCAAGTTGCCTGTGTTAGTAGAAACAGAGGCACTTGCTTCAGAAGTATCAGACGATTGGCTGCCAACATGCTGAGTTTATTAGGTAGCAGACTGGGTCTTTGTGAAAATGTGTGGTAGGAGGAATAAAACCAAAAGCTGTTCTTAACAAGGAAATATTGAGAGGCACACGTTAGAAAAAACAGTGCCTGCAAGGAGCTGCAAAGAGTGCCCACCCCTGAGCCAGCTGCCATTGCTAGAGGAAGCCTCAGCTTTCTTAAACGTGAGGTGTAACTTAAAAAAAAAAAAGATAACGATGAAGAATAAACACTCAGCTCCAGCTCCAGCTTCTTCTCTCTTGTTTACCAAGGACCACATCCAGGAAGGCTGTACTGCCAAAGAGATATCGCATGGCTGGCTCACAATACTGTTAGCAAAACTATTATTCCTTTAAAAAAAATGAAGTTCACATTTATTTTAATATTTCTTTACATCACTGACTTCTTGGAGTGCTCAGAATCCCTCAGGAATGTGTTATGTATCATTCAAGCGTTTATTTTAAGAAACCACTTTTGAACTATTATTAAATTAACGTATTTGTGACATTTTGTGACTGTTGCCATAAGATATGGTCTGACACCTGATGGTATCAAACCAGTCCGGCAGTCGTGATTCAATTCCAGCAAGTGGATGGGATAACACACTGATGTTTTTAGTTGTTGCTAAGTACCCTGCTAGTCAAGGACTGTTCAGGGGCTGGGAGGGAGCACAGCCACGACAGCTGGCCCAGCTGGCCAATGGGGTATTCCATACCATGTGACATCATGCTCAGCATATAAGCTGGGGGGGGAGTTGGCCGGGGAGTGGTGACCACTATTCGGGAACTGGCTGGGCATTGGTCAGCGGGTGGTGAGAAATTGTATTGTGCATCACTCATTTTGTATATTCTATCATCATCATTATTATTATTTTCCCTTCCTTTTCTGTTCTATTAAACTGTCTTTATTTCAATCCACGAATTTTACATTTTTTTTCTGATTCCCCCATTCCACTCTGTGTGGGGGGAGTGAACGAGCAGCTGTGTGGTGTTTAGCTGCCAGCTGGGGCTAAACCACAATAGAGATCAATCAGTACAGCCTGTGGATGTTGGCACATGATCACCCACCCTAATGTAGACACCTAAAATGAGTCAGATGAACTGAGTTCATGCAGTGCCCATTCATGCCTCTTACCTATAGAGCAAAAGTCTTACATAAACACTACCCAAAGAGGTTCTCTCAGACGGAAACAAATGTGGTCACTTTCTCATGCATAGCCACCTCCTGCCATTTGAGATGTCCTAAGGGATCTCCCACACTCATGCATGCCATGCCTTCCTGGAGCAACCAACACCCAGTGGCCAGATGGATCTTGGTGGCATCACCAGATACTTACTGGTGGGCAACCAAACTAATCCCCAGTGATGGGAATCAGGTCTAGATTCAGAAACCTACATTCTTGTAGTAGGTGTCTCCATGTGAGCTGTGTGCCCAGGCCCTCACCACAGTGAAGGAAGAGGGGTCAGTGACTCCTGCCTCAGTTGTCCCACCTGCCTCTAGCTGCTGCTCCAACCTGCCTGGTGGCATATCTAACAGCCCTGTGAGGATGTTCAGATAACAATCTGTCTTCAATGGCACTGAATGCCTATCAGGTGGCATTGCTTGGAATTTCATATCCATTTTATACAGAAACGTTAAATAAAAAGCCCCCAAATACCTTCTAGAGGTGTGTTTAATCACAACAGGGATAATGAAGCATCTCGACTCCTAAGCTGTCGGGTCATCACTCATAAATGCCTAATGATGCAAACAGACTTTTAAAGAGGTATTGCTAACTAATTCATATTTTCATTTTCATCATCGCTTGAGAAACAGGTGCAGGAGGATACAGCTGCATTTTGGGAAGTTTGACACACAGCTGAGCATGCCCCAGTTTTGAAAATAAGGGGTTGTGCACTACTGACACAACCACTTCTCAGATGATGCCCTTCAGAGAGCCAAAGTTGGGTCTCCAGAGGCTACCTCACCATCCCATTCCATCCTAAAAAGGGTTTTGGGGTAACAGCAATATTAGGATAATCCAGCAAAATTTAGGAAATTCAGCAATGATGTCCTGAAGTCAACTTGAGGAAACAAAGCTTTTCTCTGATTACAGAATTCATGGGATAGGACTTAAAAAACAGGGAACAGTGCAGGTAGAGTTGCCTTAAGTCTAACTGCACTCAACTCTCCCAACTTCAGTTTCCAGGATTCTACAAAACAGGAAGCAAGGTGCTTGCTGTGTTGGAAACATATCCAACGTAGTCAAAAAGTCCCAGGAGAAAGACGTTTTAGGTGCCAGATATCAGTCAATGAACCTTTAAAAGTATTCCCCTGACTCCCAGCTTGGTCACTGCTGGGCACACGTGGCAACAAGTGGAAATGAGATGTAAAACTAGCATTTATTTCATGAAACAGGAGCCATTTGCCTTCTCCTGAAATGGCTGAGTGGTATGGACCTCCTATGCAGTGGCATCAAGACAGTCCCTTGGTTGTAATCTTTGACTCCGGCTTTTCACGAAAGGGGTTGCAAATGTAGCATCAATATGAGTATTTCCACAAGTGCGGATCAACCAGTGGCCATGACGTTGATGTCCAAAGCAACCACAACTGTTGTAAATCAAAGCTTCTCCATCAAGGTTAGTCAATTTGTGTTCCTTTACATCCATGGGAGATCTGGCTTGTACTCCAGCTTAGGCATAAGCAGGGGTCAAAGTGGGACTATGAAAATATTGGTAGGGATACTAAGAAATGTTAAGGCAGATAGCACAGCTCCATCTTAAACCCTGCCCACAGAAAGCCCTGGCAAACTTCTCTGAAGTTCTGGCTGACCTGTCTGCAGTGACTGCCCATTTCAGACCATATAAAATCCCAGCCACATGCCAGGGATCTTCTCCTTGACAAACAGCCCCACCAGTAGCCCGACACATCTCTTCAGGAAAGCCCTACCTGGCGTTCCTTCCTTATGCTCCCCTGTACAGTAGTTTTCTCTCTCTGAGGAGCCCAAGGAAGAAAAGCCCGCACAGGCACACCGATTTTTAAGCTCCAGCAATGGGAGCGAGGAGGCCAGCCTTCTCCTGCAGCCCTTGGTAGGCTGGCAAGCCTGCATGACAGCCAGATCCAGGCAGCTATCGGCCATCCATCTCCTGTAGGAGATAATATTCCCCATCTCTTTGAACAACTGCATTTTACAAGGGAGTGGAAAGAGCAGACACTGCCGATCAGCTGTTAATGCTCACTCCAAAGATGAACACATTTAACATGAAATCAGATCTTAGGGGGATAGGATTTTTTTTTTAATTATTCTCTCTCTCTCTTTTTTTATTCCCTTCCCTTTTAATTCGCTCTTTTATCTCCCAGGTCTTGATAGTGTCAAGAACCGACTGATGACTACGGCGTTGCCTCTGGTTAAATCAAACACCGCTTCAAGCAACGAGTGTCTGGCTAGCAGCAGTTCAGGAGTGATGGGGAGAAAGGGAATAGGCTATGCTCCTTTGACGGGTGGGGGAACCATGCTCTTGGACTGATGGAGAGAAGAAGAAAATATCCCTGTGCCGGTTATCCCCGTCCTCTGGCACAACAGAGCTACCAACAATAAGGGTTCAGATAATTTGGGCAAATTATCTATGAGGCTGGTCCAGGACAGGAGAAGATGGTCTTAGGAAAAAAGGCTTGTAGAAATGACAACATCTTCCACTCGGAGCGAAGAGACGGTCGTGTGCTTTGTCTTCTCAAACTGAAACCGCATATATGCATAAAAAAAAAGCCCAACGCCTCCTACTACAGCGAAGCTCTGTGCTACACAGCGTCTCTCTCTGCAGGAAGAAATCAGTGGAAATGTTAGGCAGGGGACTCGTTTTGCTGGGCGGCAGCTGCCTCTTCAGAGGGCTGTTGAGCGGCTGAACCAGCACCATCCTGTTGTGCGTGCAGGTGCGCACAGTATAACACCATTGCGATACCCGCGCGGAATGCATTGCCATTACCGATGCTGAACAGCAATGCAGCCCTTGCAAGTTGCTCACAGATGTTCCAAACCTGAGCTTTCTTCAAGGTCAGTTCCTGTCGCCGCTCCCACCAGGTGAAGCTTCTCTGAAAAGCCGGTGCGCTGCTCCCGCTCCACTTCGTGCCGTTTTACATTAGCACTGACGCCACTTAGAGCAGCAAAGCTCTGCTCTTTATTAATTCAGCAGGGCTGTTCATCCACCTTACGCAGATCAACACCAAATACATTCTTGTGAGCAGCACTGGGAATCAGTCCCCCACTTAAAAGAGCCATTTTGGTTAACACACAAAGCTGAAAAGGCTGGAGAAAGGGGTCATTTTAGGAGCTATGCGGTCTGCAACACATTAGGTATGAGCCAGGGTCCCTATAGTGAAGGCTGCGTTTATCTGGACATGTCCTCAGAGATGGAGCTCGTCACCTTGGTGGCGAGGTGGAGTTTCCATCACACAGCAGTTGTGGTGCTGTCTCTGGGATATTATCAGCTCCTCGGAGCCCAAACACTTCTCCTCCCAAGGCTGCGTACAGCCTTTTGTACGCTGTGCATTGTAAGTTGCCGTGCTATCACAGGATTTAAACATTCAAGAGACGTCCACAGCGGGGTCACAAATCTGAATGTCCTTGAATTGCTCAAGTTGGATCAAATTGCATAAGATCTCAGAAACTGCTGTGCTGGGTCAGACTCGTCCATCTTCTGCCTCCAACAATAGCCGATAACAGATTCCCAAGGAGAGCGTAAGAATTGTGTAAGATGATAGTTTCCCACAGCACTCCCAATCTCCAGCAATCTCCATATCAGGTCCGACCTACAGAGGTTTTTTTTTTCCTAATTTTCTAATTCTAATGACTTTTCAAGCTATGTCAACCTCTAGCATCCGCAGCTCTCTTCAGCAATGAGTTCCTCAGCTTAACCTACACGCCACAGGAGGACAACGGGGTGCACAGCAGGATGCTGAAGGCAGGTGTCTGAGCTCAAATACCGTTATATCAGTACTGCTAACCAGCTCCCAGATCAGGGGTGATTCGCATCTGGTAAGTTCAATGCTGGCAGGCAGATCCCCATCCACCCTGAGGGCTCTCGTGAGTTCCCACATGAGAAGAGCCAGCAGGATCGGGTGAGCCCTTCTGAGCCCCAATACATTATTATTTATGCAGCAACCTGGCTCCGACATTGGTTTCACCTTGATTCGCCTAACCCAAACAGATCACCCACATCCACACAGCACCTCTTTGGCGGTGGTTTCCAGAGTATGTGAATCCTGTGGGATCCTGGTAGGTAAAAGGAGTCCCATGCCTCAGTTTCCCCCATGTTTTGACTGTAAATGCTCTAAATCTGGGGCTATTTCTGCATGCACAGAAAACACTGGATGTTGGAGTATGTCATGGGTTTCCTGGGGAGGGGTGGCAGCTGGCGGGGTTTAGTTTTCTCATTAGCAGTCCTTAAAATTTCCAGACACTCAGCTAAGGGCAGCTTTGCTTGCACAGTCTGACAACGCGGCACACAAATCCAGTGCCTCTGGGACACATGTCCCATGTCCCTGCTAGGAAATAAAATGGGTCACGGCCAGTTCTCTGAGGGCAAGCAGCATGGCACAGCTCACATCCATATGGCTAAACTCACCCATCCTCCAAAACAGGCTGGCATCATGCCGGTTGGAAAGCATCCATGCTAAACCCTCAAGCATGGCCAGAGATTGTCTGGGAGAAGAACAGTTGGTCTGGCCCAAAACTGTGCTTGGGACCACAGTAATGATTTAGTGGCATGGATGATTCCAGACCAGGATTCAGCCTTCTGCCCTTCCCCTGGTTGGTTTGTTAGTGCAAATACAGAGACGTGGCCCTGGTAAGCTTTCAGACGGCACACACAGACCATGCCTGCAAGGACCACTGCCCTGGGCTGGATGGCTACGCCGAACAGCGGAGGTACCTAAAATTTAGCATTACAGATAACTGACCTCCAGTGTTCAGGTCCTGGCAGTGGTTTAATTTGCTAGTACAGACATACCCTCACCACCTGGGTACATTCTCCTGGTGCCCACCTCTCTGCCTGCTGTCTCCCAGAAAAAAACAGAGGAACCAGACTTATGGGCTCTTGCATCCTACAAGATGCTGAAGGCGCAAGCAGCCATGTAATCCACACACGTGGGTAGGGGCTCTTCCTGCTCCAAGCTACCCTAATCCCAAAGTAATGAGGGACACAAATATGGCAAAACAGGGGGAATACGCCAGGACTGAATCCATGGCAGAACTGGAGTGTATTTGGAAGCCTGGCTCTGTTAGGCTGCTCCCACGGCAGGATGCTGGTGCAGGAGGAGACCCAGTCTCTGCCTCTCCATTGCAGGACCCCATTATCTCATAGGCACAGAAGACTAAAGAGCAGAGAGAAGGAAGAGATCCGAAATGTGGTTTTACATGTGAGCCATGCAACATTCCTCCTCCTGTTCCTGCCAAAACCAGTTAAAAATATGCCTGAGTCTTAGCCTTCACCATCAAGCTATTTACCATTATCTACAGCGCTGTATTATTTTGTGAATTGGGAGCAGCAAGCTCGTAAGAGGAATAGATTTTTTCTTTAATAGTTTTGACAGTAGGAACCTCTCCGCACAGTCAAAGTTCTGGACATAAAAAAATTAATTTTGGGGGGGAAGAAAATAGCCCACATCAGCCTGATGTATCGACTTCAGAAATGGACTTTTGACAGCTCCTATTCATGATCCTATTGATGATCAGGGGGTTGGAACACCTCTCCTATGAAGACAGGCTGACAGAGTTGGGGTTGTTCAGCCTGGAGAAGAGAAGGCTCCAGGGAGACCATATAACAGCCTTCCAGTAGCTGAGGGGGACCTACGGGAAAGCTGGAGAGGGACTTTTTACAAGGCCATGTAGCGATAGGACAAGGGGGAATGGCTTTCAACTGAAAGAGGGTAGACTTAGACTAGATAAAAGGAAGAAAGTCTTCACTATGAGGGTGGTGAGGCACTGGAAGAGGTTGCCCAGAGAAGTTGTGGATGCCAGAGAGTGTTCAAGGCCAGGTTGGATGGGGCTCTGAGCAACCTGGTCTAGTGGAAGGTGTCCCTGCCTATGGCAGGGGGGTTGGAACTAGATGATCTTTAAGGTCCCTTCCAACCCAAACCATTCTATGATTCTATAAGTGTGCCTGGCCAAAACAGAAACCCTGCCAGCCTCCGAAGTAAAACCCTGCTATGGTCAAGCCTGCAAGTTTCAGTCATTTCAAGAAGAAGATCGGTGTTGCAAGATGTGGTACTGTGGTGAGACCTTCCCTGGCTCTAGCCACAGTGGCTGAAGGCTCTTACGAGCGTAGCTGCGTTAAAACAGGCTTCACCTGACTTCAACCATGAAGATGTGCCTGCAGGAATAAGTGATTCAATCCCAGAGAAATGCAACTGGAAAAAAGTTAATTTATCTGCAGAAGGGCTCACTTTGCTTGGGATCCTTTCAAAATGATGATAATTAATGCCCTTAACACCAAGAGATTTAGAGGTTTAGTGAGGATTCGTCTTCCTGGAGGTCTGAAGCCATGCAAGCCTGCCCGGCAGAGGAGGGCGAGCAGAGGGCTCCGAGCTTGGTGCACGCGGGGAAACAACGACCATTGCGCAGAAATCAAAAACTTCACCAATTCATAGGTGAAAAGGATGCATATTTTCCGCAGAGAGAAGAATTAGCCACTGGCATGATTTGCCCAGGAAAGTGGTAAATGCCTTGTTTCCTGATGTATTTAAATGAAGATTGGATGTCCTTCTGAGATCACCCTTCTTGGGCTTGTCTGGGGATAGTTAAAGTGGCTACTTTTGACTTAAAACCTTCAAAACTAGCTGACCACAGATACATATATATAAAAAAATACTTACATATTAGATAGGTAATTAAAATGCACAAACACAGGTAGACATACATACATATGGCTTAGGAAAAAACTCCCATGAGCATTTTCTAAACATCATTGGCTCTTCCCTTCTACTGTTTCATGCCTGTCCTTTCCTTCCTTCTCCTCCCCTTTTGGAAGACCATGGCAGGTACTGCCTCCTACGGTGCGTTTGCAGAGCACTTTGCAGGTGGAGGTCCTGATCCTGGTTAGCGGCCAAGAACATGACTGCGATACCCAGGTCACTAAAGCCACGGCCTGGAGAGGTTGTGATGGACTAATGGAGCTGGCTTAGAAGTTCTGTACGGTCACGAATGGTTTGCTTGCAGAGAGCCAAGCTCTCTGAGGGCCATAGTGGAGGCTGGCTGGCTGGTGGTCACACTGGAGGAGCTGATGAAGGTGGTCTGAATGGAAGAAGCTGGGGGGAACAGAAATACAATCTGTCCTTTGTTGGTGTTGATGAACAGAGTTCAAGAGGGATCACAAGGTGCTCAGGGGAAACTGTTCTGGATAACCTTAGCTGATGGAGGCAGCAGGGAAGAGTAGGGAGCCCGTGTCAGTGGGGATTCACCCCAAGAGAGGGATGGGAGCTGGTGGAGAACCTCCTTGGTGTGGTGTTCCCAAACATCTCATCATGGGGTGAGCAGAAAGAGCCTAAAGACAGCAGAAGGTAAAGACGAAAATGAGACTCTGGGTGAGGAAGAGACTTCAGCACGCAAGTCGTTAAGGAAACAACCAGTGTGGTCTCACCTGTTTTGCTCAGGTGAGTGCTGGAGGGCGGCCAAGGAAAGCTCGGAGTGGTGCTGGTGGGAATTCAAAGAATGCAGGCGTACGGTCAGGAGGTAACAGCTATTGAGCAGAGAAGTTGCTTGTAGGGTGGAAAGGCTCAAGATTACATGGTCCAACCAGCCCCACATGCTCTCCCGAAGAGCCCAGGTGACCAAGAAATAGTGACGAGGAGGGTAAGTAAAGTGAGAGACACGGTTGTTACCAGGGTGGATGCTACCACCCTGACAAGAAGGTTCAAAGGTTCGGTGGCAGGGGGAGCAGACTTGGGCACAAACATTATGGCAAAAATCACAGCTCTGAAGGAAAACACACGCAGGGGGATGCCAGCATCCATGTCCAACTCCTCCCTCGATCATAATCAATCAATACCACATGAATTGCAACACCCACAAACCTCTCTCACTCCAAGAGATGGTCTCCATCTTGGTGGCTATGTGTACCATTGTACATAAACTAGGAGATGCATGATTCTCTGGTCCTGAGAGCTTGCTGCAGCTAAACCCTCTCACCCAAGAGCAGAAGGGTCCACCCAAACCAACTCTTGGGAATGGTCCACGGCTCTTCCTAACCCCCGAGCGTGGCTGGGAACTGTGCTAGCGGGCCTGGGCCAACCTTATGTGCTTTGAGTTCATTGATTTCCTTCCCACTGAATAACACCGTGCATGCGGGTACGCGGATGCACAACTTGTTCTACAAGGCCAGGAGCAGAATAGCTCCTATGAAACAAAGCATCGTTCTGCATGCTTCATCACGCAACTTCGTGTTCACATCCTCTGTGGTTCTGCCATGAGAGCTTCAGCTGTGTGAGTGTTACAGCTTTAGTTCTGCGGTCTTCTGCCCTGGCTTTACAACACATCTGAAAGGCTTCAAATCAATCCTGAGGGGACATTTATTACTACAGCTTTCACATTTGTATTTTTAACCTCCTTGAAGAGTTCCCAAGGATAGCCAGAGGAGGGATACTATTTTAAGTGCATGAAGCAGATGAAAAAACCCACAAAATTAGCACTTAGTGCATTTAGCGGACTGGCAAGTGTTTGATCTGATCCTCAGGTTGGAAAGGGTTGGGTTTCCTTGGACAGAAGCCGAACAGCATCCTCCTCCCAAGTTAAATTTCAGCCTCCAGCACCACCACCTCGCAGGATGCCGTTTCAGAGGATGTTTTTAAGAGCTGGGAGCACATGCCCACCCCTCCATGTTAGGTGAACACACACACTGCAAGAGCGCAATCGCACAATCGCATTAGCTTAATTATGAGCAGTGGTGCTAGAAAAGCTCCAGTGCACGCTGGCAAAACGTTAGCAATCCAGACTTGCAATAGCACCCGCTTTGAGGAACTCAGGGGCTGACAAACAGCCCATGCAGAAAGGCGACGGGTGCTTTTTGCACGCGATCTTTTTCTGGCAGGGAAGTGCTATCAACCCTACGGCGTTGGAAATAGCAAAAGGAGGTGAGAAGTCTCCCCAAAGACATGTAGGGAGGTTTGGCACCGAGCAGGGAATTGAATGCACTCCACCAGGCATTTCTAAATCAGAGGGCACTGCCTTGTGAGCAATATAAACTGATGGGCATCTAAATGATGGGAAGAAACAGCCCCAGCCAACCTACAACCTACTGTAAAATTTCTTGTGTTTTCCACCAACCTAGCTGGCAGTGGCTAGGCTGTGACAGAGGGAGGGTTATAAGCCAGGGGAGAAGGGGAGGTCATTTCATATCACCCGATATAATAGTTTCCTTTTCAGGTTCTCCTCCCTAGGCAGACCCACCACTCGCTGCCGACAGAGCCGTTCCCTCTGCTCAGCAGTTCGGGTGCTACGCCGTGGCTTTTGGGTCTAAACCCTTGGAAACAGAGACAGCAATCCTCCATTTCCAAAGGCTTTGCTTAATTTTCAGATTGATTTTGCTTGCAGTTCCTAAAACGGTTCACATGCCACCAAGCAGTCAAGACCACCAGTCCGGGACTTAGCTCCAGGTATCTAAATGCAGGTGTCTATCTGTAGATGTCTCAATTTCCACCACAGCCATGGGAATCCTAGCCCATACAGCCAGCAAGGCTGGAAAAGCAGTTCAGCTCTCCCTAAAACAGATGTCTCCTCCAGGACAGCTAAATTGCTCTCTCCAAGCTCCTCTATGCCCACAGGGAGGCATCTAGCACCGACTGTGATGCCCCAAGGTATTTCTCCTGGCCTTCAACTGCTGTTTCAGAGAAGTGCTGCAGTCCCATAGGCTCTGTGTCATGTTTGCCAGTCCTATATATCTTCCTATAGAAGAATAATCCTTCTATCGGGCTGCAACGTTCCTTCAGAGCAGCAACCACCTTGTAAGAATGTGCAGGACCTTCAGCACCGGGGTAATTTCAGCTGGGCCTCTGGGTACTGTTGCAACACCACTTCTGGGAGGGAGAGCAGGCAAAAACATGACTGTGGGTGTGCACGTGCTGGGGAGTCAAGACAATGTGTGGGATATGCTTTCCTTTTGTTGTTCAGGTTTACTCTTCAGTCGTTGTCGCTCCAGCTGTGATTAATTCTGCAAATCTTTCGGGGATGCTAACATTTTTATTAGCGTGCTGTTAATAAGGGAGGTTAATTAGTCCCTCCTTTCTCTCAGCTGCTTGGAGGTGGTAGCTGTCCTGGTGCGGTTTTAGCCATCGTAGGCTGTGATGAAAGAGCCACTGCTGGGAGGGCAGGGCCACGACCGGTGCCTGTGCAGAGGCTTTGGAGCAAGGAGAGCACCACGTTCAACCCTTGGGTTCAATGGATCCCAGATCTCCTTGCAAAGTCCCAGCAAAGGGAGACCCCGGCCCCCAGGCTCAGAGTACAGCAGTCTCCTTGCTGGTGGCTTCAAACCCATGGCGAAACACAGGCTGCTTCCAGCTGGCACTATCCCTCCAGCTGATGGATTTGGGATGATCTGGGCATCCCGTCTCACCCTGTCCTGTCCTCTGGAGCCTGCCTCTGAACTCTGCCCCAATCCAGCCTGGACTCACTCTTGATGTACTGGGGAGACCAGAAATATGTGCCATGTTCCAGCAAGGTCTCCAATGTACGATGGGATCAAGCTGGTCTCTACTAGAGACACTTCTGATCCCCCCCTCCTTCTTCCACTTCCATGCTACATCTTCCACCCTGTGATCAGTTCACATTTGGGTTTTCATTCCTTCTCCTGCTGTTTCTAAGACAAGCCCCTGCATCTTGGCAGAAATTACTACAGTGAGTCCCCAGGTGCAGGTCCAAGAAGTCTGTATGCCCAACTCCCCCAGCTCCACGCATCGCTCCTCAAGGCCAGCCAGGCTTACCTGATGGCCCTTGTCATGGTTCAACCCCAGCCANTCTGCTCCTCTCCCTACACCCACATCATGGCAGCCCCAAGGCCAGGTCTGGAGGTCAAGCTAAGCTTTGTGGGGCTAAGAGAAATAATTTCATTAACGTGAATTTGCGTGAAGATGCCCCCTCTCTAGCCAGCACATCCTATTTAGCTTGTAATACAAATGCTTCTCGCAGCACAGCGTGGTGGCATATCCACGAGAAGATGCCAAAGAGCAAAAAGAGCCTCTGTGGGAAGCGCCTGGTTTTAGCAGCTCTCCTGGGATGGGGCACGCGCTGGTGCCTCCACAGTGGAGTAGGGCTGGAGCCTCCTGCTCTTTGTTTTGGGGGAGTCTGAACTTGTGCAAATCCTTTGTGTTTCCACTTCTCTTTCCTGCTGAAGCAGGAGTGTTCATCCTTAGCTCCTGGAGCACACAGACTTTCTCAGAAAAAATGTATTTTCCAAGCAAGGATCTTTAGGAAAATGAGATACTTGATGAAAAGCTATCCCCTTGCTTTCGCTCCCAATTATTTTTTAAGTACTATAGACATGAAATAAAATATTTTTATTAAAATGTCAGCAAGCAAACAAAAAATCTGAAGAGATATTCCACACCAAAGCCAAAATCAACTCTGAAAAATTACTAAAGCAGAAGAGTTAACCCCCAGACTGTAATTTCTTTCCCAGGGAGACAGCAAAGCCTCTAGAGCTCTCTGTATAGAGGGACTACTGCAAAGTCTGGCATTATTTGATTTTATTGTTTTCGTTTCAAACTAATAACAGCCCTTCTCTAAGACTGGGTACTGGATTTGTCCTTATAATATGACCTTTTTGTAGCCTACAAGTAGTGGGAAAAAGACAAACTCCGGCAGAAAATGGACAAGATCTCTGGCTTTCTGCTGGTGGAAAGGTTTTATCCATCCTCAGCTCTGAGCTGCTCCGGAGATGACAGCGTGGTGATCTGCTGTGATCTACCATTTCCAGAGCTCCTGCTGGGAACCCAGGCCCAGTCCCCAACGTGTGTTTGTTTTTCTTGCAATGGTTGAGCAATCCCTCCTCACTCTCCAGGAGCAGAAAGAGCCCTTTCCCTTGCTAGACCACCACAACAGCCACCCAGTTTTCCTGCAGATGCCCACAGCCTTCCAGCTCTTCTTGGGAGTGGTCCAGTCCCATGCCTGGGGGGGAAGATCCACAAGGTTGAACCCAACGTCATTCCCTCTCCTGTAATCACACCCACCCTCTTCAGAAACACAATGTTTTTTTCTCCAAAAGCAGAAGGAATAACGATATGCTGGAATATGCAAGTGTTACTGCTCGGGTTAATCCACCCAGTGTCTTTCATCTCCTGCAGAGCCCCAACCAGAACAGGAGGCTCCAGCAAGGGGCTTTCTTGCTCACTCCTCTGATGGGATTTAATCTCTCCTCTAGTCAACTGCTCCTTCTTTTCCCCTATGAAAAGCCATGGGAACTACTCACTGTCTGTTTCAAAAGGAGAAGCAGAAAAAGAAAATGGCCACGTACTGAAAATGGAAGGATAAATTGCTTCCTTGGGTAAATCGGTGCAGGTCAGTGCAGGCTGCTCTACCACAAAACCCATCCCTCCACACAGTGCTGAGGTGAGGAACCGATGTAGGGCTCCACTGGTGGGACTGGCTCATCCCTTAACATCACTAGGGAGAAAAAACTTACATTTCGTTTTCAAACACATCTGATACGATACCTTTTCAATGAAGCTACAAGGAGAGGCAACGAGTCAGATAAAGGGAACTTATTTTGGTGTTTAGGAAGCATGAAGACCTTCCCAAGCAAACCAGCTGGGCCTGAAATGTCAGGCAAATCCTTGCTCAAGGAGTGCATCCGTAGGTACATCAATCAGACAAGCCTTTCCTCCAGCATGCACGAGTGAACAAATACGTCAATTATGGCTGTGTGTTTCATTGCACATTGACCTTAAGAGTCCAATGCTTTATAGGAAGGGGTTTAATTCAATTAGCACACCCATGGGATTTTCAGCCAGGCTACTAACTGACCTGCTGATGTAGGACATTTAAAGGTAGCACAGGGCACTGGAGTTCAAATGTACCATCTTCCCCTGCTTCCCATTTGCAGTCCAGAAAAAAAGGATGTCAATGATCCCAGCAGAGGTGGCATTCGTTGCAAAAACAGCCCAAAGTTTGTTTTTGTGGTTTTAAAGGCAAGAAATATCGGCTGCTATTCTTCGGGCTTTCAAAGTATATTCAAGCATGGATGCATACCATTCATGAAACAAGGAGAAAGTCAAATCCATAGAGTACCCAATAGAAGAATCTCGTATTGGGATCAAAATACAACAAGGGGCTGGATGGCCTCTTCTTTGCTTGACAACCCACTGGAGAAGCTGCTTTGCAGGTTGTAGACTTGTTCTCACATGGGTCAAACACAGGTGGTATTTTTTGCTTGGAGGAAGAGGGGTTTGTGCTGGACAAATATGAAGTGTTGGACAAGGCAATGTTCACGGCATCACTCACGACTTTGACCATACCAGTTGTCCACTCTTTGCTGTTTCTGGAGCTAAAACTCAATGCCTTGACTCTGCTACAAGACCAACTTAACTCAAGCCACTAAGGAGGACTCCCAGATAGGACCCGATCTTGTTCATGGATTTTGGCCAGACTGGGCAAACTGTGGCCAGCATCCTGACACCCCACTCTGCCACCAGCTATCCCAAGTTTTTCTTGACTGCACAGACGCCCCTACAACCAACTAAAAGAGAGCACAGGCTTCACCTCTGGGAAACTAATGATCCACATTGCTAATGGTTAGCAGGGTTTGTGACATGGTTTTGTCTGATGGAAACTCACATTGACTCAAACAATTCCCAGGCAGCGACCATTCCCAGTAGACGGCATCGACAAATCGCAGCAGGTTGCCTCCCCTCACCCAGCACAGTCTTCCACCACCAGCCCAGCCACCTTCATGTTCCCTGGGAGAAGCAACACGGCCCTTCAGCTTCACCCTACAGATACGTCACTCGGGCAGGCTACAACACAGCTCTCACCTTACTGAACAGAAAAGACCACAAAGATGATGATTACAGCACATCAGGGCTACTACTTTGTCATCAAGGAGACCGAGGGTCTGGCACTGTGTTGTGCAGATGCGGCCAAGTTTGTGCATTGAATTTCTGCGTGTCTTCTGGGAAGAGGGAGGGACACCCCACAGCCATGGGGAAATACGAACGAGCTCACTTGAGCTCCAGAGCATCTGCACAAGGGACACTACCTCTCTCCCCCCAACACATCGGAGGAAGATTTGAGGGGGGAGGCAGCATTAATCCTAATTTGGAACACTAAATTCCACCTTATTTTAAATTAAATTTTTAAAAAATTCCCAAGTCTGCATGCAGGTGTGGTTTTTTCCCAAGGTTTTTTTCCGGGAAGGTCAAAAACTTTTGAAACACCAGTGCCACCTCAAACTCCCTAAAACGGGTGGCCACGTCCCACTTCTCCCCCATGCTGTAACGCTGTGCCCCTTCTCCTCGGCCAGCAGAGCCACATAAGGGGTGTCCTTTATGGTGTGCACGTGCGAAAGGCCAGCAACGTCCGCTGCACCTTAACCTTTGCACAGCACCCTGCCGGCTGTGCACCGAGATGGGCCTGTGCCCAGCGAGGTCTGTGCTTGCGAGGCTGCGAGCAAGAGAAGGAGGCAGCGGGGAGGGGAGACGAGATCTCAGAAACCACCGAGGAAATTCAGGGAGCGGTGGCAATTGCTGAGGTGGACGTGAGCCAAATAATACCTAGAGGAACGGGCAGATGGGGAAAAAACAGCACAGCTTCAAAAACTGGAGGCTGGTTCCCAGTGCTTTTGCTCCGAGGATAGCAGGGATGCAGCAAGGGAGCACGCCTGTCGATGCAGGGGGAGGCAGGGGCACCGACAGCTCTCATCCCTCTCCAGGGTATCTTGGAGATGCGGAAAAAAAAAGGAGAAAAACCATCCAGTGACCTCACTGAAATTAGAAACTTAACAATGAACACGCTCCACATACAACCAGCTCATCTCTGTAGCCATGGAGACGGCTACAAATCTGTGTCAGCTGCACTCCGCTCTCCAGTTCCTAAAATTTAAACGAAAAAGGAGGGAGTGAGGGCTGGGAGGCGGGAAGGGGGAATTCCTCTGCACTGTTTGGCTTTGATGCACATCACGTTTAAAGGCACAGGGGATTATCCGAGCCTGATGCCGGATAAAGCGGCGGCTGTGTAGCTGTGTGCTGGCCGCGTTTCCCTCCAGCAGAACATCTCCCCGGCCTCCGTAACGGCCGTGTCGAAACGTCTCCGTGCCAGGGATGAACCCAACGCCACGGCATTCCCGGGAGGCTACAAAGCATCAGCATCATCCCGGAGGCAGCGGGCCGAGGCAGCATCTCGGAAGGGATGGAAGGACCAGGAGAGCCGGGAAAGGAGCATCCAAGGGGTCGGTGCAGGATTTCGGAGGCAAAACACCCAGGAAGGGGTTGGTGGTCTCTGCACAGCAAAAAGGGCCGAGTCAGAGAGGAATTCCTGCTGCCAGGATGGCCGGAGAGAAAATGAAGCAGGAAGGAGAAGGAACCAGAGACTTGTTTCTCTTGGGTTTAGAGGTCGCAGCTGGGATTTAGGGCGTGAACAACACACCCCAAGTTAGGCAGGCTGTTGGCTGGCTCTATCTGCAAAGCCGCAAAAATAGAGATGTCTATATTGCTGGACAAGACTTAGAGCCTCTTGGACTTGTAAGCAGGTTCACGAATGAGTAGGAGTGGCACATTGAACCTGTGACTATATAGAACGATCACGGGAAGTTGCCCTTTCAGCTAGGCAAGAGCAAACCAGGGTTTGTAGGGAATAAAGAATAGCCACTCCCCAGACCTTCATGGAGAAATTCTCCCCCATCTTGGCAAAATACAACCAAGCAACCAACAAACAAACACTGCCCTGCTGCCAACACTCAATCCCCATCCCTGACAATTACTAGGATTTGGGTCATTTTTACCTCTTCTGCATTTCCTTTTATTTGGACTACTTTTGGTTGCTTTGGTTCATTTTTGCTACTATGCACCTCAATCCTATTTGTGCTGCTACATGGAGTTGAAGGCATCATATCATATGAAACTAAAGGGCTGCAGGAAACTCAGCAGTACAAGGAGAGATTAGAGGACTCTGAAACTCTTACAGCACTGAAATAATATTGAAGACTAGACCACCAATGCTAATTTATACAATGCTGTCTTCAAACCACCCCGTGGTGAGTATGGATGAGCTACTGAGTTACAGAGCAAGGAAGAGCTCAGGGCTGTTCTCAACTCTACGTCTCTACTAGGGGATTCTGTAGGGTTTCCCATCAAGGTCACTAGGGAAAGCTGGAGGTGTCCATTCAGGGAGGTAAAAGAGACACGGACTATTCTGACCAGCTCCATTTGTTTCAAGGGCTAACCCACTGAATTCTCCACAGGTGACCAGTGCAGAAGTAGGGTGGAAGTTGAAGCCACTATGATGGAGAAAGCAAGCTCAGTTCCCATCAATTTTTTTATGACTGGAGGGTGCTACTGGCCACAAATTCAGGATAACCCAGTGAAAGCAACCTAATTTCCCCCTGCATTCATTCCCTGCTTCACCATGTTCCCACTAATATTACAGGGAGCTTTTGGATAAGGTCGAGAGGCAAGAAGTTATCCAACAGAGCAAGACACTTGGAAAACTATCTCTTGGGCATGGATGCAAAAGTGAAACACACCTCACAGTGACTTTAATAACAGAATGACCTACAACTCGTAATTCATTAATCACTTCTATGGAATAAAGCTTTATTCCAACAGGGGTGAAATTATCCAGCTCACTGCAATGCACTGTCAAATAGGTTACCCCTTGATTAAGATCTAAAATGTGCATGGAGGATTTATTGAAGTGGTCTCATTTGCTGCAATGCAATTAATTAGAGATACATTCCCAGCCAGGTATATTTTTAATGCTATCTGATCACTCTTCAAAAAAAAGAAAGAGAAAAGAAAAAAAGAGGACAAGTTTAACTCATTTTAAATCAGGAAATTAAATGCATCAGTGTAACTCCTCTTTTTAGAGGTTCTGCTTTTCCTTTCTAAGAAAAACCCTTCAGAAAGCGGTTTTGCTGAATCTTGGATTTCCTCCATCAGTGAAGTGTAGCTGAAAGCAGCACTTGGACTGGAAGGAAGAAAGTAAACACGAACACTTGAAGTAGCCTGTTGAACAGAGATACGTGAACACCCCACCCTGACTAATTAGCAGGGCTCTACTTGTTATGTGCACTGCAGTAACCTTCCAATTAATTCGTTCATATTTGCAAAGCCATTGAAAGAGGCGAAGCATTAAATATAGATGCTAAATAAAAGGGAATAAATAGCAACCAACACTTAGCTCTCCAGGTTTTCAGGCCCCGTCAGCAGGGACATTCACTCACTGCCCAGAGCAGACTCCTTAACTAAGACCCGTAAGTGCATTATTAATTTTTCAGTAGCACGTACCAGCCCTAATGAAGACTCAGTTATGCTGTGCATGAGGACTCTGCCCAGAAGAGCTTTAAAATCTCCAGGTGTGGGATGATCTGGGCACAGACCAGTATCCCCTTTGCAGCCCTGAGTCCTCCCGCTTCCCATTTTCGTGTTCCCAAACTGGCTGCCCCTGCTGGGACATGGACATGGGATGAATCAGACAGCTATCACCCACCCTGCCTCTCCCAGTCTGGACTCTTCACTAAATGGTTTTATTTTTGACTCTTCTTGCTGCCAATGAGTAAAGACAATTGCAGCATCAGGAGAAAACTAGAGCCAGGGACCTTTCTACAACTGCTGCCATATGTCTCTGCTATTAAACTAGCCTGGCATTCAGAACAGGGTAGTCACATCCAAAGTGCCTGTTGGGAATAGTCCCTGTCCCATTGGATGTCAAAATGAGCAGTCTGGATGTGCCTAGGACTTCTTTGGGATGGCAGTGCTAGTATAGGTGTGGTAAGGAAATTACATACTGTCCGCTGGATTGCATGATAGATCTCAACACATCCTGGATGGTATCTAAAGATCCCAGTTGAAGCCAGGCACTGGTGACCAGCAGGACCCTGCAGAGCTACTCTTCCTTGATGAAGGCTCTTTGCAAACAGTTGTTTCTACATCACAGAGTCCTTGTTCTGATCCCACTGGCAGTGATTAAAGAGAAAAAAAAAACCCTGTCATCATGGGGAAAAGCCTGAACGCAGGATTCAAGACCATCCCATTGGCTCTCAGGAGGCAACAAAGGCCACCCCTACTGCGAGGACAGTGGTGGAGATGTCCTCCTTCAGACTAATGTGGAGGTGCAACCTTGGAGTTGGATACCTCTTGCAAAGAACGTGCTGCCAGCCTTCGTTTTTAAAACCAAGAGGGAATTTCGGCTTGAGCGCAGGGGTCTATATTGGTTGCATCTATAGCAAGAAGGCAGCAGTAGATAGTTTAAGACACTTTAAATTAGAATCAGAGAACCATAGAATAGTCTGGATTGGAAGGGACCTGTAAAGCCCATCTAGTCCAACCCCCTGCCATGGGCAGGGACATCTTCAACTAGATCAGGTTGCTCAGAGCCCCGTCCAACCTGACCTGGAATGTTCCCAGGGATGGGGCATCCACCACCTCTCTGGGCAACTCTGCCATGGTTTCACCACCCTCATTGTAAAAAATTTCTTCCTCATATCTAGTCTGAATCTTCCCTAAATCTAAATTCAGACAGAAAAGTGACCTCCTTCCCTTGTGAATGGCTATCTTCCACAGACACCCACAGTTATGGGTTGACCTCCAGAGAAGGTATCAGCTTCCTGAAATCCATTCCCAGAGTGCCTCTCATGAAGGACAATGAGTTTCCAAATTGGTCCACCCACCCTCACATCACCTGCTGTTATTCCATCACACACGATGATCGGGGCGGGCAGCATTCAAAAAATATCCTCTTTGCATGTCACCCCACAATCTCCAGGGGTTGAGGAAACAGGTTTATAATCTGTGCAGTCAACTGGCATGTTCCCTTCGTTTAGGATTACGTCAATTATCCCTATTTTTAGGCTTGAGGGTAAAGTCCCGTAGTCCACAACAGAGGCAAACAACTCCCAAAGAAAAGGTATTAACATATCTTTATATTCCAGTCTTTGTTAAGCTCCATGAGGGATCCATCAAGAACCAGAAGCCTACTGATTTCCAAAGCCTGGAGTATTTCCAGGATTCGGTTCTGCTCCAACCCAGCTGTTTTTTTCCCCCTTCTTTTTCTTTCCTTGTTCTCTGTTATCTGCGGGAGTTCGTTTGCCTCAGAGTACCTCCTTGCACTTCGTTGAGCTTGTGCCATCATTATCCTCCCTGCAGAAATTCTTGTATAGGTTTAAAATGTGTGATGCATTTCTTCGTTTGTAGCTGCATCCCCATTGCTATTAGCAGCCAGAAAACACAACACCTTTTTAGAATTTTCTCTTTGATTAAGCCTGTAAGCTAATCGCTTCCTTGCTGACCTGCTGCCAAGACTTACCCCAAGATTCCTTGTGCAGATTTTATTTTTCAAGTCATTATAATTCATCTGCGCAAATGTTGTGAACTCTGTGCCGGACACCACACGATAGAGACTGGTGTGATGCACAAACGGGGACACCATTAAGTAGAGCTAGAAAACCTCTGAATGACTCTGGACTCTTCACGTCCGCCTTTTTTGATACAGTGCTACCAAGAGGCAGGATTTGGGAGTGTGGCAAAGGCAGGTTATGCAATTAATTTCCTAAACTCAGGTGTCAATGTCACAAGGAGCTTTCTCGTGCCTTCACCTCTCCTCCGTGACATCATTTTGCCTTTCGAGGGCAAAAAGCAAACAAAAGAAGCTTTTGAGCCATTCCACCACCTGGTTGTCCTTGCTTTGTTTCCCAAGCCAGTGTGACAGGACACCTCACAGCAGAAACAGAACACCAGTCGGTACAAAGTCGGCACTTCAAGCGCTTTTGGACATCCACTCTCAGATGCTGTGCAGGTTGGGGGACGATGACGGGCTGTGAGAACCCGGAGGCATTGTTCTTTCCATTTTGAGACAGGCCGTGAAGTAGGACAGGAGAGCAGGAAGGTCGGTGGTTGGAAGTGGGCTGGGACACCCGCCTGAAGATGGGGTGAGTAACTCTCTGCAAGTCACTTCCTCTCTCCTAAATACGTGTGTAGGTGTGTTCACTAGTAGAGGCATAACCTAATGCAGTTTTCTTCTAGAATTGCACTCGATTGAATTCAGGAGGTTTTAAGTAAAGCAAGATTACAGGTTCTCTAGGCTGCAAGGGCAGTGGCTGCCCAATATCCACCTCCGTCCTCTGCAACTCCGCAGCCTCCAAGCATTGAAATGGAGAAGGGCTGCAGGGAATGGGTGGGACAAAACACGGCCAGGGTCAACAAATACTAGTTCTTCAACAAATACTTATGATAACTTAGAACTGGGAAGCAAGGCTAAGATGGAGCATAAGTTTCAGAGATCACATCCATTCAAAATAAATATTTTTATTAAAGAAAAGGCCAACATATCCTTGCTATGGGAAACAGTTTAGTTTACGTGAGGAAGAAAGCTTGATACCACAGCAATGAGTACTGCGTAAGTAAGGAAGCAAAAGATGACAGGTAGGCACAGGCCTGGGGAAGCAGCTTTGCTGATGCCAGGGAATTGCTATGTGTAAGCCACCCATCAAAATACGTCACACAAGACCCTCTCCATGCTTGGGCCATCACACCCTTGACGTGAACTTCAGCTTGGGTCCTCAAAGCTATTCAGGAGCCTTCTTTCAAAGAGAACTGGCTGCCCCAGTCTGTCACCCTTCATGCTGAGATGCCCAGTTCTCCAGGTTCAGAGCAGTCTTCTCCCAGGTCTCCAGGCAGAACCTTCTTCTAGGAGATGCTGTAACCGATGAGCCTCATGAAAAGGCCCATATGATAAAGCATTGCACCATTAAGACCCCTCCTGTAAGCACGGGCAGTGGTTGCTATCACAGCTCTTGGGTGGGATTCATCTGAACCAAATGTTAATGTTTCCAGTGAAAACATCCATCACTGAAAACGTCCGTGGAGATCTGCCCAACACCACGACACCAGAGAAAGGCAGCACCAGGTGTAGATGAAGCCACACATGAGTCTTCAGAGCCACACGACATCTCCTGTATTACATGGCCCTGAATATGGATAATACGTCAAGCCACACTTAAAAGGACCAACTGCTAGCCCTTTCCCTCCTACCTCCAAAACCCTGTAGTTTTGGAGTTATTTAACGCTGCTATAAAAATAACACCCAGACTGCCCTGCTGTGCCAGCCAAAGCACAAACATCTAATAGGCAACAGATCTTGTCCCCAAAAACTTAGCAGGAGGTTACTGGGTAGCTGAATGCTAGATCCGTATGTCCCAGGACCCAGTGAAGTATTTTATCCTCTATGCAATGCTGATTCTCCCAGCAACGTGGAAAAAGATATTCCTGCCCACAAACTAACCTGGCAGGAACTTCTAGCACAAGACAGCGTAATGCCCAGCCTGGCTTTTTGCACGCAGACGTGAATAATCACACGTTGTACCCGAGCTTCATGAGTAACACTGTTAAAATTAATATTAAAAAAAAAAAAAAAAAAGCAAACCAGCCCTTTTAGCAGAAATAATTCCTGGTGCAGAAGGAAAGCGGAGGCTGCGCCGTCGCTCAGCTCTCTCTGTGCTCACGGCTCTTTATGAATGCAGAGTTGGTAGAAAAACAGACTCCCACCCGGGGCTTGCTTCCTTCACATCTCGCCCTCGCTGCGAGGCTCGGCGGCGGGTCCCAAGGCCCCGGCGAGTCCGCCCCACACAGATAACGGGTTGCACGTGGTTCTCGCGGGATGCTCCTGGTTTTGCACCGAAACCCACGTTTCAGCGGCGGCACATCACTCTGCCACCTAAATCCCTCATGGGAGATGCATTGTGGACAGCGCTTCGCCAAAGCAAGCAGACGAAATTCCCAGGAAGGGTCGCAGCCCACCAAACCGCAGGTGTCCATGTCCAAGTCCCTTCTCCAAGCTCCCACTGCAGCTGATGGAGATATCTCCAAGCAGGCAAGCGGAGGCTGCAGAGGTTTCCTTCCTTGGAGCAGATTCCAACGTGTAGGCGTAGGAGACGAACACAATCCCAGCCTGGCTGGCTGAGCACCTCTTTTCTATCCTTACTTGACCCCTAAATTCACACACAGCTGCATCTATGGGAGGTTCCCCCGGCTGATCCACTCCTCACCTGCCTGTCTGCTCTCTGCTGTTGGAGATGCCTCATTTGGGACCGTGGCACGACCTGGGTTTGCAGCAGGACAAACGCACAGCGTGCTGGTTGTGACGACAGCCGGGGCTTCGTCACGTGCATTTCTTCACTGAAAACAAACATTTTGGTGTCAGAAAAAGATGGGAACAAACACCTGAGCACAGCAGTTCCTGCAGCAAAAGCAATGGGCTCAGCAAAGGTGGGAGCGAGTCGGTGCTGAATTCCCACGGCGTTTCATGAGTGATGGGTCTCAAATTGCATTAGCTAGTGGTATTCTCCCCAGAGGCCTCAGAATCAGAACATCCTGGGGCTGAAGGGACCAGGGACCGAAGCTCACTGACAGCTATGCTTGCTCTGGCATCGGCTCTGGCTGTTGTGCGTTCCTGGAAGAGCTGCTGGAACCTGGGCTCCACTCGTGCCTGCGTATGTCGACACTCCAAACTGCGTTGGGATGAAACACATGTTTTCTTGGGCAATACGGATGAAAAAATCCATGCCGTTCTCTCACTCCAGAAGACAAAAACGTGCACGCATCGGGCTGCTGGCAAAATCTGAAGTCGCCGCGTCTGCCCATCACTTCCCATTCAACTGCTAGCTCTTACAGGGGCACAGTCTGTTATCTCTTGCAAGCTCAGCTGGAGACTGCTAAGTCCTAACGTAATCCAACATCTAACGACGGAATCAGAGACGTTTCCAAGCTGTGAGCAGGACTTTGGAGCTGTTACTGCTCTCCTCCGAGAAGCTGAGCATCCCAGCTCACCGCTGCCAGGCGGAGAGGAGCCCGGCTGCCGCGGCTTGTCCTGCTCTTGGGCAGACAAGACGTGGTCGAGGTTTACCATGGGCAGCACAGTTGGGTTTGACATACTATCTGGACAGTTGTCAGGCCTCTTCTCTTGGCAGTGAGAGACCACGTTGGTTTTTTCACCAGTTCCAAGTCCCACATGCTCTCATGTCTTAATCTACTTGACTAGAGCCGTGGGACTGCGAATCAAAGCAACTGCCCAAGAAGACACCGGGAAATTTTCTCCTCTGCCACCCTGGCCGGTACTCGCTGTTGGTTCTCTTAGATGCCAGAAGCCTTTGAGAGTTTCACCCCAGGAATATGTGTTTATTTATTTATTTGAAAAGGCAGCACATGGAAAGGCAAGCGGTGGGGAACGGCTGTCTAGACCAGGCTCTAGAAGTCTCCACGCTGTGGCATGCATCGCAAGAGGTGCTTCAGTTGGGGCCAAACAGCTCCCCAAGCTGCTCTATACTCTTTGAAGCTCTCGGGCACAGCCAGGTGGACTCTGAACACGGTATGTTTGAGATCCCTGAACACTGGGAAGACCCCATCTATCACCACAGGTAAGGAAGGAACACGAAACTTCTTTGTCAAGCTGGATCACAGCGTTGGTGGCTTCCCATGGTCCATAACTTCACGGCACCCTCAGAAGGGACCACAGGTCTGGAGGCTATCTCAAAGCCCAGAGGGATTTTGCAGAGAGGAGCTTGCTTGTTTTGAAGGAGGAGAAATCTTCCTGCCCACACACAAAGTGCTGCAGAACGCTTTGAAAGCTGTTAAACTTCCCTCCTGGGAATTTCTCCCCAGGTTTGAGTTTTTCCTTTTGAAAATAAAAAGCACATTTTTGTGGTCACGGAATCACACAATGGGACTGTTCACACATCAAAAGGTTTCAAAACTCACTTAAAGAAGGTTCATTTAATAATCACATTTGCAGTTTGCAAAGCAACTCATTTATAGTGAATCATAGAATCATAGAATCATTAAGGTTGGAAAAGACCTTTAAGATCATCGAGTCCAACCGTCAACCCAACCCCCCCATGCCCACTAAACCATGTCCCTAAGCGCCTCATCTACACGTCTTTTAAATACTTCCAGGGATCAAAGAAAGGATGAACACTTTACACAGAGCAGAAGACATCCACAGGAGAATAAGCTTCATGCAGCAGAGGATGGGTGGACATCTACCCCTGACTTTTAACGTGAGCTTGCCTGTCCCACCTCTCCCCTTCACAACACCACAACGCCACGACCAGCTTTTTGCAGGCAGAAACTCCAGTCCCGCACATACCGAACACCATCATGGTGCACCATCCATCCACCCAACGTCAGAGAACTGCTCCCACCACCACCGCTCACCCTCCACAGGCCCTGCACTCCTCCCCCTGAACAATCAGCTCAAACCCTTCTCTGCAAACTCGTTGACGTTCTCCTGCCACAAAACCTAGTTGTCTCTTGAACCAATTACTCCGTGTCTTGAAGGACTGGGTGAGAGTTGACTTGTCTAGCTGAAAAAGACGCACCGCCTTTAAGGTATTGCTGTAAACTTACCTTGAGCTCCTGGTGCTGTTAACTCAAGTGCTTCTTCGCACAAATAATCTCTTCAGTCAAAAGCGAAGGTGTTGTTAAACTGATTTGACTGGTAGGGCTGAGGCTTGCAGAGGAACTGGGGGAAACCAGCCCATCACTTCTACAAGCTCTGCTCTGGGGTGTGGAAAAGGGGAATGTCAACCCTACATGGCCGTTTCACAATCCTGTAGGTATCTGCACTGTGCCCCAGCTGACTGCAGTGTTCAAGCCACGGGATCTTGCAGTTGGACTAGAGGATGGTTGTAGGTCCCTTCCAACTGGAACTATTCTATTCTAACATACAAATCCAGTTTCAGGTTACTTTGAACCAGATAAAAATTTTCACAGCTCCTTCAGTCAAAGCACTGACCCAGCATGAACTCACCCTGACGGCTTGAATTTATGAAAAAAACACCACAGCTTCATCCTTGCAGGGACACACAACGCTGACAAAGCTACTGCATGCTTAGCTAATCTGACTGGACTAGGACATTTTTACAGTGACCACCATCTCGAGTTTGGCCAAGTGCAGAATGACACCTCAAGCACAGATGACCCCCACCAGCTCTGCAGGAAAGCCAAGAGATATCAAGCCAACCAGTGAGGTCAGCTCTGTCCCCTCCAGGAAGATGCTCCCAGCTCAGTTTCCAAGGACCCAAGTGCCACCACCGCCAAGGAGCAGGTACCATGGCGCATTTTTGGCAGATTCCAACCAAATCGCAACAAGGTTTTTGGATGAGACACAATCTCAGGAGGTGCTCAGGAGGGCTCCAAAAGCCACGCACTGAACTGAACCTCTGGAGCTCTTGTACCTCCCAGGGATTGGCGTGCTCCAGCCTCTGCTGCTGCAATTCCTCATGCGGCATCTTCACATGCTCCACATCTCCACCTCTCCACCTGTTGAAGCCCAGGAGTTGAGGCATTGCCTCTGGCAGAGGGACAGGGTACAGCACTGGGACAGTAACACCTTAAGCCACCACATCTGGATGCACCAGCCCTTGCCCACAAGAGTCAAAGAAACTGGCATGTGGATGGATAAGTTCCTTCTTACGAACATTTCCCCAATAGCCAAATTTTGTTCAGTACTGGAAGCTACCATTTTTATTGTATCTTAGATTTTCATTTTCCTGAGCCACACGCATGGCTGTACATAAAGAAAATATATGTATTTTAGCAGAATCAATGGGGGAACAGCCTCCATCTCAGCATCATGATCTCACAGCATCCCTGTCCTGCTCTGTGTGTTCTCATTTCATGCAGCAGATCCCAGCCTGAATCCCAATGTCTACATACGCTTCTACAAATGCTGTGTTTCTCATATAGGGTCTGGTATATGCTGGAATCTTGCTGTAGAAATCAGGCTAGGCAGCTCTAAATGGCACAGGAGCTCATGAAGGGAACAATTGCACCTTAAAAGCATGTAACTAACCACGAGAGTCATTCAGTTAAGAGAAGAGGCTGGTATTTAGGCTGCAGACAGAGAAAAATTATGTCAAGAGCATGGTTCAAACCACCACTGTTTAAATAACCTCCTCCAGGCAGCTTTGGTAAACATAATGCTGTAAAGGAGCCCTTCTGCTGCCCATGGAGAGACTCTGAAGTCAGCAGATGATAGCGATCGGTCATCTGGACTCCTCTGCTCGTGCTTCTCGACCACCCTGCTCCTCTCGTAAAGGGGAGCTGCTCAGGGAGATGCTCGGAGGTAACAAAGCCTGACTGGTACTCCTGATCCAGAAATACGCTGCTGTAAACCCCAGATAGGATTCCCTGCCAGCTCAGTGATGCCATGAATTAAGGCTCAGGTCTTACACAAAACATGCAATAAGTGATGCTTTGCCGTCCCCTCCTATCGGTCCCTCTATTTCTCTTCCCAGTCCTTAGCAGGAGCAACACCCTTGACCAGAAGCTCTGCAAGCAGACCTGGATGCATGCCCTGGCCCCCACAAAGCACAGCTTTGGTTTCGTTAGCTCCAGCATATCATTATTATTTGAATTGGCCGAACTTGCGTGCCTGAAATACTTTTATTTGATTACACTTGTTTCCCCCCGGTGCCAGACGTGGCAGCCTGGTTTTACAGGTACAGAGCTGAATTTACGAGCGGCCAACGCCAGCCTTAGAATCATAGAATCATTAAGGTTGGAAAAGACCTCTAAGATCATCAAGTCCAACCATCAACCCAACNCCAGCCGCTCTTCCCCAAGCCTGGAGCGGTGCCTGGGGTTGTTGTGGCCCAAGGGCAGGACCCGGCACTTGGCCTTGTTGAACCTCATATATTGGCCTCAGCCCATCGATCCAGCCTTAGCACCATGCAGCCTTCTTCATTACAGTCTCACTCACTAGAGCCATCTGAAGACATCTCCTGTTGGTCCGAACTTTTCCATGGCCTGGAGTGATGCTGGAGAAGGGAGACAAGGGAAATCTTCAGGCTCCGAGTCATAAACACAGGCAGGTTAAAAATGCACAGCTGGCGAGCTTGCTGCACGCCTGCCCCGTCCTGGAGGTCTCTACCTTTGCTGCAAACCATCCTTCGCTAAAAACAGCTGGCGGGGATACAGGGTGTCCTGAGCACCCGACTTGGCAGCAGCAACTCTTACCCGCCTTGATGTTTGCAAGTCAGAGCCCAAATTGAACTGGACTGAACTGCCTGATGTTATTTAACAACCTGCCCCACGTGCGCAGGATACAGTTGGGTCCTCAAGGCAGGGAAACCTTCACAAAGCTGAGCCGGTGCCCGAGGGGATTGAAGGGAGCTTAAGGGGAGGTGTGAAGAGCCCACACAGGGGAAAACATGGTTTAAAGGCCAGTAGCTTGGTCAACTCGTTGTTTTATATTTGTAAAACAGAAAAGCAAAAGGGATCTCCACGTTCTACAAATTACGGGGAGGTAGGACCTGCTCCTGGAGGGGCTGGTGCTGCGGACACATCCTTCGTTACCTGCTGGTGCCTAACGAGGTTTCAGCACCTCTCCGGACAGTATCGGTTATTACTAGAGGTCATTTTGGGGAATAATGGTAGGGCAGATACCGGACAGCACTGCACTGCTTCTGCCCTGTAAAACTGCACGTGGACAAGCAAATGCCAAAGGCTGTCAGTGCTTGTACCCTAAAAATCACGGCAGAAGCCTCAGCTTAAAAAGGGCTGTACGCAGGTAAATTTTCAACTCTTCTTCCCCAGGCAGGTGACCGAGGGCTGTTCAATGCACCAAATGTGCCAGAGGGATGGCTGAGCACCCCCTCAGCACCAACCAGCTTCAAACTACTGAGCCTAAACCCAGATTTCTAAATCCACACTAAGGGATGGAAATAATAGCATCCCAATTTTTAAAAGCACTACGGCCTCACTCTCTTTTGTAATGGAAGTAAATACCACAGCCAGTGTCTATTTTAGAGCATATTATTCAGTTTTAATACTTTCCAAGACTGGTTTTCTTTCTTTTCAATTGCAACTCCACCTTTGGGATTAGTGATTTTATTTTACGATGGGATATTAAGAGTAGGCAGCAAGCCCTTTTTTTTTTTTTCCCCTTCCAAGCCAGTATTCAGAAGGAATAGATTAAATCATTAAATACACACAAGCATAGGAAACACTGGAAACTCTTAGCCATTATCCTATGAAGAGAATGCCAATGCAAACACTAATAAAATATTCTTCACTGAAATCAACACTAATTTTC